>HG995375.1:31757500-32357500 GCA_905333075.3 Atethmia centrago
CTTGCAGATATTGAGCGGGAACGCAGAGCTCTTGCTGTGAGAGCGAATATGTTGGCACGCAGGTTTGCTCGTTGCAGTAGAGAGGTAAAACTAACCTTGTTTAAAGCGTATTGCCAAACTTTCTACACGAGTAGCCTGTGGGTCAGTTATACACGTGGAGTATTGGATAAGCTGCGAATCCAGTACAATAACAGCTTCAGAATGCTTTTGGGCTTGCCGCGTTTCTGTAGTGCCTCGGGCATGTTCACACAGGCTCACACCCATGACTTTTATGCCATGATGCGTCTCAAGACAGCCTCAATCTTGCAAAGGGCGCGGTCGAGCTCAAATGGCATTCTGAAGATGTTATCTAATAAACTTGACTCACCTTTTCTGCAACACTTCATGAAAATACTGGTGAGGCAAGAATAATGTTAAGATTTATTCTATTCATGTGTGTTTTACTAACATAGTTTATGTGTGTACATAAGTGTTCTGTAACTAACCCATGCACTTCTGATGTCCGATAAATAAATACATTATTATTATTATTATTATTATAGTATTATTCGTTGAAATATAGTGTCAAAAAACCTAACGGCAATATGATATTACGATATTATTCGGGTGAAATCCAAGCGATAGTATATCCATCGTGCTGCTCGACGAGGTGGGCAAGCACTTTGAAAGAGTCATTGCAGACCGCCTCGCCGGCCACCTGGTGCGGGTGGGGCCGGATTTGGCGGAGAGCCAGTTTGGTTTACGCAGAGGGCGCTCTACGGTGGACGCCATCATGCGCGTGTGAGCCCTGACGACGGGCAATGCTGTTGCCCAGGGTGGGGTCGTCTTGGCGGTGTCTCTAGACATCGCCAATGCCTTTAATACCCTGCCCTGGAGTTGCATCAGGGAGGCACTCCGGTACCACCGGATGCCGCCCTACCTCTGTCGTGTGGTCGACGCCTATCTAACGGACAAGGTCGTCATCTACCCCGGTCACCAGGGAGTGTAGAACCGGCAAGAGATGTCGTGCGGTGTCCCACAGCGATCAGTCCTGGGGCCACATCTGTGGGACATCGGATACGACTGGGTGCTGCGCGCCGACCTCCCTAGCGGCGTCAGCGTGGTGTGCTACGCTGACGACAAGTTGGTCCTGGCGCAGGGGAGGTCGCACTAGGCGGCGGCCGAATTAGCGGCACGCGGGGTTGCGACAATTGTCGAAAGGATCCGGTAATTGGGACTCGAGGTGGCCCTGCACAAGTCCGAGGCCATGTGTTGTCATGGTCCTCGGAACGCGCCACCATTGGGGTCCCTAATAACGGTAGGAGGGGTTTCCATCGGCGTCGAGTCGACGATGAAGTATCTGGGACTCGTCCTCGACAGACGGTGGAACTTCGTGGAGCATTTCCGACGTTTGGCTCCCAAATTGGAGCGGGCAGGCGCTACATTGAAGTGGCTCCTGCCCAATCTAGAGGGTCCAAACGCCTCCTGCCGGAGGCTCTATGCGGGGGTCGAGCGGTCCATGGCCCTCTACGGGGCTCCTGTATGGGCGCGCTCTATGGCGCTGCAGCCAGCCTGCCGGATGAGCGCGGCCCAAAGGGTCATGGCCATCCGGATGGTCCGGGGATACCGCACGGTCTCCTGTGAGGCAGCGAGCCTCCTTGCCGGATTGCCGCCATGGGATCTGGAGGCAAAAGTCCTCGCGCACGTATGGGAGTGGCGCGAGGAGGCGAAACGCCGGGGCGTAAGCCCGCTGCCACGAGAAATCGCGGCACAGCGGACGGAGCTCCGGCGGGATCTCATGGCGACATGGAGAGTACGTTTGTCGCAACCCAGTGCTGGGCACGCCACAATTGCGGCGATAATTCCCCTCTTTGAGGAGTGGCTAGAGAGGCGCCACGGCGTCCTCACCTTCCGCCTGACGCAGGTCCTCACCGGACACGGCAGCTTCGGGAGGTTCCTGTGTCGGATAAGGCGGGAGGAAACGCCCGGGTGTCACCACTGTGTGGATCGCTCGGAGGACACGGTGGAGCATACGGTAGAGGTCTGCCCGGCTTGGGCAGAGCACCGCCGTGTCCTCGTGGAGGCGATCCGCGGCAGAGATCTCTCGCGTCCGGCCCTGGTTCAGGCCATGGTACGGAGCGAGAGGGCATGGGCAGCCGTCACCTCCTTCTGCGAAGCAGTAATGCTTGCGAAGGAGGAGGCGGGACGGTTGAGGGAAAGGCATGTTTCGCGCCCTCTCGCCCCTAGCTGCCGCAGGAGACGCCCTGGGCGTCGGGAATCCCGGGCGGATTTCCGGCCACCGTAGGCGCGGGCTTGCGGACGGTGAGCCTACCCATTGGTAGGTCACCGTCCGGTAAAGACCAGGCCCTTGTCGAAGGCGCGTTGTATTCCACGCGCGCCTCAAAGAGATGTCAGCACAAATGTAGGGGTCCACTAGGGCCGATGCCTGCCGGGGTCGCGAGAAGGTAATTATGGGTCACCGAGGCCCCCGCAACACAGGCAACAGAAAGGAATACGGGTGGGTTTTAGTCAGTAAGAGTCTGACACACCCTTCCGCTCCGCCCAGAGCGGGAGAAGTTATTTGATGATTTCCCACGCTAAAAAAAAAAGCGATAGTATATAATATTCAAAAATAATAACTATAAGATACAAGTGAACGACTGAAAGTTGCAGGTATGTAGATACTATATTTATTTATTGTTCGTATTTGACTGTAGCGAAAAATCCAAAATAATAATTATTGTAAGCTACTGCGGCTGCTGCGTTCGCTTGACTTGTAAACTTAATGCAACAAACTATGAATAAACAGTATACCTTAGTAAAAGTATCTTTAATAACTGCTATAGGCAAAATAGTCAAGTTTATGTTTTGGGAGTTGTTTGGATGTTAATATACATAATAATGAACTTGTTTATCTGAACCATATTTTCTTACCTTACAGCTTCCAGCAGAAGCTGTAATCTGTCAAGAGTGCTTCTTGCGGCTAGACCAGCATTGTAGAAATGGAAATGTGAATGATGAAAGAGATCTAGGTCACACACATGTTTGTCTTGGACGTGGACATTCTGTTTTACTAACAAGAAGACGTGTGAGATATCATACAGTAGAAGCCAGTGATCCATTAATAGCTACTATACTTTCCTGGGATATTCTCAATGAGGTCAGTACTAATGTATTAAGCCTTTCCCTGTCCTCTGACATATAAACGATTTGCACAGATAATTGAACTAACGTATCTGTAAACTGTTAAGCTAACTACCAACCACCTGCTAAGGTGCTCACGTGGAAATATTTTTTTTTATCTCGGCCAGGCCTCATAAAATATTGTCTATGTAAACTTAAAAATTCTAGGCTGCCTTTTTAATATCCTTTGAAAAATAACTTTCAATTAAGTTATTTGTTAACTATTCAAATGTTTTATTTACTTGTAGGCGATATCAAGATATGCATTTGTATGCCATCTGTGTTGGATGCATGCTAATCGCCAACTATCACATGATGTTTTAAGAGAACAAACAGGCCATGGGTGACCATGCTGAACTTGCAAGAACAAGTGCCAATGGAATCTGCAGAAAGGAATTGCATTATTTTACCACATTATAAACGTGCAGCGAATACTTCTAGGCATTGTATTTTTCAAGCCTGTGCCAATCAATCTGGGCACTTAATTCCTTTGCTAATTAAGGTCATGCTTCTAGCAATACCAATATATGTGCCAATTCACTCCCGTGTTTGTGAAACACATTTATATGGCCATGAATGGTCATTGTGGAATAACAATAATAACTTAACCAGCAGCTTTACACCTCAACAAATAGAGGGTTTAATTCATGTTATGGAAAGAAATACTGACTTGATGGATTTTGAAAATGTACACGAGATGCCTAATCACATTTGTGACTATTGGATAGGTCTTAATGTATTAGAATTTCTAGCTCTATATGATGAAATACCTGTACTTAGAAATATCAAAACGGGAAAACATGTTTAGCAATATATCTAACAAATCTCAGAACTGGTGATAGCGATAATAGATTATCAACTCTTTACAATATGCCACGGTCCACATTAGAATGTTATTTTAAAAAAAATGCGTAACTATTTCATAAATCATTTTGTTCCAAATCATGTTGGGTTGCAGCATACTACTAGAGAAGAGGTTGCTCAGCGGAATTTATTAATACCAAATAATCTTTTCGGTAGCCCAAATGTTTCAGTAGGACAAATGCCTGCTATTGCTATTTGTGATGGTACATATATTTTTATACAAAAAAGTAGCAACTGCCTTTACCAGAAAAGAACTTATAGTCTGCACAAATATGACAATTTAATAAAGCCTTTTCTTATAGATGCCTGTGATGGATACATTATAGATGCGTCGGGTCCTTAAGCAACAACACAAACAGATTCTGAAATAATGAAGCATTTTTTTGAAAATGAAAATGGCCTTAGGAGGTCTTTTTTTAGATCAGAAGATATTTTTATTTTAGACAAAGGACTTCGAGATTGTATACCATTTCTATAATCTTTATGGCTATAAAGTATTTAAGCCTGAATCAGTGAATGAAGGAGAAACACAATTAACGACATTGCAAGCCAATAAAAGTCGCTGTGTAACTTTGTGCAGATGGGTAGTGGAAGTTGTGAATGGGCGTTCAAACGTGACTTTAAGCTATTTAGACAAGATTTTTTTTAACAGGGCCTCGTTACATTTAATGGATGACTTTCGAACTGCAGCGGCTTTGATTAATTATTTTCATCCACTAATTCAGGACAGGCCAGATGCTCAACATATAATATCACGAGCATTGCGTTTTTTAAATGAGCCAAATCATTTAGTCCGATTTGTGCAGGAATTTAATTTTAATAGAACAATGTTTTCTAGGATTGATGGAAGTCTACCACAACTGCAGCAGTTTCCTTTATTAACATATAGTGAATTGGTTTTAATAGCTTTAGGGCCATATCAAATTAAAAAAGCCCGGTCATACTATGGAGAGCATATTCGCGAAAATGGTCTATATTTAATAGAGGTGTCCAGAAGTTGAGCACTCACATGAAATGGTGTCACACATTGGAGGAAACTACCCATTTTTAATAAGAGACAGAATAAAGTCTAGGCACATCGGCCATAGACACTTTCACCTATATCCTAGTTGATAGACAGCCCACCAGTAGCGACGCAATCCACTCGATGTTAGGATATTGCTGCAGTTGTATTGTGGGTAATAGAACGGTTAGTTGTTGTTGCCATGTTATGACCATTATATGGTACCTTGGTTGGGCACGTCATCAAGACAATATTGATCAGCCGGCAGCTTTTCTTGATAATGTTTTAATAACGTTTGATGATTAATATAAATCAATCACTTTTATAAGTTGTTTTATTTTATTACCGATCAACATTCAGGACAATTATATCCTAAGTCAAAAGTATTACTTATCTTAGGTTGATGTCGCTGATATGTCATTTCTTCCTTACATAGCCAAACATCCTAGGACAGCATTCTAACAATATACGGCACTTATTTAATTATTTCTGCAATCATAACTGCACGTCACCTAATCTTAGGTACCTTACCTAAATGTAATAATTTTTCTTAGATTTAAACAGAAACCGCAGGTTCTAAAGACGTTTAAACATATTTTTAGTTATCACTAATAAAACAGCAATAGGCAGCTACATTTGACATGCCTGTAAACTAACTTTTATATGCTGGGTCAAAGCTCTATAGAGTTTCTGGCATTGTCCTTTTAGTATTATATGAATAACAATTACTAATTTGTACGATTAATTAGTAATGTCGTACTCGTGCTCTTCCAAATTTAAATTCGAATATGTAATTTGTGGATAACGTAGTTAATAACACACTGGTTTTGTTGGTTTTCATTAATGCTTCTTCTGGGTAAGCTCGCTCCATCGTCGACTTTGTTTCTGTCACCTCTGACATAGACTAAGGTCAAGAGCAAACCCATCACAAATAAAAAAAAAAAAAATGAATAAAATAAAATAAACTCTCAGTCTCTTATGAATGAGACGTTCCATTACTTTTGAAAGTGCACTTTTTTTTTTTTTTGATGGGAAATCATCAAATAACTTCTCCCGCTCTGGGCGGAGCGGGAGGGTGTGTCAGACTCTTACTGACTAAAACCCACCCGTATTCCTTCCGTTGCCTGAGGAGTCGCGGGGGCCTCGGTGACCCATAGTACCTTCTCGCGACCCCGGTAGGCATCGGCCCTAGTGGACCCCTACATATGTGCTGACAACATCTCTTTGAGGCGCGCGTGGAATACAACGCGCCGTCGACCCGGGCTTGGTCCTTACCGGACGGTGAGCTACCCATTGCTCACCGTCCACAAGCCCGCGCCTACGGTGGCCGGAAATCCGCCCGGGATTCCCGACACCCAGGGCGTCTCCTGCGGCGGCTAGGGGCGAGAGGGCGCGAAACTTGCCTTTCCCTCAACCGTCCCGCCTCCTCCTTCGCGAGCATTACTGCTTCGCAGAAGGAGGTCACGGCTGCGCATGCCCTCTCGCTTCGTACCATGGCCTGAACCAGGGCCGGACGCAAGAGGTCTCTGCCGCCGATCGCCTCCACGAGGACACGGCGGTGCTCTGCCCAAGCCGGGCAGACCTCCACCGTATGCTCCACCGTGTCCTCCGGGCGATCCACACAGTGGTGACACCCGGACGTTTCTTCCCGCCTTATCCGACACAGGAACCTCCCGAAACTGCCGTATCCGGTGAGGACTTGCGTAAGGCGGAAGGTGAGGACGCCGTGGCGCCTCTCTAGCCACTCCTCAAAGAGGGGACTTATCGCCTCAATCGTGGCGTGCCCAGCACTGGGTTGCGACAACCGTACTTTCCATGACGCCATGAGATCCTGCCGGAGCTCCGTCCGCTGTGCCGCGATTTCTCGTGGCAGCGGGCTTACGCCCCGGCATTTCGCCTCCTCGCGCCACTCCCATACGTGCGCGAGGACTTTTGCCTCCAGATCCCATGGCGGTAATCCGGCAAGGAGTCTCGCTGCCTCACAGGAGACCGTGCGGTATCCCCGGTTCACCGGCGGGCTGGCCGCAGTGCCAGAGAGCGCGCCCATACAGGAGCCCCGTAGAGGGCCATGGACTGCACGATCCCCGCGTAGAGCCTCCGGCAGAAGGCGTTTGGTCCCCCTAGATTGGGCAGGAGCCGCTTCAATGCAGCGCCTGCCCGCTCCAGTCTGGGAGCCAAACGTCGGAAATGCTCCACGAAGTTCCACCGGCGGTCGAGGACGAGTCCCAGATACTTCATCGTCGACTCGACGCCGATGGAAACCCCTCCTACCGTTATTTGGGACCCCAACGGTGGCGCGTTCCGAAGACCATGAAAACACATGGCCTCGGACTTGTGCAGGGCCACCTCGAGTCCCAATTGCCGGATCCTTTTGACGATTGTCGCAACCCCGCGTGCCGCTAATTCGGCCGCCGCCTGGTGCAACCTCCCCTGCGTCAGGACCAACGTGTCGTCAGCGTAGCACACAGTGGCGGTACCTTCATATAAGCCCAAAAGCCTTACTAAAATGGATGGATGAATTCACTTTTAATTTATTGTACCTAACCAGTAGTTTATGAGAAAATTGCGATGATACACACTACTTACGTGTGTATCATCGCAATTTTCGTGTGTGCGTGTGTATCCTACATACTCAGTCGAAAACTGAACTTTCTTTTTTTAAATCCGTTAAAATTTTATTGGGCTTGCGTTATTTTGAAACCCTAGGCACGCCACTGGTAGCACACAACGCAGACGCCGCTAGGGAGGTTGGCGCGCAGCACCTAGTCGTATCCGATGTCCCACAGATGCGGCCCCAGGACCGATCCCTGTGGGATACCACACGACATCTCTTGCCGGTTCGACACTCCCTGGTGACCGGGGTAGATGACGGCCCTGTCCGTCAGATAGGCCTTGACCACACGACAGAGGTAGGGCGGCATCCGGTGGTACCGGAGTGCCTCCCTGATGCAACTCCAGGGCAGGGTATTAAAAGCATTGGCGATGTCTAGAGACACCGCCAAGACTACACCACCCTGGGCAACAGCATTCCCCGTCGTCAGGGCTCGCACGCGCATGATGGCGTCCACCGTAGAGCGCCCTCTGCGGAATCCAAACTGGCTCTCCGCCAAATCTGGCCCCACCCGCACCAGCTGGCCGACGAGGCGGTCTGCAATGACTCTTTCAAAGAGCTTGCTCACCTCTTCGAGCAGCACGATGGGCCTATAAGCGGACGGAGAGACCGCAGGGCGCCCTGCCTTCTTTATGAGGACCAGTTTCCCCGTCTTCCAACGAAGCGGGAACTGGCCCCTCTCCATGCATGCGCTTAGGAGCCCCCTAAGTCGAGGCCCGAGAGCCTCCAAGGCCAGGACCCAGGCCTTCCCAGGTAAGCCGTCGGGTCCTTGGGCGGTATTTTTGGCATTAAGCCTGCGTACCGCCGCTCTCATTACTACCTCGGTTACCTCCGGAGCATCGTCGTCGTCGTCGTCGTCGTCGTTGGCGATGTGGTCCGCATCGGGCACCGCAGTAGGCGGAGCCATGGGCGGGGAGGTGTGTTCCCCTCGCGAAGGGAACAGAGCGCTCACCACGTCCTCCACAAGCTGGGGCCGGAGACTCTGCGTCAGCGGGGGAGCCCATGGGCGGAGTTTATCCCGCACTACCTTGTACGGGCGTCCCCACGGGTCCCTGTCCAGAGTCCCCAGCGACTCCTCGCGGGCCAATCCCCTGGCCCGCAGGATCTCCGCTTGGAGGGCGGTCTTCGCCGCTCTGTACCCCTCGTACAGCTCCGCCTGAATGGCTTCCGTATTCGGAGGTTTGATACGGAGCCTGCGGTGCCTGGTGTACCAGCGTCGCGCAGCCACGCACGCAGTGCGCAGAGCCGTCAGCTCCTGCGACTACCAGTACACCTGGCGCGAGGCACGTCCAGGCTGGAACCAGGGCATTGCCACGCCACATATGTCGGACATCGCCTCCCGGAACCACTCCGCCTCGTCGTTGATGTCAGCAGGCCTGTCCGGTGGTGACACCCAGGCCTGCACGATCGAGGCTTCCAGGAGGAGCTCCCGGTCTAGCTGCTTCAGCGCCCATCGCGGACCGCTCGGGGCCTGTCGGACCGGCACGTTCGAGGTCTGGGCGGAGACGTCAAACCGGATATACCGGTGATCGGAATAGGTCTTTACCCCCTCCATGACGCGCCAGTCAACTACACGTGGCGACAGAGTGGGGCTGGCGAACGAGATGTCCACTACTGATTCACCCCACATCCGCACACAAGTGGGGACAGAACCCCGGTTTAGGACGACCAGGCCTGTCTCCAGAGCCCAGTTCTCCACCATCCTGCCCCGTGTGTCCGTTAACCGGGTAGCCCAAGCCAAATTCATGGCATTCAGGGCGCGGAGCCTAGCCGCGGCGGTGCGCTCCTTGCGCCGCTGCCGCCTTCTTCCTCTCCCCGACCACTTGCCACTTGTCATCGGCTGGAAGAGATTTAGGAAGCGGGGGCGGCCGTCTCGCCACCAGGGCCGGTGCCTTTGCCGCCAGGGCTGGGGCCCTCGCCGCCGGGGCCGAAGCCTTCGCCACTAGGGCTGGAGCCTTCACGACCCGCGCATTTGCCCCGCCCTTTGGCTGCCCCGACGAGCCCGGTTTGACCGTGGCGCCTGCGCTGCCCACCTGAGCCTAAAGAGCAGTTATAGGCATTTTGGTCGGTTTTGAGTCAAATATATATTCTAAATCCTCATTTTATTAGCTATGAACCGATTTTTTTTTTTTTGTAGCTCCATTGAATTATTTTATTTTAATTTATTTCGGATGAAGTAACAGCAAAACTATCATAGATAGTATTAAAATATTAAATGTTTACCAGCTAAACCGCAGTAAAATGAATACTGCACCAGATTTTTCGCTGTTTACTAACTAAACTGCAGTATTTTATAATATTTTGTGACACTTAAAATAGTAGTTTGTTCTAAAGGAAAGAAAGAAAAAACTTATTAAAGTGCAGTATTATTCGACGCATACAAATTGATCATAATTGCAAAAGTTAAGACAAAATATTTTTTATTTAAATTCCTAATTAAAATGCAGTATTATGTTAACATACTGCACATTAACTTGTTGGGGAATTTGTAGTTGCTTGTGAAAAACTATACAGGGTGACATTGAAAACATGCGACAAAACGAAATGGGAGATTGTACTCATCATTATGAACAACTTTTACTAAGGGACCAAAGCTACAATCTCAAAAAAAAAACTGCTGTCCCCTACATTTATGTTCGCAATACCTCATCAAAATGTAGGAAAAGCAGATTTTTTTTTTTTCTCTCACGCGCACTCACTCACTCACACGCACTCTCACTCGCACGCGCAGCTGTCGCGGGAAGGCACCAAAGGGTTACCGAGGCCCCTGGCAACACAGGCAACGGACGGAACACGGGTGGGTTTTAGTCAGTAAGAGTCTGACACACCCTCCCGCTCCGCCTAGAGCGGGTGAAGTTATTTGAGGATTTCCCACCAAAAAAAAAAAACCACGCGGCTGTCAATTGCGACTTGCGTCATGAACGCGGTTTGAGGCAGTCTTGTGCTGTGCTGTGTCTGTACATGAACCCGAAAACTTTGGTAAGTGTTTAGAACATTATACTTAATTATTTGTATTTATATCGTACACATATTTTATTAACATCTTGATACAAGGTGCATTTCCTTTTCCCGTTAAAAAACATTTATTCTAATTTAACAAATACGCACGCACATCCCGGCTTCACGTGTCTGCGGCATCGTTTAGACAAGACAAGCCGCAGAGTTGTACCTCATATACTAAACTGTATAAGGCCTTATTGACACCAATGTGAGTTCTACTTAGCACTCATCAGTAATCAATATTAGTGATTAGTGCTAAGCAGAACTACAATCAATATTTAATTTCGGAGATTTGAATTAAGCGGAGAACAATGTACTTCTACTTGGTACTAATCTTTTATGAGTAAATAAGTACTTAGAACGCGATCGACGTCTTCCCACATGAGAGTCGTCAGCGGTGTGGTCGGGCAACATTGCCCGACCACACCGCGGGAATACCTACACCGCGGTGTGGTCGCGGCTGCTTGTCTGTAGTAGTAAACCTAATATACCATATAAACTATAATGTATGTATGAATTTGATTTTGTTGATTTATGCTTGAGAAATAAATGTGATTTACGTTTTATGGTGAATTTACTAGTAAAGATTATCAACATCTTGTAATACCTACTGATAATATTGTTGACTAATAATATTTTTGATATTATTGTTGTTTAAAACAATTTGCACCGTTAGGTTGTAATAAGGTACAATATTTTGATAAATAGTTTTAATGGCGTAGTCATAAATGCTTGTCAAATAAATTTGATTAAGAAAATACACAATTTTATTTAAATTAAAGGTAATTTTATTTTACTTTAAGTTTGCAACTTAATTTTTTTATCAAAAAAACCGCTTACCGCTCTTTAGTTAGTAACAATCGTGAAAAAAAATCTAAAATGCAGTAATAACAGGATTTACTGCATTTAAATAAGTTAAAGCTAAACAATAAAAATGGCCATAATTATAGTTTTCATAAAAAAACTGTCGTAACAATTTTTAGTATTTTAGTTTTGTACATATCCTTTCACCATGCATTCAAGGTTTTACCTAAAAGTATCTTTAAGATATATTTTTATGAATTCTAAACTTTAGGCGAGTTTTTCTCGAATTCGCGTTTTTGCTGTTACTGCACTTTAGGTTCGGGAGGGCAGTGCGGCGGCTGAATACGAGGCCGGTTTCCGCTGGCCCGAGGGCGGCTGGCTCGCCGGCAACGCCGGCAACGGGGGGCGCAAGACTATGGCCTCCAGGGCGGAGAAACGACTCCGCAAGGAAGCCACTTCCTGCCGCACCAGGATCAGAACCCGGTCCTTTACAGGCACGGGCCGACCCTGTCCCTGCTGCTGCCCCCCTTGCGGCTCCATCCGGGGGCCAGCTTCTCGGAGCCCAGCCAGATCTGCTCGGAGCTTCTCATTCTCCTTTCGGAGAAGCTCCATGGCGGCTGTCAAGCGGGCGACCTCCGCCCGCATCTCGGACATACCGTCCGAAGGCCTGATGTGAAGGGGGAGGCCCTTCACGTCAGGCCTTCGCTGCCGCCACAATAGAGGCCGTGGCCGCGGCTATGGCCTGATCTTCAGAACACCTGAGCCTCTTAACAGATACAGCCCTGATCGCAGCGGCCACGACCTCCGCAAACCCGGCCGCATACTTCGACCCGGAACCGCCGGCGGCTTCCGCCCCACCTCGAGAAACCTCAGAGGGGGGCCCCTCTTCGGCGAGCCTGTTGGGACGCCGGGCCGACTGGGCCGGGCCTGGCAGCCCTGCCGGGCTGGTCAGCTCAGCCGGGCCAGCCCGGCCCGGCTTGCCCGCCCCCTTAGTGGGGGGCCGTCTGTCCACCCCTTTACCACCTCGGGCTCCACCCCGCCAGCTGGAGTGGATCTTCCTCCTCCGCCCGACTCCCTCGTCGGAGGAAGACCCCGAGTTAGGCCGCTTCGAGGTTCGCCTGAACTCTCGGCTCCTCTACAACACCTCCTTTTGCTGCGAGCTCCCAGAGCTCTCTCCGCCTGATGCGGCGTCGGACTCCGACCCCGCATTACTCTCCTCCCCTTGTCTTCCAGATGTTTTTGTTTTGTTATTTTTTTCCATTCTGTTCCCACGAGTGTGGGCGATCTAAAAAGTACACCTAGGTTCACCCCCTGTCCCTAGGCAAGTGTACATTTGTAACTCAACCAGGGGGTCCACTGATACCCTGGCTGGGGGTGCGCTAACGACTTATGCCTACAACTACGAAGTTGCAGATGACACTACTCCTCATCCATTCATATCCTCGCCGCGCACGGAGTTTTTATAGAGGTTATCTTCCTCGCGATCCGGGCGACCAAGCCAAGATCCTCGTCCCGTTCCAAGCCACAAAACATGACTGTGGTCTCTTTACGGATTACGATTTCGACGGTTGCAGGCAGAAGAATCGATTCTCCCGCTGCTAGCTCGCTGGCAGGGTAAGTGCACAGCAAGCACCGCCACTCTTCACCCACTCGACCTGCCCTCTGTAAGCAGAGAGGGGAGTGGACGACCGACGATCGAGCATGAAGCTCCCCGCCACGCAGAAATTCGCCACGGTCAATATCCTCTCCGAAACATGGAGAGACTATTGGCCGTGCCCAGGATGCACCGGCCCGACGACTGCTCTTTCCCCCGAACGTATTCGAAGGGAACCAGCAGCAATCAGGCACACGAGGAGATTTTCTGCACGCACAATTTGGGGCGTATAGGAATCCTAATTCCTATACTTATTGTTTTTTCCTAAATGTTATATAACCATGCTGTTTATTTCCAAAGTCTAAGAATTCGGACCAAAAATGAACTTTTTAACTCTAAAAACAAAAAAGAGGTGTCAAAAAATCCTTTTTGTTTTTTAGTTTTTTGCTTACCCTGAAAATGATCATTTTGACGTTTACGCCCTTTGAGTCTAAAGGTATCGATTTGTTTTGCCCGCGGCTTCACCGGCGTGGTTGTCGGAAAAAATCAAATCCAATCCTTAAAAAAAAGTTTTTTGTAGGGTTGGGATTAAAAGTACCCTATTTGTTACTCCAGGTTATAAACTATAATAATAGGTGTGCCGGGGTCGCGGGAAAATACAAAAGGGTTACCGAGTCCCCTGGCAACAAAGGCGACGGAAGGAATACGGGTGGGTTTTAGTCAGTAAGAGTCTGACACACAAAGTAAATCTTCAAATAACTTCTCCCGCTCTGGGCGGAACGGGAGCGTTCCGCCCAGAGCGGGAGAAGTTATTTGAAGATTTACCACCCAAAAAAAAAAAAAATTACGTTCCCACTGCTGGGACACAGGCCTAACAGACAGACAAACGAATGAAAATTCTAAAAACTATATTTTCGGCATCAGACTCGTTCCCACACCTCGTAGCAATTACTTTTCAGATGGTATAATTATGAATACCGACTTAGTTCTGTACATACTTCTTCAATATACTCGTACGTATCATGTCTGAGTCTATTTGTATTGTGATTTGCCAATTTAGTTACATACATAATCAGCTTATAATGTTCTCACTGCTGGGACACAGGCCTCCTCTCTGTGAGAGGGAGTGGGCCGTAATTCACCACGCGAGCCCAGTGCGGGTTGGTAGGTAGATGTAACTCGTCTTCGAATTTTTGTTTTCCGCACCTGCAGCAGCCGCCCCAGCACAGCCTGCCATGCTTGGAAGATGGGTTGGCGCAAGGGTTGACACACGTTGCATCCCACACCAAAGGCCTACCCACCTTTCAAGGCATTATGGTTTTTCCGTCTGGTCTCTTCCCATCGTCGCGTGCCAAGCCATTAAGTTCTAAAACAGCGGGCACCCCGACGGTGCCAAAAGCGCGACGGATGATGTCGTTGATGCTGGCGTGCCGTGCTATCCAACCTGCGCTTTTACTGCAAGATAAGCCATGGTGTCCGAGGCAGTCGACACCTTCACCGCATTGGCACCGATGCGGAGTCAGGCAAGGAGCGCCCAGAAGCAGACAAGTAGCGAGCCGGAAGGTGGTGTCACCCAGCATAGTGCCTATGTTGGGTGATGGTAGTGCCTGAAGCCAGAGGCCCTACTCCCACTCACCCACAGCCAACAGGTGGGCACGCTCAGCAATATTGGTGGGCGTATTAATAATATCATTCCGTACCAACCTGCAGAGCGGCTCACCCCACTGCCTCTGGGAGGATGGGTTCACTGGCAAATCTGTATCCGGGCAAGCCATTTTCCAGGCGTTCACCGCGTCGGTCAAGCACGGCACTTCAGAGTCAACCAGGGAGGGGGCTAAAATTTCCCTGGTTAGCTTTTCAGTGCCGTGGACAGATGACAGGAACGCCGGTAAGCTAATATTGGTAATTTTACGGACACCGAGCCCACCAAAACGGATGGGTACCTACTGTGGCTTGCAACCACACTCGGTCATCCAAGGCCACATTTAAAATGGAAGTTAAAGTATTGCGAATAATTTGCTCAATTTTGTCCATGAGGTGTGATTGCTTCCATAAAGGGGAAGAGCGTAGAATATATATAAAATTTGGGCCAAAACAACAGTACGAGTATCTAATCAGGGTGAATGCCGAATGTAAATTAATTTTAGAGAATCTGTCCGAAATGTCGTTGAAGTTTTTGATATTTTTCGTCGATAAAGGAAGAAAAACTGTCTTCTAAAATTGGGGAACCTTGGAGATGCAGTGAACTTTTTTCTAAAATTTTAATTTGTGGGGTTTAGTTCATTAAATTTCTCTAGAATCAGTTGTCTGTCGGTAATGTCAGAAAGGTATATTTCACATTTAGATGGGTTAAGGTCTAGGCCAATAGATTTAAATTGCTGTTTGAGGAATTTTAAGCCAACGGCGATGGGACGAATACCGCCATCCCTCTTACGCAGGGCAGATATGTTGGCCCCGTATACTCGTAAGACATCGACGACGGACTCGTTCACACCGCCGGTGAGCATGAGGTTAATCAGGGCCGCAAGCTCCTTCAAAAGCGAATCACCAGCTTCCCCGGCGCCTGAACTCAAAAGATCCTTAAGATGTTGAGGAGTCAGACCGTCGAGGCCACTGGCTGAACCACTTCGGAAGGAGCTCACGGCTGCAATCAACTGGGGGGCTGAAAGTTATAGGAAGGTTGAATTTAGGTTGGGAGGGTCGGGGGGATCGAAAAAGGTGAGACCATCCGTAGGCGCTGGGTGTTTACTCTCTAGAGCTGTTGCCACCACATCGCTGCTGAAAAGTATTCTGGCCGCACCCCTGATGTCACCTTCACCTAATTTGGAGTCCACATGTGAACATAATCCTATTCGTGATGGATTATTGAAAGCAGGTAATTTTGTATCTAAAGGTAGGGTCGAATTGTTACAATTTTCTTTAATTTGGTTCGTTAAGGCTTTTTTAGTTGCCAAATTTTTTTGAACATGCAGAATCCTATAAGGTAAGGTAAGTAATTGCTCCCAGGCACTTTGTGAGTTCTCCTAGGTCGCAAGACGGAGACATCGCCGCAGCCAAACTCAGTGCAACAGACCGTCTCGCGCCCAGGGGAACTCTCTTTAATACTGGGGTAGAATTTTTTAATTTTGCTAGCTTTTTCTACAAGGTTTGTTCTAGAGGTATTGATGTTGGAGACGTGGCTAGGGGGCACAATGGTACACTATGTGATTTGTGGATCTTGCCATAGTGTATCTTCAGCCCCCGTTTGCCTTTAAAAAAGCGTGCCTATGGGCAATGTGGACATCTCACCAGCTGGACATCAAGCGATGTGGTAGGTTGACTGGCACAGTTTCCGGCGTCGCTACAGCTGGCATTGAACATATATAAAACACTTAAACTTGCAATTAAACTTACCAGAAAATATAAAAATAAACTATATACACAAGCACTCAAAACATTAACTAAAAACCCCCTATTTTTCACAATATTTACAAAATGTCATGTGTAATGAAATGTCAAGTAAAATTGTTCTTTTCTAACAGGTTCAATAGAACTAGCCAGCTTCTTGGACACACTGAACGGTAGAGTGAATGCTGGAGTCCACAACTTGTGGTAAAAGCAATCACAATAAAATAAACCCTCAACAATTCGATTACTCAATTCTCAGATTCTTTCATCCATCAATCCTCCTGTCCAGAGGCTGTTCTCCGAAGATGAGGTCAACCAATTAAGCCCAAGTTTTCACCACACCATTCTTCCACAGATCGTGCTGATACAAAGTTTCTTGTACATTCTTCTTCATACGAAATTACCTTTTGGAAGGGGCAACTAGAATCAATTGTATTTTCTTGCAAATGTTGACGTTCCAACTTTAAAATTCCGAGTTTATATATTATTCAAAATATACATTTTTCATTTAGCATTTAGATTCTTTTGGAAAAATCTAGTAGTCTGGTTGGTTTTGTTGTTTAAATTAATAATATTATTTATTATACTTATATTATGTAGTCTTTTGCTGAAAGGTGATGTGAAAAGGTGTGCTTTTAATAAAAAAAAATCAATGATTTTAAATTATTTATTTTTGAAATCGCAATGCGTCACAAAACGTTGATTTCTTTGATTGCCTTTTATCTGATTTCTAGAAATAATTGGAAAATCACTCAATTGATGAGTGAATACTACTATAATTGAACATAAAACTACCTCATTATTGTCTTCAAATAATGGTCAGTGGAAGCTCTCATTTCATGTAGTCACTTATCTATTTATAATGTTATCATATGTAATTGATGACTTGACTATTATACCTATTAAACATAAAAAAAAATTGTTATCAAAAACAAACATCTGCTGTGTGTATTTAAACACCTTAGGGAAAATTAAAACCAAACAACCATTTTATTTATTAAGCAGATTTTAATGACAGTAGCATCATAGGTCCTTATGTTATAATTGTACTTATATCCTAGGTTACAATAAGGTAAGGCAATCCAATAATGAATAAGATTGTTATTTATCACTGCATAATCAACGTAGCTTGTGCTTTAGCTGGCCTCCTACGCTTCCTCTTTACGCCATTTTTTTGTGTTTTTGCTTCTGGCGACGGAAATGCATATTTCATCCAGACGCACCAAGTGCTTGCAAGAATCCTTGCGGTGAAAATCTAGAGAGTCACAGTGGCCATAAATCCACTCCTCTTCTTTTTCGGTAGCGTAATTTTCCAAGAAGGAAAAACACTTTTTTGTACTCATCAAAGTCGTTGAATGTTTGCTCCGTCATAGTAGTCCTCGTGGGGTTGTTACCTGGGACCAGGTAGGTATTAATTGTTGGTGTTAATTTTATTATTCTAACGTTGGTATCGGTTTTAGCCGATAGATATCCGGCTGTCCAGTCAGCTAATTTTAACACCGGTGTCATCGCAAAGAGTTCTTCCGTTGCCTGTTGTGACCAGTTAGGAACCATATCCTCTGCAACTACTAAAAAACGGGACAGCGGTTAAGCTGCACAACTACTGACATATGCGTGCAATGACTGGACACTCAATATGTGTGGTTCTTTCATCAAAAGACCATTTCAGACACCAATCTACATGGTCTTCACTTGATCTGACCAAGATTATGTCTGGACTTTAAAAGAGACTGTGACCTCTGAGTTTGTTTTGGCCTTTCATCTCAGAGTACTCAAATATTGATTGACGTGTAAAAGTGTTTGTACAAACCTACAAGAAATTAAATTTTTTATCATTTAACATTATTGAACTTAATGAAATTGATTTTGGGCGCGTTCCCTGGCGCGGCGGCTGGCCTGCCGGTTGAGCGCGGCCCAAAGGGTCATTGCCATCCGGCTGGTTCGGGGATACCGCACGGTCTCCGGTGAGGCGGCGAGCTTCCTTGCCGGATTGCCGCCATGGGATCTGGAGGCAAAAGTCCTCGCGTACGTATGGAAGTGGTGCGAGGATGTGAAACAGCGGGGCGTAACTCCGCTCCGCAAATCACATTTACAACTATTTGGCAGGTCGTAGGCGTATAAAGTATGGGCCGTCCACAATTCACCTGGGAGAATTAGAAAAATAATTAGCCGCACAAATGTTCCTGACGATCAGAATAAGATTGTTAGGTTTTAGTTTTCCCTAAGGTGTGTTTAAATAAAAACAAAGGACATGACCAGTGGGACTGTGAGCGCCTGCCTAGTTGTTAAAATCAATTTACAGCAAATATTGTTTTATTTTTGCATTTGTTGTATTCTATAGTTTACAAATAAAAAAGTTTCACGAGTCTAAAAGGTCAGGAAACTGAGAAAAATAAAGATAAGTTTTCATTAAATAACTCTGTTTTTCGAGTTTAAGAATGATTTTCTACTATTCAACACACCATCGAGGCGCTAGGTTTTATTTTCATACCATGAAGGGGGCAAACGAGTATACCCGCATACTCGTTTGCCCCCTTCATGGTATGAAAAAAAGCTAGCGCCTTAAGGCTTATATTATTTGTGAAGGGATGAGGATTACACTGAATAATTAAACTATTATTTGAATGAATAAATTGTTTTTAATATACATTAATAAAAAAGGTAGGAAAGACGGACAATATAAACAAAGTACAATTAGATGGTCTATCATTAACAAGTGGTCTCGGGTTTGAAGTCCGGGGAACTTATAACTAATTACAATAAATTCATACAACTAACAAAAAAACATTAAATGCTCTTCAATGAAAACCAAAACATTTTCTAAAAGTTATGCTGGTGCGAGCACATAGTCTTGGTGCCTAGCCTGTATGACTGGCGCCACATTATCTTGTAAGCCCCTTGATGAATCCTGAATTAACTGACGATTTGCTCGAGTCGAACAGGCCCGACACACATAGATGGTCACATCCTAAAAATACAAATACTTATTAATATTGACTTTAAATGCTATTAAAATGTTGATCATTAGTCATCCACCTATAGACTGAATGTGACAAATACAGCATAGTATTGTGGTTGTTAAGAAAGGCCGAAACAAACTTAGAGGTCACAGTCTCTTTTAAAGTCCAGACATAATCTTGGTCAGATCATGTGAAGACCATGTAGATTGGTGTCTGAAATGGTCTTTTGAGGAAAAAACCATACAGATTGAGTGGACCTATCCAGTCAGTGCACGCATTTTTCAGTAATCGTGCAGCTCAACTCAGAACTTAAGGAGCTCAACGATTCAACGAAGAATACCAAAGAAAGGACATTTGAGTAGGCCGCTAAGATGAAAACTAACTGAGAGAAATAATATAAACAATAATCCACATAGTCTTCACATTCACAATAATTTAAAAAAGAATATAATACTTCAAAAAGTAAATATTAATGTCCTTTACAGTATCTGCCATAAACTCAGTACCCCTGTCGGTGGCGATTTCCTTCGGCACACCATGATGCAGCACGAAGTTGTTCACAAAAGAACGCGCAACTTCTACTGCTTTTTTAATTTTAAGCGGATAAGCACATACATATTTTGACAACTCGCACTGTATTGTTAGAATATATGAATATGCATTATTGTCCTTATCTAAAGGCCCAAATAAATCTAGGAAAATCTTTTCGAAAGCAGTGTGTGCTGTAGAGGTGATGGCCATGGGTTCCTTTACCTGTACTGTGTACTTTTGTTTCTGGAACTCTGGAAATTTTATCACATAATTTTTTACATCTGTTTCTAAGCTGGGCCAAAAAATTAAATAATATTTCCGAATATTATTTACCATTCGTCTTATACCCGCGTGACCACTTGTCGGTAAAAATGAAAATCATTAAGTATTATCTTCCTATCGTCTTTATTTTCTACGCGTTCTACGTCTTGTATTATGATTAATCTAGGCACTGACCAATTTTCGCTGTCTTAGATTTGATTGATTAATTTTTCAACAAATATTCTATTATTCTTATTTTTCATAAAGTACACTTCCTTTACACATATCTCACTACAAAAATTACTCAGCGCTTTCACAAATTCTGCTCGAGTCATTTGCGAGCGAGCCGCTGGTTGTATAAAGATTGTCTTTTTATTTTTTGAATAGATGAAAACATTGTTTTCTTTATTAAGTTCATTTTCTTTCCTTAATTTTTTTAACCCTGAATTGTCTATAAATCTCAATTCAACTACTTCTTGTGGTCTATTCTGTCTCTACGAGATTTGGTTTATCAAAATAATCGCTGGGCGAAGCTGCCTCTTCTGTTGATGGGTTGGCATTCATTTTTAGTTTCTGCGCTCGCGTCATAACACATAATTATTGTTCATATCCTGCTAATCTTTGGAAGTTAATCGAGACAGTGCGTCCGCAGCTGCATTGTCTCGACCTTTGACGTACTCAATTTCGTAATAGTACTCCTCAAGTATCAATTTAAATTTAAGTAGCCTGCTTTTTTTTTTTGAATGGGAAATCATCAAATAACTTCTCCCGCTCTGGGCGGAACAGGAGGGTGTGTCAGATTCTTACTGACTAAAACCCACCCGTATTCCTTCCTGTTGCCTGTGTTGCCAGGGGCCTCGGTGACCCATTAGTACCTTCCCGCAACCCCGGCAGGCATCGGCCCTAGTGGACCCCTACATTTGTGCTGACGACATCTCCTTGAGGCGCGAGTGGAATACAACGCGCCGTCGACCCGGGCCTGGTCCTTACCGGACGGTGAGCTACCCATTGCTCACCATCCGCAAGCCCGCGCCTACGGTGGTCGGAAATCCGCCCGGGATTCCCGATGCCCAGGGCGTCTCCTACGGCGGCTACTACGGGAGCGAAATTTGCCTTTCTCTCAACCATCCCGCCTCCTCCTTCGCGAGCATTACTGTTTCACAGAAAGAGGTGACGGCTGCTTATCTCGCTCCGTACCATGGCCTGAACCAGGGTCGGACGCGAGAGATCTCTGCCGCCGATCACCTCCACGATGACACGGCGGTGCTCTGCCCAAGCCGGGCAGACCTCCACCGTATGCTCCACCGTGCCCTCCGGGCGATTCACACAGTGGTGACACCCGGGCGTTTCCTCCCGCCTTATCCGACACAGGAACCTCCGGAAGCTGCCGTGTCCGGTGAGGACCTGCGTCAGGCGGAAGGTGAGGACGCCGTGGCGCCTCTCTAGCCACTCCTCAAAGAGGGGACTTATCGTCGCAATCGTGGCGTGCCCAGCACTGGGTTGCGACAACCGTACTCTCTATGTCGCCATGAGATCCCGCCGGAGCTCCGTCCGCTATGCTGCGATTTCTCACGGCAGCGGAGTTACGCCCCGGCGTCTCGCCTCCTCGCGCCACTCCCATATGTGCACGAGGACATTTGCCTCCAGATCCCATGACGGCAATCCGGCAAGGAGGCTCGCTGCCTTACCGGAGATCGTGCGGTATCCCCGGACCATCCGGATGGCCATGACCCTTTGGGCCGCACTCAACCGGCGAGCTGGCCGCAGCGCCAGAGAACGCGCCCATACAGGAGCCCAGTAGAGGGCCATGGACCGCATGACCCCCGCGTAGAGCCTCCGGCAGGAGGCGTTTGGAGCCACTTTAATGCAGCGCCTGCCGACTTCAGTTTGGGAGCCAAACGTCGGAAATGCTCCACGAAGTTCCACCGGCTGTCGAGGATGAGTTCCAGGTACTTCATCGTCGACTCGATGCCGATGGAAACCCCTCCTACCGTTATTTGGGACTCCAATGGCGGCGCGTTCCGAGGACCATGAAAACACATGGCCTCGGACTTGTGCAGGACCACCTCGAGTCCCAATTGCCGGATCCTTTCGGCGATTGTCGCAACCCCACGTGCCGCTACCTGGTGCGACCTCCCCTGCGCCAGGACCAACGTGTCGTCAGCATAGCACACTACGCTGATGCCGCTAGGGAGGTCGGCGCGCAGCATCCAGTCGTATCCGATGGCCCACAAATGCGGCCCAAGGACCGATCCCTGTGGGATCCATGACCGCATGACATCTCTTTCCGGTTCCACACTCCCTGGTGACCGGGGTATATGACGGCCCTGTCCGTCAGATAGGCCTCGACCACACGACAGAGGTAGGTCGGCATCCTGCGGTGTCTGGTATACCGGCGTAGCGCAGCCACGCACGCAGTGCGCAGAGCCGTCAGCTCCTGCGACCACCAGTACAACTGGCGCGAAGCACGTCCAGGCTGGACCCGGGGCATTGCCACGTCGCAAATGTCGGACATGGCCTCACGGAACCACTCCGCCTCGTCGTTGATGTCAGCAGGCCTGTCCGGTGGTGACACCCAAGCCTGCACGATCCAGGCTTCCAGGAGGAGCTCCCGGTCCAGCTGCTTCAGCTCCCACCGCGGACCACTCGGGGCCCGTCGGACCGGCGCGTTTGAGGCCTGGGCGGAGACGTCAAACCGGATATACCGGTGATCGGAATAGGTCTCCACCCCCTCCATGACGCGCCAGTCAACTACACGCGGCGACAGAGCGGAGCTGGCGAACGAGATGTCCACCACTGATTCACCCCACATCCACATACACGTGGGGACAGAACCCCGGTTTAGGACGACCAGGCATGTCTCCAGAGCCCAGTCCTCCACAATCCTGCCCCGTGTGTCCGTTAACCGGGAACCCCAAGCCAAATTCTTGGCATTGAAGTCCCCGAGGACGAACACGGGGAGGCAACCAAACCCGACGACGACGTCTCTCAACTCCGCAAGGGATTTGTGGAACTCGGTAAGTAGCCTGCTGGATGGATCTTTGAGATTAAATAAGTAAATCAATGGTTTGTGATCAGTTATAATTTTAGAATGACGGTTAATTAAATATGGTCTAAAATGTTTCACCCCCCACACTATAGCTGATAATTATTTTTTTATGGTGGGATAGTTTTTCTCTGATTTATTTAGGCCTCTGCTAGCGTAAGCAACTGGACGGCCATCAGCATTTGATAAAATAGCTCCAATTGCATAGCCTGATGCGTTTGTTTGTAATATGAACTTATTTGCTAGCAAAAAATTAGGATATTGCAGTATAGGTGGTGATAACATAGTCTCTTTGAATATGTCAAATGATTTCTGACAGTTGTCATTCCAATTAGATACTACATTTTTCCTACACAATAAATTTAGATAATAAGCTTTATCTGCAAAATTGGGAATAAATTTACTATAGTAGTTCGCAAAAGCGACAAAACGTTTTACATCGTCTATATTTTTGAGAATTGGGTAATCCTTGATAACACTTATTTTTACGGGATCTGGTAGTACACTTTCACTTGATACTATATGGCCTAAATAAAGCATCTATTTCCTTAGAAAATTTAATTTCTCGGGGTTTAGTTTTAAATTAACTTTGCGTAAGCGATCATGTACGTCTATAACGTTTTTATTGTGGTGAGAAAGAGACTTTCCGAGGACTATCAAATCATCGAGATATACTAAGCAGTTATCATATGCTAAACCGGCCATAGCCATTGTCATTATGCGTGAGAAAGAACTGGGACTGGTTTTTAAACCCATGGGCATACGCGTCATCTGGTATTGCCCTGAAGCAAATGCTGTATATTTGCGGCTATCTTCGTGTAAATCTACATTATAGAAACCTTGGTTTAAATCTAAATGGCTGAAATAAATGCAAGGCTGATAGATTTGGTAGAGGAAACTTATCATCTCGAATGCAGCAAGTTTGCGATAATCGACAACTAATCGCCATTTTTTATTTCCAGTTGCGTCTGGTTTTTTGGGTACTAGTAATATTGTGCTTGACCATTCGCTGTTACATTTTTGTATAATTGCTTGCTGAAGTAGATTTTCTATTTGTTTGTTTATTTCTCTTTTCTGTGAGTATGGAAGTCTATATGGATTTGAATGTACCGGCGCTACGTTAGGTATCAAGTTAATTTTGTGCTTATATAAGTCTGTTGTCGTCATTTTGTCCCCTTCTAGGCAAAAAATGTCGGAATATTTCTTGCATATTCTTTATGTTGTTAATTGTTCCACTTTGTTAAGGTGTTTTAAATCTAGTATAGAAAAAAGTTTTTTAACCCTTTCCGCGTTGCTAATAGTTTTTTCAAAGGAACAAATATCGTATTCCGACGATTTTTGGATAATGGGATTAATTTCATCTATGGTTAAATTTTTATCCGTTGTGTTAAGGACTTGAATCGGAAACTTTCCGTTCATAGGTTTAACCAAAGCGCTACCTATACAAACTTGTTTTGCAGTTCTGGCGCGCAAATAACAATTTCTTGAAATGGATACCTCGGCTGGACATTAATGAAATGTATTGATTCACACCTCGCTGGTATCATTATATTTTTGCGTGGTAATCGCAACGGGAAATAAATTTGAACATTATTATTCCATAGCAATAAAGTATTGTTACCTAGGTTTAGAATAGATTTGTATATGTTTAAGAAGTCGTGTCCTATTATGCCACTGGTCTTAAAAGGCAAGGAATTAAAAACATAGAATTTATGTTTTAATATCTGGTTCGTAGAACTCAGATCTAGATAAACATATCCAATAGCCTTCCTTCCTTTGCCTCCCATTCCAAATACGTCAATGTTCTGTTTATGGTTTGGAATGTTTTGTTTTATTACATGTTTATATTTTATTGCCGATATGGAGGCACTGGTGTCAATTAACCAATTATATGGGTAACCATTACGACCATTTAAATAAATGGTACTTGAATTATTATTTGTAAAAAGTATTGTTGTTTTAGTCACGAAAAACTCATTATTTTAGTTGGATGGCAAAGAAGATTCGGCCGTTTGCAAAGATGCTTCGGCTGTCTGTAAAGAAGTTGAGTCTGAGTTTGTCAAAGTATGTAATTGTACTTGGCGATTATAATTAGATCTATCTCTGCTCCTGAAAGGTGACCGCATTACACCGCGCGCTGAGTTCCGTTGACCTCGCCAACCGCGCCCTGTGTCCTGCTGGTAACCAAAATTCTCGCTGTTCTGCTCTTCTGCAGCTGTGTGTGACGTACCTCTGGTCCTCATACTAGCTCGACGATTCCCGAAACCCCTGTAATTATTATTATGATAGTTATTACCATTGAAATATAAAAGTTCTGGATCGGTTGGTCGTGTTATTTCTTCATCTAAAGCCGCTTGGACAGCATCCTTTAACGAGTTATAGTACAATTACCACAGCAAGGATTATCCTTGCTGTGATAATTGTACTGAGTCTACGATTTTTCAAGCCATCTGCAAAACATTGTATAATGAGTTTTTCGTTTAGTGGACTTAAAACCTCGTATGCGTGGTTCTTACCTTCCGACTGAGTAATGGTTAGGTCTACGAACATTTCTGTAATTTGCTTACCAAACTCCTCAATTGACAGATTATCTTGTCTAAAACCTTGTAGTTTGTTTTTTTCGGTAAAAGCTGGATTTTCATATCATTAATTAGTGCATCAGTGCTAGAATAAGTATCGGATAATTTCAATTTCGCGTCCCGAGATAACCTATTTTTCAAAACAAAGCTTACTAACCTTTTCTGGGAGTCGCTGTCGAGCTCTGAGCTGTAATATTCAATACCATCTATAAGGCGATGAATACTAGAATCATCGTTGGCTGAAACAGGCAATAAATTCATAGCTATCTTTAAATCTAATGCGAACGGCAGGTTTGTATGAGAATTTCGTACCGCTAATAAAATTTCGTGTTTTGGGATATTATTTATTTTAATTGGTAGTTAATATGACAGACAAGCCCTTTTTAAATTCTTGGATTTTTAGAACTTGGAACGTAAAAGTTATAGCCAGTTTTATTTATTAAGGTTATGTACTAGTGTACCAATGTAGATTGTTACAAAAAGGCACATAAACATTGTTTCGGTAATAAAGTATATGTTCTAGATTGGTTGTCGCTATTTTCATAGTGTTTTACTTACTATCAAGTAGGTAAATTGAGATGAGGATCGAACCTACTCAGCGGAGTGCATTAGGAGATACCTATGTCCAGCAGCTGACTGCAACAGTTTAATAATGATGAAGTCCTGATGGGGTTTTGAGTGTAGGTAAATAAAACAATACCGTTAGTAGTTTTTTTAAGTACATTTATTTTATTTATAATTTTTTAATTCTTAATATTACTTCATCTAAGAAAGGGGCAGGTCGGGTAATACCCTCATGGCGAGCATAGCTTAAATACCAATATAACCGCGTTTAGTTTACGACTAAATTACGTGTAGTTATTAAAATCTTTTTTTATATTATTAATTAATCTGAACTTCTAAAAATAGTACACTTACATGAAAATAAATGGCTTGGTTGCCTTATTATCTGGTACAAATTCTATAACAAAACCTTGTGTTTTGAAAGTTCAAGTTCAGTTCAGCACAAAGTTTTAAACGCACCCAAAACCCACACCGCGCCGATGTAGTAACTTAAAAATGTTTGTCTGTCTGAAACTTTACAAAATGCGTAAAATCTTATGCGTATATTCTATTAATACTTAAATTAATAGAATATACGCATAAATTATTAAATTAATTCATAATATTAAATCGAAGTACTTATAAAATATTCTATTTTGTAAGTACTTCGATTTTGCAAATGTTTGCAAACTCGTTGAGTTGCCGAAATATAATATTTAATTTAATTTATTGTTGACCAAAAATATAGGTACAAACACATTAAAGTTATGTTAACCACTGACTTTGTATTGTACTTATTTAATTGAGACGTAGGTAAGTAATTAGTATTGTGACGAGATTTCAGCGTCTAAAACCCAAATAACGGGCCAACTTGCTGTTTCTAAAACCACCCAAAACTTACTTTAATTTTAAAATATAATTTTGTATCTTGAATAATGATTACTACTTATAACTACAATAAATTGCAATAATTTGATTAAATTGGCATCAAATACATACTAGAAATATTGCAATTTGAATCAATGAAAATGCAAAGCATAGGTACTTACAAAATAAAAATAACACGCGAGAAATTCCGCGTGCCAATACTGTTGCACCAGCGAGCTTCAAAATTGTATTTTATTACATGTCGCTCGGACAAACTAAGTTTGGCAACGTTTCCTAGTATTTCTTTCAATGTAGGTCAAGGTTGCGAAGAACGACAACGTCGCTTAGATCCTATTTACGAACAATGATATTTATGTTGCCACACAACAATATTATGTAATATTTTTTTTACATTGATAAGGTCGTCAGTTACAGGTAATTATAATGTTTTTTTTTTGTGAACCTGTTCATGAAAGTTAGGAAAGGATATAAATCAATTATTGTACGTTTATATTGATTTTAACAAAATTATAATAACGCCTGCACGCCATCTAGCGTTCTATTTCTAAACTATCGCAATTAATCATGGCGCAGACGGTGCTCTAATTTACTTGTCAAAACTCACGCACACTAACAACCAAGTGTCAAATTTTGCCTGGATTTCACGATCGTTTTTCTCAGTAACTAATGTAAGTTATTTCCTAAAAAGGTCAAACGCGACCACAATTCATTATAGAAAAGTGATAAAATAATTCTTTTAAACAAAGAATGTCCATGTTTAGCGTAAAGCCTGACCGAAAAATGTATGGACGGCCCATCGGAACATCCCCCTTAAGTCTGGAACGCAGACTACTTCTAAAGCGGGTGCAGCGGCAGAAATGCCGAAAAGTTATTAAATATAGAGGGCCTTGGCAGAGAGTACAACTTTGTGCCCTTTGGCGTCGAGACCCTCGGTCCGTGGGGTCCCAGTGCGCATAAGTTATTTGCGGAAATCACTAAACGTCTAGTTGATGTAACTGGTGACCAAAAAGCTGGCGGCTTTCTCGCGCAACGCATCAGCATTGCAATTCAGCGAGGAAATGCCGCCAGAATCCTCGGTACAATGCCCCGATGGTCTTTTTTAGGCTTAACTTAGTTTTAATTTAATTTAGTTGATGTTACTGATCATCTTGTAAAAAAAGCGCATAAAAGCAGTAATTTGGCATGGGTTACACCTGCCAAATTACTGTTTTTTTTTTACAGCTTTCTAGTATTAAGAGTCTCTGAGCTAAGCCGCGGACAGACAGACAGACGAACGAACCGAAACTATAAAGGTTCCTTGTTGACTACGGAATCCTAAAAAGGTTAAACCTTTTGAGTTAGTTTAGTGCAGTGTTAGTGAACTTAAGCTGCAGTGCAAGCGCTGACTATTATAAAGAACACGTGAATGAAGTCGGTCCACGATTGACGGAGAAATCGGTGAACATACATAAAAAGAACACATGTACATTCAAACAAACATTATAACCTTTTTAAAAGTCGGTTAAAAAGAAAGCCGTTATTGGACGATTTGTTAATTTTATAGTAACTTAGCAGTTTAAGTTTTGTTTAAGTTACTTACTAGCTAAAATGCTAGATTGTAATGAGAATGTATTTTAACGTGAACATCATCAATACTAAAACGTGATAATAGGAAAAATAATGTACCTTCTTGTATAATATTATTATGTACACGTTTATAACCCCCGGCTCCGGTTCGAACGCAAACCCCAGGAATCAAAACCTAAATGTCTGCGCTATTAGGACCGTTGGTAGTAAGTCGGGGCCGGCGGCGCCGCGACGTGCGCGTTGTTCCGGCTCGGAGCGGGCCGCGCCGGGCTGGCACGGCGCACTGCACACGGCGCGCGGCTCGGCGGTTAGCGTGCCGATCGCTCGCCGTTTGTTATTCAATATTCGCCCACACTAAATTGTTCCCACCGCCCCCGCGGCACACACATAGTGTTGCAGCTCTCTATTGCAATATAAACGCGGTAACAGAGGAGCGCTGTTTTTTTTGGTAGCACTATGCACGTCATACAGTGCGACGCCGGACGATGCTCCGACAATTACATACACAGGTTGACGCCGAACAGTTTTGGGCTGCAAAAGGTGAAGTGTTTTTAAACTGAATTTGTCGGTATGTTTATCCAAACATAGCGATAAATTTCGGATGCGAATATGACATCGAAATATTTTGTGCCTTTCGAATCTTTACAAAGTGCATGTTTGTACTACCTATAGATACATCCACCATGTCTGTTGTACGAGTATACCGTATCTGTTCGGCTGATAAATTAAATAAGACCGTAGACTTCTTATAGGTTTTTCTGTAATCTATAAGTAAAGAACTATTTTCCGTATTTTTTCAAAATTTTTGGCTTTGCCGTTTCGGGGCTAAGGGGGTAATGGTCAATTATCATCTTATTTCTTAAATAACTTTAAAAATATTTATTTTAAAATTATTATAAAATATATTTGAGACCCTCACAACAAGCTTTTTCATTTGTTACGTCCGTCACACGGTATAGTTTTCAAAACTTTTTTTTAATTTTCTTTTTTGCGCCCAAAAGTGATAAAAAAAATTTTTGAATTTTAGAATTTTGAATATATGGGATATTAAAAATTCATTTTTTTACGTTACAAGGCCATATTTGGGTCACAGAAATTCATAATGTGCACCAAATTTCAACTTAATCGGTCCAGTAGACTCGGAGCATATCGGCTGTGACAGACGGACAGACAGACACACGAGTGATCCTATAAGGGTTCCATTTTTCCTTTTGAGGTACGGAATCCTAAAAACATTCACTGTTTATAAATACATGATGACGTACGGTGTGTCGTTACGACGTAGTTACATGCTGGCACATCGAGTGTCGAACAGCCGTCACAATGACTGACGTCACCATTATCTCACGTGGTTTACTGTGACAAGTGTAATCTCACACAATATAAAACATCGAACTATTCCCCCCCTCACATAACGTATAATAAGGACTGCACATTGAAAGCCACCGCTAACCGCCACCGTAATGGTCGCACCAAAATTGAGGAACACATAATAATTAAACACACTAAAGATAACACTTAAGGCGGGCCCGAGTCATTGGGTCCACATAATTATCCGGCAGATCTCGCGGCCGCCTCTTTGTGTCCTCTTAATTGGCGCGCCTGGAGGCCTCCGGACCGCCTGGAGGCCTGTGCCGCTGCCGCGCGGACACTCAGGAAAAACCTCGTTAATCCGCTCCTCGGGGCATCCCGTGCCAAATTCTCTTTAACGACCAAAATCATTACCTCCACTATGACTTTCTCTTAATTATATTATATCATTTAGTTTCAATTATGCTTTTAAACTGGAACGGATCTCTTGCTGTTATTCTCACTTGAATTGCCAGTGAACTCATTGCGAAATGTACGAGAACAAAGTGTAAAAACTATGTGTTTATTACAGACAGGTGCGTTCTGTCACATGTGAAACTTTACGTTGTGTAGTTTTTCGTTTTACTAAAAACGGGAGCAAAGCGCCTACGAGCTACGCGCTACGAGCCGCTACGGCGCTACGGATACTCTCAAAGGGGAGTAAGTTTTCAAAGTGGTTGTGTGGTGTATGCGCGAATTGTTGGTAAATAACTCACGGCGGCCGGCGGGGCGCAGGGGCGCTGCGGCGCGGGGGCGCGGGGGCGCATGGACCGGAGGACCGCTGGCAGAAGTTTCTAACATTTACCTGCGAGCAGATTTTTCCCCGACGAAGTAGTCGGAGTATCTTGTTTGGTGTAAGACGGTGTTGGTAAATAAAGTGCAGTTTGAGCTCGGTACGTGCCCGCGTGCCGGTCTTACAGCGATGCAGTTTTATCTGCGAACAGTATTATAAACTTGGATATTATCTAGTCGGGAGCGTCTGTACGTCTGATGCTACTGTTTGTACGTATACATTTTTTGTTCTGGAATTATTTGAATGTTTCTTGAAACTAGTTTGCACTAAGTTTTCTGCTCGGCTATTATGAACCCTTTATATGTAGGACGTATGCTAACTACATACCTACTGTTGTAACGGGAGTGATTAAGAAAAACAACCTCAATTCAAGAGAGAACAGTTGGAACTATAATGTTATATATTGTAAATCTCATCAATTCGTGTTAGAGTAAGACCCGGCAGAATCCAGAGTACAAACTATTTAACAATATTTAAAATAGCCATCACCCCGGACACACTCGCGCGCGCACCACTCCAAACGAACACTAACATGATAATAACCTCCCCGGCCCCGCCTCCGCTACCACACTATTGACGGTTTTTTTTTTCTGCGTGCAATTATCAAATAACTTCTCCCACTCTGGGCGGAGCGGGAGGGTGTATCAGACTCTTACTGACTAAAACCCACCCGTATTCCTTCCGTTGCCTGTTTTGCCAGGGGCCTCGGCAACCCTTTTGAACTTCCACGTGACCCCGGCAGGCATCGGCCCTAGTGGACCCCTACACTTGTGCTGACATCTCTTTGAGGCGCGTGTTGAACACAACGCACCATTGACCTGGCCTGGTCCTTATCGGACGGCGAGCTTCCCATTGCTCGCCGTCCGCAAGTCCGCGCCTACGATGGCCGGAAATCCGCCCGGGATTCCCGACGCCCAGGGCGTCTCCTGCGGCGGCTAGAGGCGAGACGGCGCGAAATTTAGATAGTAATTTTCAAATATATATATTAATAAAACTAAAAAGCTTGAAATAAAATAAATTATTTAAAAAACAAAAAACCCGACTGCAAAAAAACGTACCTGAAAAGGGAAAACAAGCATGAGAATCTATATAATTTTGGTCTTGCAGGCGGGGACAGTCGAATAACCTGAGATATGGTGTAACTTTTGATTGTCCCCGCCTGCGATACCAAAATTCTATAGATTATAATGCTTGTTTTTCCCTTTTCAGATACATGTTTTTGCACAAAAATCTCTCAGAGAAACTCTGGCACCAAGCTGGTAAATAGCTCAAACAGCTCGTTTTTGAAGAACGAATATATTTTGAATGCCAGCGGCTTTGCCCCACAGCAGAATACCGTAGGACATAACGCTATGAAAATAACTAAAATAAACTGATCGAGCTGAATCAACGTCTTACTTTTCTGACGGCGTAGGCGGCTGAACTGAGCCTGCCCGCTAGGCTTAATATATGTGGGCCCCACTGAAGTTTGGCATCTACTGTTATAGATGCTGCAGACATCGAGTCTATTTTTATTCTGCAGAAAAGAGCCATCAGAGCCATATATGGCCTCCACAGGTGCGACTCTTTAAGGGAACTGTTTAAAGAAATTAACATCATGAAGGTTCCGTGTCAATATATCTATGAAAACATCATGTACGTAAGGAAAAATCTACATATTTTTAGTAAAAGAGGTGAAAGACCCCCCACATACTTCAACTTAATGAAACAAAATTTAAATCTAGTATAAAACGCACACTATGCAGCCAAGCATATTATAAGTTGGGGGATTACATAGCTGATAAAAATGCTTGGCTCAACGCTGGTCCTGCTTCGCAAGGGCGCAAAAACTAATTGATCAGTATTGAAAATAGTGTTGGAGCTGCTAAAGATTTTAAAAACTCTTTGCATTGTATAAATTCAATCTCTTAGTATTGTATAGTTGCACAGCACATTATTATGTGAGTACTATGTACGATAAAGCTGCCATTTACTGGATACGTGTTTCATTGACTTGAATGTGCCCTGGCGGCTGAGAGTATGTCGTGCTCACTCTAATGTCTCGCTGATGGTGGCGCGTGTGTTGGATCATTTAGCTCCCTTCAAAATGGTTGAGCTGAATGGTGCTAATCCACGCATCATGTTCGTGAACGGGCGCCGTCAGTATAGACTGGTCATCTCTTAGCTGCCACGGCTTATTTTAATTTTTGAATTGCTTTTTTTTTCTTTTTTTAATCTTTTTATTACAGACGCTTTTACGTTTTGCATCGTTCTCACATGTATAATTTCAAAATGAATGATGTAAACAATATTTTGTAACCATAACACGTTGATTTAAAAGAGTGTCCGTGGAGTTTCTTGCCCGTTCTTCTCCATAGGTACCTACTACGCTTTGGAATGGGCAACTAGCTTCATTTTTCTGACTAACCGACCGAACCCTTGACAATTCAAAAGTGCCTGTAATTGGTTTGTTTGTAATAAATGCTTTGAGTTTGAGTTTGAGTTATACCAAGAAAAACTGCCGAGTCTACAGTTTCAAGCACCCCATTATCTAATACGATGTTGGGACCTAGATTCCTAACATTTGGCAAGGCAAACTTTATAAATTTCATTTTCTTGGCATTGAGAACTAGGTTATTTGTCGTAAACCAATCCGTAACCATTGAGAGTGCACTGTTTACGTCATCAAAATCTTGTCTATTCCTGTTAACTTTAAAAAGAAGAGAGGTGTCATCTGCAAACAATACAACGTCACAGATACACTTTAAATAGAATGGTAAGTCATTAAACATACACTAACAGCCTTACTAATAAAAATATTTTAAACACTTGTTTAACAACTGTATACTTATACATTGTGTAAGCTATGAATAAGAGTTACACACTTCCTTTACCAATAATGGGTGTGTAAGCATTGTATAGTTATAAATTCCTTATAACAAAAGTCGCTGGCAACATTCTTCGGAAACGTTTTGAAACTAGATTACCAAATCGTAGAGACATTTAGAAAACCTTGTAAACAGCATAAAAAATGTTTATTTTTATTATATAATACAAATTGTGGCCAAAATATTGTTTGGAAATGTATTTAAAAATAATTGAATGTTTCTTACGGTAAAATGAAAGAAAGACATACTTTATAAGTTCATCATTGAGTTTAAGATCGCACCTTTCAAATGTCAAACCAGTGTCCGACCTCCCATCGAAATTTGTCTCTTTAAATAATTTGGTTTTTAATAAATACTACAATACTGGCAAATAATAACATAAATAGTGACCAGTTGAAGGCAAAAAGAAAACGATTTGTAAATTGGGACACTTTAGAAAAGGTATGGTCATTTTAATAAAAATATTGTCGCTTTACTTAATTACCACACGGTCATTATTTGTGATCAAATTCATGTTTTATTTTTCAGAGTTTATTGAAAAGCTGTATGAAGGAGTTTGTTCACATGTCAGAAGTAAAAACATTGATAAAATGTACTGTTGGAGGGCCAAAACCTCCTAGCCCTGGAGCTAGGATCCTGATACCATGGAAATTCTAAGCATGATTCCACAGGAATTTGAAACGGATTCCAATGTCTTTGACAGTGACAGCATAGCGGTGAGGGCATCCTATATTTTTGTAATGATGACTGGCAGGAATTGTCTCTAATCTTGAAATACTAACCAGCCCTTGTCCAAATACTAAGCTTTTATCATTATACCTATTATAATAATATGACTTGTGACTTTAATGTGTGATTTCTATTAATTTAGAATCAAGCGAAAATCGAGGAGGAGTCCCTTGTGAGTGTAACACAAGAGTATGTTCTCACTCCATTATGAGTAAATAGCCAAGAGAATGTAAAAGAGGTTTGTTAATTTATTTAATAAGTGCCTGTTATGTATTTATGTAATAGGTATTTGTTATATTGTATACTTTATTAATGTGTATTTTCTGTTTAAGATTGTTGTTTTGTTAACTTCTAAAGACTTCTTTGTTTTTGTTTCAGAATATTACACCAATACCTAAAAAGAAGGTTGTACCCAAAAACTTACTAAAACGGAAACTACGATTTGATAAAATGAAAGATAATGAGCATAAAACAAAACGTGAGGTATATTAAAAATGCTAAGTTTATTTTAGACTAGCTTTTGCCCGCGACTTCCTCCGCTTGGAAGTCCAATATACCATAAAACATATATGTCATAACACTCAGCAATAGTGTAGCTATTAGTGAAAGAATTTTAAATATGAGTTGTTTCGAAGATTACCGGATGTCCCCTACATCCAAACTTACAAACTTTATCTCTTTACAATACGAATAAAACGATTTATGGTGATTTGTGATTGATAATAATTAATCAATTTATTTCAGGACAGGGAGCTTGCAAGAGAACGCCACGACGTTCTTGTCAAGTGTATAAAGGAGGAACATGATGTGAAAATGAAAAATATGTCAGAAGCTCATAGTTTTATTAAGGAAGAACTCAATTTAAAAATAAACCAAATTATTTTAGAGAAAGAAGAAACCCAGCTGAGAATAGAAAAATTAAAACCGGAAATGTTATTGATAAAATCTAAACTAACATAATACATTTTTTTTTTTTTGCTAGTTGTGTGTTTCTATAAACAATCTTCTTGTTTCTTGACCAGATTGACTATCAATACCTTCCTGTGGCATTTGCTGTCTAAAATTATTTTCTGATATGAGGGGTTGAAGAAAATCAATGTCTTCACTCAATATTGTATAATTTTACATTTTCCAGTGACACACTAAAACCATGTAGTAGACATCGCAACCTCTGTTTCCAAACTCCAAAACACCTTTCAATTGTGTTTCTATAAGATTATTCCTTCGCACTGCGGGGATTCTGGATTGGTGTAAACAAATAATTGGTTAATTCATAACCTGAATCACCTAGCAAACGGCCACTGAAGTCCCCACTTTCAAATCTTCGTCGTATTCGGCGTTCCCTAAAAATCCTTGCATCATGTGTGCTGCCCCTCCAGTGTGCTACTATGTCTCTTATCTTTAATTGGGAATCGCACACCACCTGAACATTTAAAGATGAAAATCCCTTTCTGTTTATATAGTAATGAGCACTATCGCCACCAACTTTTTAATTTTAATATGTGTGCAATCAATAGCGCCAATCACATTTCTGAAGCCACGAATGTTTCTAAATCCAGAAACTACTTGTTCCTGCTTATTTGCCAAAGCCAGAGCCACTCTTTGGCATAAATTCGTAATGGACTGTTGGCTAAGTCCATGAATGTCTGCTGCGTCATCTTGAACTTCTTGCCTAGCCCAGGTCCTGAGAGCAGTACAAACTTGAAGTTCTACAGCCAGCCCGCCACCACGAGCTTGCAGTTCGATATCACTTCTAACCAACTCAACTATTTTCCGTACATATATTTTACTGAATCTATATTTCATTCGAAAGTCTTTGTCTTGTAAAGTAAAAGGATCGAAACGATTTTTGTAACGTTTTCTTTTTTTTTGGTGGTTCTTCTCGATCCATTTCATCAAAAACATCGAAATAATGCAAATAATTCATCATTGAGATTTGCCAGATGTCCGGTTACTACTACGTTTACGCGCTCACTAAACAAGGGTTGAGGACTGAATAACAGTTGTGTAAGTTCTCATACAATAAAAACTCCCGCTATAGCAGATGTGTACTGAGCTGTCAAATATTTTTTATTGGTAGAGTCAGCGTTATTACTCCGGTATACGTCGTGTGTAAATCTTTATTAGTAAGGCTGTAAGAATAAGAATAAACCCAATATTGAGCCTTTTTTTTTTTAGGGTGGGAAATCATCAAATAAATTCTCCCGCTCTGGGCGGAGCGGGAGGGTGTGTCAGACTCTTACTGACTAAAACCCACCCGTATTCCTTCCTGTTGCCTGTGTTGCGGGGGCCTCGGTGACCCATAAGTACCTTACTCAATACTCAATACGTTTATTGCATTCCAAAATGTGAACTTAGGTGGTAGGTACATAAAGACATACATTCGTTTTGGAGCATGGTGGGCCCTGTCGGGCATAACAACATAAAAACCTATCTTCCCGCGACCCCGGCAAGCATCGGCCCTAGTGGACCCCTACCTTTGTGCTGACGACATCTCTTTGAAGCGCGCGTGGAATACAACGCGCCGTCGACCCGGGCCTAGTCCTTACCGGACGGTGAGCTACTTATTGCTCACCGTCCGCAAGCCCGCGCCTACGGTGGCCGAAAATCCGCCCGGGATTCACGACGCCTAGGGCGTCTCCTGCAGCGGCTAGGGGCGAGAGGGCGCGAAATTTGCCTTTCCCTCAACCATCCCGCTTCCTCCTTCGCGAGCATTACTGCTTCGCAGAAGGAGGTGACGGCTGCCCATGCCCTCTCGCTCTGTACCATGGCCTAAACCAGGGCCGGACGCGAAAGATCTCTGCCACCGATCGCCTCCACGAGGACACGGCGGTGCTCTGCCCAAGCCGGGCAGACCTCCACCGTATGCTCCATCGTGTCCTCCGGGCGATCCACACAGTGGTGACACCCGGGCGTTTCTTCCCGCCTTATCCGACACAGGAACCTCCCGAAGCTGCCATGTCCGGTGAGGACCTGCGTCAGGCGGAAGGTGAGGACGCCGTGGCACCTCTCTAGCCACTCCTCAAAGAGGGGACTTATCGCCGCAATTGTGGCGTGCCCAGCACTGGGTTTTGACAACCGTACTCTCCATGACGCCATGAGATCCTGCCGGAGCTCCGTCCACTGTGCCGCGATTTCTCGCGGCAGCGGGCTTACGCCCCGGCGTTTCGCCTCCTCACGCCACTCCCATACGTGCGCGTGGACTTTTGCCTCCAGATCCCATGGCGGCAATCCGGCAAGGAGGCTCGCTGCCTCACAGGAGACCGTGCGGTATCCCCGGACCATCCGGATGGCCATGACCCTTTGGGCTGCGCTCAACCAGCGGGCTGGCCGCAGCGCCAGAGAGCGCGCCCATACAGGAGCCCCGTAGAGGGCCATGGACCGCACGACCCCCGCATAGAGCCTCCAGCAGGAGGCGTTTGGACCCCCTAGATTGGGCAGTAGCCGCTTCAATGCAGCGCCTGCCCGCTCCAGTTTGGGAGCCAAACGTCGGAAATGCTCCACGAAGTTCCACTGGTAATCCCTCCTACCGTTATTTGGGACCCCAACGGTGGACGTTCCGAGGACCATGAAAACACATGGCCTCGGACTTGTGCAGGGCCACCTCGAGTCCCAATTGCCGGATCCTTTCGACGATTGTTGCAACCCCGCGTGCCGCTAATTCGGCCGCCGCCTGGTGCGATCTCCCCTGCGCCAGGACCAACGTGTCGTCAGCGTAGCACTCCACGCTGACGCCGCTAGGGAGGTCGGCGCGCAGCACCCAGTCATATCCGATGTCCCACAGATGCGGCCCCAGGACCGATCCCTGTGGGACACTGCACGACATCTCATGCCAGTTCCACACTCCTTGGTGACCGGGGTAGATGACGGCCTTGTCCGTCAGATAGGCCTCGACCACATGACTGAGGTAGGGTGGCATCCGGTGGTACCGGAGTGCCTCCCTGATGCAACTCCAGGGTAGTGTATTAAAGGCATTGGCGATGTCTAAAGATACCACCAAGACGACCCCACCCTGGGCAACAGCATTCCCCATCGTCAGGGCTCGCACGCGCATGATGGCGTCCACCGTAGAGCGCCCTCTGCGGAAACCAAACTGGCTCTCCGCCAAATCCGGCCCTACCCGCACCAGCTGGCCGAGGCGGTCTGCAATGACTCTTTCAAAGAGCTTGCCCACCTCGTCGAGTAGCACGATGGGCCGATAAGTGGACGGAGAGTCCGCAGGGCGCCCTGCCTTCTTTATGAGGACCAGTTTCCCCGTCTTCCAACGAAGCGGGAACTGGCCCCTCTCCATGCATGCGCTTAAGAGCCCCCTAAGTCGAGGCCCGAGAGCCTCCAAAGCCAGGACCCAGGCCTTCCCAGGTAAGCCGTCGGGTCCTGGGGCGGTATTTTTGGCATTACGCCTGCGTACCGCCGCTCTCATTTCTACCTCGGTCACCTCCGGAAATATTGAGCCTTGTGGTACACCTAACTGAACTGGTAACCCGGAAGATTTCACACCATTCACATCTACACATTGGAACCTATTATGTAAATAAGAATTTATTACTTTCAGTCATTTTTTTTTTGGACACCATAATGACATAGTTTACGCAAAAGCGTGTCATGGTCCACGCAATCAAAGGCTTTGGAGAGATCACAGAAAACTCCAATAGAATTTTGCGATTTCTCCCATGCGTCATATATGTGTTTCAGCAGTGCAACACCCGCATCTGTAGTCGAACGAACTTTTGTAAAGCCATATTGTTCATTATGAAGGAGGCTATTTTAATTAAAATGTCTTAGCAGTTGCTTGAGTATTAACTTTTCAAATATTTTGCTAAATGCAGGTAAGATAGAAATAGGTCTGAAATTGCCAACGTCAATTTTATTACCTGATTTAAATAAAGGTATGACTTTACTACTCTTCATGAGGTCAGGAAAAGAGACCAAATCAACACATTTATTAAAAGTAACAGCTAGATAGGGGGCTGCGATTTATATTATATTGCTTAATAGTTTAATGGGGATACCCCAGATATCACCAGTGTTTTTAGATTTTTTAAAAGATTAACTACATCACGAGGTATTACATGTTTGAAGCTAATAAATATAAAAATAAATAAATAAGCGACTACATTTATGCACACTACTATGCAAAAGGTTTTCAGCTTTAGACAAATTCAAGGAGCGAGTCGTAGTTATAGGTATTGTGACTGTTCCTAAATGACCCTAGGCCGATAAAATTTTCGTTTTTCCTAATTCTGTTAATATGAATGTTTGGGTCGGTTTCTCATATTGAGGAAAAGTCGTACCCCGCCGCCGTACGACTCTGTAGAGCTCGTCTCCAGACTGGTCACCCTCCCACCGACAGAGATAAGATTTCCAAATATGAAGAAGTCTAACGCCTTGTCTCTTGCCTTGTTGTGTTAATAGAGCAAGGAAAGAATTGAAATAAATAGTAAATAAGATTTAGCAATTCATAGTTATGAAGTTGAATGTGGTTTAGAAAGACAATAAATAATAGAATAATGCTAAGTATATTATTATATAGATTTGTGAGTAACTCTTACGCTAGCGTAAGAGGTATTTGGTCAGGCATTACTCACACGATACTTTACATCTTTACTTGGAGTACTCAGAGCAACACTTCCATAAAGTGACGCAAGCGGCTTTTCAGCGGCATCACGTCGGCATCATGCCCTTTTGGAGACATGGTCCCTAGCAGTTCTTTCAAACTGATAAGCGTGACGAAGCGGCTTTCCCTGCGGCAACCGTGTGGGTCGTCCTTGTCTAACAACAGGGCGGCTGGTTTCAGCGGCATTGCGTCGGCATCATGCTCTTAAGGAGACATGGTCCCTATCAGTCCTTGGACTGGATATGAGATAGATGTGGTTTCCCGAACCCCTGGAAGTTCACCCATTGCACAACAAGCATATCTGCAAGACACGTGTTCATATCAGTCTAACCGAATTATTGGTTTGTGATAAAGAATACAACATTCAAGAATTCCTAGATAATAAGAGTTGAGAATCGAAACTCAAGAATTATTAATTAATAGAGCTGTGGATCAACTCTCTTAAAGATTTATAGACAGACAGACAGTTACGTTAGTGGATTTCTTTACAATAATTACAGACCCACCCCAAGTGACGTGGGACTGCTTTACAACAGCTGACATCGTCGTGCGTGTATTGTTGGACCTGAACGCATAGGACCACTAAGGACACTGCTACGATTCTAACAAGCCACGATCCCTAAGCTCTAGTCATGTCTTACTCAATCCTAAGGCAGAGTACTGCGAAGTTCAACTGTCATTGAGCGAGACACGTTCCAGTAATCACTGGGCGCGTACTAATGTAATGAACCCCTTATAACGGCCTAATCACCCGTTACAAAGACAATACAAAACTTGCACAAGCGTACCGCATCGTCAGTCGGTAGTAGAATTCTTTACAATTGCTCCTGCTATACGCCGAAGCGGTTATTCCAAATCGTCACTTCTCACTCTCTTAATCTCCCCCATTAGAAGATGCTTTCAATGTAATCGGCAGCCGTGCGACTAAGTCAAGCATCGGAGCGTTTCTGTCTGGGCATCCAAATGTTGTGTCTCGCTAATGATAATTTGTGAGAGGCCGATAGCAAGATGTGGTTTAACGAGACACAATCCCCAGCGTTCCTTAGAACGAACTATCAATCCAGTTTAGGAAACTTGGTGAAGCCTACCCCTCTCCCAAGAGTCTGCATACATCAAGGGCAATGTAAAATATCCTGCAGTTAGTCAGTCCATAGGGATAAGATAGCCATCACTAGCATTTGGTTTGTTTGTGTTCGTAAACAATTACAAAGTAGCATTATAGCTCAAATTGGCCCTAACGAGTTGCGAGTATTAGTTCGGTTCAGCCATCCATAAGCGGTGTGACTGCCGTAAGTGTCATGTCTTGGTTGTGGTTGTCTGTTGGTAGAGTAGTCTACCGTCTCTTGTTAAATGTCACACCAAATGGAAGGCGTTCTCCGAGTCCCTAGAACCAAACGCTGGTGTAGGATACCTCGATCGTCATAGAAAGGAATAAGGAGGAATAGAATAGTAAACACTCACCCAATCGTTCACAGATACACTCACTGAGATTCGCGCGCCTTACACACAACTTACATTATACTTGACTAATATAACCTAGTCTAAATCTACACTTATTATTACAATTTAACGTATTAATTAAACTGATAACACTTTCACTATCGCGATCTCTCCAAAGTGACATTGTGTCATTATTATCGACCTAGTTCTATCTCTCCTAGTCCGGCCTAATTCAACCGTTCTTTCTCGTGGTATTTTCACAAACTCCCTAACTTAACCCGCTAGATATCACGTCCGAACCCTGTCGCGGCTCATCACCGACTCCCCTCAGCCCTACCCTTTTCGTCCTCTCTTCCATACGAAAACGAAATCATCATCATTCATCTCCAAAACGACCGGAGCGTGGTGTTTTTCCCATGCCAACCGAATTACTCAGAATAGGTTTATTGCCTTTTTTTGTACCCTTTCTCGATTGTTTTAAGGGCCTGTTTGGGTTTTGCCCGAGCCCAAATCATCCTAAACAGATGTGCACTACTATTGTGCTCTGCGATAAGAAATCGAATACTTTAGTCGTATCTTTAGAATTTGTTGAATTATTGCTTTCGACCCTTCCGTTGTTAATTGTCTGAAGTTTGTTTCCCATAAAATATAAATGGAATGCATTTCTAAAAGGTTTCACAACTCCAAAGAAATAGGATGTTTCGTTATTAATTACGGTAACACGTCGAGCTGTCAGCCCATAAAATAGAAATTTAATGTATTTGTAAGGGCCTAATATCGTGAGACAATGTTAAAATAAGAATTTAGAATAAAATATTTTGTTAATAATTAGAAGACATGACAGACAGTCACAGTATGTTGACAAAAAACTCATTGAATGCTTCAGCTACGTCAGCTGCTTTATTAACTAATTTGTTGTCGACCATAATCTCAAGTTGTTTTTCTTGTCCGACTTACCCGTTTCATTGTTAATAATTTTCCAAGTGGTTTTTACTTTATTATTGGAATTTTTAATTGTATCGCTTAAACATTTAGATTTAGCAAAAACAAATCTTTTTAAATAGTTTAATAGAATAATTTTTCACATACTCTAGGAACTAGGTATAATATGATGGAACCGCCCTTCTACGAAACTGTAGCTTTAGGGACCATAAAAAAAGGTCATGAGGCGTCGTTGTCATCAGAGTACCGATCAGTCGTGTTCGAATCAAATCAAATCGAACATTGGTAGTAGGTACACAGATGATTTTTTGACGTGAAACGTCTTTCATTTCGGTCAGTAGAGGGTCACTCCCTGCCGGGGTCGCGGGAAGGTACTAAAGGGTCACCGAGGCCCCTGGCAACACAGGCAACGGAAGTAATACGGGTGGGTTTTAGTCAGTAAGAGTCTGACACACCCTCCCGCTCCGCCCAGTACGGGAGAAGTTATTTGATGATTTCCCACCCAAAAAAAAAAAGGTGGTCACTTGCAAAAACCATATGTAACGAAATATGTTATGGCAATATCACTTATTACTTCGAAAGTATATCACCAACCGACATTATTTTAAATGGCGCTGCCATGTAATCGCGCGCAGCGCGACGCATTCGGAACAAAATTTACCATCGCGCGATGTGTTTATTTAGTAATTACTCTGCAGTATATTGATCTAACGACGTTACAGTAGGTGTGATACATAAAACTTATACTACTCAGACCATTAGAAGGTATAGAGTTTAAAAAGGTATGGTTTTGTGCAGTTTGACGACTGCTCTACTTTGCGCCACCGCGTGCGATAGGTAGCGTCACCCATCTCCCTAAATTCATCTTGTTCCCTCCCCAGAAAGTTCTTCTTTGGCTACAAATCAATGACATCATAAATGAACCATCGTTGTGAGCTCGGACTGTTCCATAATGATACAAACATAGGAGCTACTCGAACGATAAACATCAGTCCGAGAGAAACGGAAGACTTCCTTATTTGCTCCGTTTTGTGAAAATATTTTTATCACAATCAATTTGAGGCGACGACTGGTATTTGTAAAAACGTTGTTCCTACGCAATGTTTATAAGTAGATACTAGCTTTGATTCAATAAACATGTGAGGCCAATTAGACATAAGTCGACCAAACATGATAAAATTATTGATTCCTGCTCTGCACAAACACGAAACAATTGTTTATGCCTGCCCTACACAAACACGATAAAATTGTTGATACCTGATCTGCACAAACACGATACAATTGTTGATACCTGTTCTACACAAACACGATACAATTGTTGATACTTGCTCTGCACAAAGACGATACAATTGTTGACACCTGCTCTACACAAACACGATACAATTGTTGATACATGCTCTAAACAAACACGATACAATTGTTGATACCTGCTCTGCACAAAATCGATACAATTGTTGATACCTGCTCTACACAAACACGATACAATTGTTGATACCTGCTCTACACAAACACAATACAATTGTTGATACTTGTTCTGCACAAGCACGATGTAATTGTTGATACCTGCTCTGCACAAAGACGATGCAATTGTTGATACCTGTTCTGCACAAGCACGATGCAATTATTGATGACTGCCCTGCACAAAAACGATGCAATTATTGATACCTGTTGTACAATTCCGTACCAAGATGCTTGAATATACTATGAAGTTTAACAATAAACAAGACGATGCTGATTTGGGTATACATTTAATAATTTTCCTTTTCCTTATAGCTAATCGTTTGTAACGAAACCATAGCGCGCAATTAAAACAGCACAACGCCATCTATCGAGCTATGAGACAACTTTTGTGATTATTGACTTAACATTCCGCCCACCATGGACAAAATGTGGGCTTGCCCATCTTATCCTAATATTTTGTCCATAATAAACATTATCGTAAACTGAAATACAATATTGATCAATACAAAATTGACACAATAGTATAACAAACTAAATTTACACAAGGTTTATTTTGTAAAGATGTAGGCCGTCTTGTTACACACTTTACAGAATACTAGAATGTTGTAATACTTTCAACACAGCACATTACAATAAAAATCAAAAAGCAACTAAAGACACGGTCGCAGCCGCTACTAAAAACAAAAATAATAGTTGCTAGTTAATGTCTAGTAAAATAATATAATAGGTATAACTAAAATAGTATAGTTTATACCTGTAACTATGGTTAACATATGCAACACAATAATAACAAATTGTCCGTTATTATTTAACTACAAACAACAATTATAAAAAAAACTCTGCCTTATTTGCTAACTGGAAGCACACATAACTTCGATACTGGTCTTTTAATTTGCGACCCCTTACATCTTAAACTAACCACGCACGTAATTCCGTCCAACCCGGAGTGTGTTTGAGTAATAATACCATAAAGCCACCTAGCTGGAGGTAAATCGTCCTCTTTCACCAGAACAATATCACCAATGGCTGGTTCCGGAGTCTGATATGCCCATTTGTACCGATTCATGAACTGAGTTAAATACTCTTTTGACCAGCGTCACCAGAAATCTTGAACCATTCGCTGAGTCAATTGCCATCGCTTTAGACTAGTTAATGTCGACTGTTCATAGTTAAAATCCGGTAAAAGCACAATAAGTTCTCCGACTAGAAAGTGGCCAGGAGTTAAAGGAGTTTCGTCTTGACTATTGTCACTTTGCTGTGAAATGGGACGGGAGTTTAGACATGCTTCTATCTGAGACAAAACGGTAGCCATCTCCTCGTAAGTTAGAGTGTTGTTTCCAACAACTCGCTTGAGATTGTGTTTTGTGGACTTTATACCCGCTTCCCACAGTCCACCAAAAGTTTGGAGCGTGGGGTGGGATAAAGTGCCAGTTAGTACCATTATCCGATAACCAATCTGCTATTTCTGTTGTCACACTTGAGTTTTCGGCAACCAACAATGCATCCAACTCTTTCGCAGCACCCACGAAATTGGTGCGGTTGTCGCTATAAAGATCTGTACACTGTGCACGTCTGGCCACAAATCGCTTAAATGCTGCCAAGAATCCTTTAGACGTTAAATAGCTGACCGCCTCGAGATGCATGGCTCTTGTCGCCATGCACACAAAGAGGCAAATATACCCCTTGTATGAATGATGACCTCTCCCCTTGGACGTTCGTATATTTATTGGACTGGCATAGTCCACTCTGGTTTGGTAGAAAGGTCGGCTAGCATTAACTCTTGCTTTGGGCAACTGACCCATGAGCTGTTCTCTTATACGAGCTGCATGACGAACACAAGATACGCAATTGCGTACATAGAATTTAGTGCGATTTTTTGCATTAAGAACCCAATATCTGGACCTTAAATAATTGAGCATTAGTTGGGGTCCACCGTGTAACTTCTTCTGGTGTGTACCTGCTATTAACAAGTCAGTAAAATGAGACTTGGCTGGTATAATAATCGGATGTTTAATGTTTTCATCGATTGTGGCTCTTTCTAATCGTCCCCCCATCCTGAGTTCCCCTTTGTGATCGACGAATGGATTAAGCGAGGTAAGTACACTTTTCTTTTGAACCTTTCCTGTTTTAACGAGGTCTTCTATTTATCTACTAAAGTATTGCCTTTAACACTGTTTAATACATACCGTTAACGCTTCGTTAAGTTTTTTAGCAGTTAACCATGAAGGAAATCGTTCAGAGTTGTTGCTTCTTCTCTTACAATATATATAGAGCCTGCAATAAGCGATTACTCTGTATTGTTGAGAATTTTGTCCACACTGTTAACGCTAAATATTCGTCTGTTGTAACGTAACTCACCTTTTGTGCCTTTTCTTCTAACACTGTCTTGCATTTAGTCCTTTTGCTGTAATCAATCGTTTTGTTTTACAACCACTCTGGTCCTTCCATCCACAACTGGTTAGAGATTAATTCAGTTGATTTTAATCCCCGTGATGCGCAATCTGCGGGGTTGTCCGCTGATTTCACATGAGCCCACTGGCTTCTGTCTACGGCTGTCAAAATCTCTGAAACTCTATTTGCCACAAATGTTTGCCAATTAGAAGGATGTTTACTCAACCAAGCGAGTACTACTGTAGAATGGGTCCACGCATGAATCTTCTGCTTTTTAATTTTCAATACTTCGGCTACTTCACTCAACAACTTCGACACTAAAACTGCACCACACAGTTCCAGTCGCGGTATTGAAACTTGTTTAATTGGTGCAACCTTCGTTTTGGCTGTCACCAGGCGAGATTAAATGACCTCCTGCTGATTCACCACACGCATGTAAACTACTGCTACGTAATCTTGATTCGAAGCGTCACTAAATCCGTGCAGCTCTAATGAATCACCGCGGTAGGTTGATAACCACCTAGGAATCCGATACTGTACGAGTTATTCGAGTTCACTGCGATAAGTAAACCATTCTTTTAACAGTATCGATGGTAACTCATCATCCCAATGAATTCCAGAAAACCACAATTTTTGAATTAATATCTTGGCTTTTATGATTGCAGGTGCTAGCCAACCCAATGGATCGAACAACATCGAAATATTCGAGATAACACTTCTTTTAGTTACAGGTATCTTCAAGGTAGGCAGCGTCACCGAGTATACAAATTCATCAGTTTCTCTGGACCAGGTAAGTCCTAATATTTTCATTACTATAACTGTTTTCAATTCTAGGTTTTCTTCTTCTTTATCTGTTCTCATATGATTCATTAATTCTGAATTATTGGTTTTCCATTTTTGTAGCTCAAAGCCTGCTTTCTCTAATAATTGTGTTATTTGCTCATATATATCTTTTCCTTCCGATATGTTGTGACAGCCAGTCATCAGGTCATCCATATAAAAATCCGTCAGTGTCCTTTCACGTGCAATAGGAAAGCATTCTCATTCATCTAGCGCTATGGGGCAATGTTCGGACGGCCAAATATGGAGCTGACGCCGTGCGAAATGTTACTCTCAAAAGCCGCAGGTGTTGAATTTTGTCCTTGGGATCTTGCCTCCACAATAATCTTTGGTAGTCAATATCTTCAGTAGAGACAATCACCTGCCGGTACATTTTTACAATGTCCGCAACTATACAAATAGGATGCATTCTCCATCTCATTATAGTGTATCGTAAATCATCTTGTAAGGTTGGCCCCACCATTAGTTCGCCGTTTAACGACACGCCATTCTTGCCTAAACTAGAGGCGTCAAATACAAACCTAACTTTAGTAGTAGCTTTATCTTCCCTAATCACCGCGTGATGCGGAAGGTATACGACATCAGGCTTGTTAATTTCCTCCAAAGGAATAACTTCTGCATGACCCAAGTCGATATATTCATTAATTACTTCGACATATTGCCTTTTTAACTCAGAGTCCCTGGCTAACCTTTTCTCCAAATTAACAAATCTGCGCAGTGCGATATCTTTAGTTTGACCATGTGCGCAGCGTGGTGTAGCCGTTTTAAACGGCAACCTAACAACATAACGACCTTCGGGATCTCGTTGGGTTGATTGCTTATAAAATGCTTCACATTTTTGTTCTTCCTCCGTGAAGTGCTTTTTTGGACTACTGTTTCCTCTAATTCCCAAAATCTTTTTATAAGATCATTTTGATCACCTTCCAACGTTAAATAGTTAAGACTCTCTGCGTATTCATCCTTTCCAGTAATCTCTCCTGAAAGTATCCATCCCAATTCAGAATTCTGCGCTATTAAAGATCCCGGAGGACCCTTACTGAGTCCTTGTTTGAGGACTTTGCTATACACCGAGGAACTTAAAAGAATGTCAATTTTTCCAGGTGTATCCCAAGTAGGATCTGCTAAATTGTACTGTTTCAGTTCTTTCCACAATGGGAACTTTATTTTATTAGAAGGAAGAATTGACGTTAATTTCTTCTGCACGTGAGCCTTAACTGACAAAATAAAGTTAGGATTGTACATTGATTGTAATCTTAAGTAAACAACATATTTTCAGGTCAATGCACAACCTTTATCATCTTCGCCTAGCCTCAGTGATGATTTATAACTGATATATTTTTTCAGCCCTAAAAGTTGAACGGCTGACTCCGTAATATACGAAGCCTGCGAACACTGGTCTAGCAAAGATCGCAGAGTTTACCTCTGTGCCTGTACCGGAGGTAACCTTCACCAAAGCCGTAGGCAACCAATCATGGCTACGGGAAGTTGCAGCACAGTTTGTTACAATATTACTTGCATCGTCTTGTGTTTGTTTTGTATCAACTGATTGCTTAGGTTCTACTTTAGGGTCAGTTGATACGGACGCATCTTTAGAATAGAGTAAAGAATGATGTTTTCTTTTACATAAGCGACATCTAGTCGGCAAACGACAGGCATATACTGCGTGGCCTGACCCGAGACAATTAAAACATAATCTATTAGATTGGACGAAACTACGCCGTGACGTGACATATTCGTTAGTAAATTTCTTACAACTACCAAGTTTATGATCGGATTTGCAAAATACGCGTGACAGAGTAGCTGTAGACGGGATCCTGCCGTTTTGCCGAAAAGATTTTGCCAAAATTTCACTACCCAAACAAATTTAAACAACCTTTTTTTATACCAATGCAATGTTTGGAATGATTTTATTAAGCACATTTTCATTTGGTCAAATTTTTACTTGGCAGAATATTATCAAGGATAATGTCATTTAGGCATTTGGTCATTAATCAAATGATTTATTACAGCAAACATAGGTGTTAAAACTAAATTACGACTTCATAGCCCAAAGTACCGTAAAAAAATGTTAAACTTGAGAACGCGTCTTGAAATTTCCGTAAAATATTTGTTCGTGCGGAATTTTGGTTTAGTATTTTTTGGTTTGGGTCAGTAAAACCTATTTATAATTAAACTAAACTATCCAAGCTTTCTTTTGATACCCATATGTCTATACCTGGTTTGTTCAGAGTAGCACAGTAAACCAAAACACACACCCCATTCCCTCACCAATTTGATACCGCCTATAACAAACGTCCTGCATAAAACGTAAAAACTAGAAAACTACTGTAGCTATTCCTTAATAAAAAAATCATGTTTATAGCTGAAAGTATACATAATCAATAGGTGTTAAAACTTAATTACGACTTCATAGCCCAAAGTACCGTAAAAAAAAGTTAAACTTGAGAACGTGTGTGAATTTCCGTAAAATATTTGTTCTTGCAGAATTTTTGTTCAGTATTTTTTGGTTTGGGTCAGTAAAACCTATTTATAATTAAACTAGACTATCTAAGCTTTTTTTGATACCCATATGCCCTTAATTGGTTTGTTCAGAGTAACACAGTAAACCAAAACAATCCCCCATTCCCTCACAAATTTGATAAAAAAATGTCCGGTGGGACGAAGTAAATCAGGTTAATCGTAACTATTTTTGTAGTATTTTAACGGTGTGAACGTGTTTAAATACTAATTATGAACATATGTCCTTAAAGCAAGCACTAATCTATTACATTATTTAGTAAAACTTACGTAATTAATACGAAAATGCCGACGCACAGCGTGTCGCCATACGCCATTTTTTTCCTTTCGATTTTATCACAACACAACAGATTCACAACCTTGGACACCTGTAGATATTCGTACACTTTGATTAAAGAGGTTTTTTATGGTATTTAGCACTTATACACTGGATTATTCACTATATTGTAATTAGATAAGTTAAAAAAATAAAAAGGAGCATGTTTTCATTAAGTCAATGACAGCCAACTGAACGACGAAAACTTTTTTTTTTAAATGTTCTCTTTGGTCTGATACCGAAATTTAATACAGCGCCATCTCGTAAAATGATTTATAAGCCGTACAGTGTGATTGCGGCACGAAATTGCTTTGTTTGCAGTCAAGCGTCCAGGCTACCATGGTAGCCTGGACGCGTCGGACAAGTGTTTTTCTGGGATACCGTGGTAGCTGGGACGTTCGAGTGAATAAAAAAATTAAACTTCGATTATTATTTAGTCACGTAATTAAAGTAACATCAAGATTTTATAATAAAAACAAAATTAATACTACTAACCCGTTAATCTCAAATCTATGTTCATCAACTCTAGACAAATTACCATATATCGATAGATACGGCACTCGCCTACCGCATCACTATCTTTTGTTCCCACCAACTGAGGTTCAAGCGACCAGCAGCGCGAGCGGCTTGACCCCCGAGAGGCTCACTGCCGCCCCGGTCCCGGCCACAGATACGTCTGAGCGCGGACGGCAGGGAAGTTCTGTCCGCTGATCATTGACTGGTCGCACAGCTAGTAAATACTACACCGTTTACTTAAAAATATTTTTGTCATACCTATGTCATGCAATCAGTAAATTATAACTAGCTAAATAATTTGCGTAACTTTGATTATGTACCCAAGATTATTGTGTGTTAAGTATTATGTTGTTAACAGTATAAAAAAATATCTAGACTATAAGCTTTGAAAGGTGAATTACTAGCCTCATAAAGTGTCTTAATTATAATAAGTTAATGTAGCTTAGGTTAAGTGCATTTTGTTCATTGTTTCCCGTGCTAAATAAAGTTATTTGAAAATTAAAAATGAATGACTTCGACATATACCTTATAAATTCGCTCCTTTGGCGACTTTTTGAAGTTGGACCTGGCGCGCGATATGGCCTTATTAGTGTCCATTTGAATTTTATTGTAGACTTCCATCTTGTGTAGATATCAATATAAAAAGTTTACACAAATACAATGTCTACCAATAACCCTTTGATAGATGGAAACACTTAGGCCGAACCGTAATCTCTCAAAATTAATGTTGTTTATAAAGGTCCAAATTATCGCAAATTTTCTAAGTCACAAGGTTCCTCAAATATTTTCTAAGTCGCTGTAGAATGATATCTTCGAACTTTTTTTCTAGTCTTTAAACGTTAAGAACACACTTGTCGCCGGCTCGAACTTGTTGATGGGCGTGGTCAAAATGCATGCTATTTCATCCAACATCATGTGCGAAAGGGACGAACACTGTGATGAGCAGTAAGAAGCTAGTGCGCGCACGGATACACACTCCCGTATACAGTCTACCAACGCTAATGACGCACACATGCGCGATTTCATTGAAGGTCTGACGGCGACGACGCGCCTACATCGCATACAATAAAATTAAAAGTATATTATTTTTAAAATCAGATATTGTTGGTCCTTTTTTTGGGCAGTCGTGGAACAAGGCGGCTTTCTTCAAGATCAAAGGAGCGAACATTCTGTACCTACGTAATATTTTGGCGCGGTGATGATGACGGACATGCTTGAATTCAAACATAAACCTACCTAAGTATGACAAAATTAAATGATAGTCACTGTGTGCAACTCATATTTTATGGTACAATTAGGTAGGGTCAAACGACTTAGTTGAAAATTTAGTAGGTACGTGCATAGTGAACTTATTCTAATACTAGATCCTGCCCGCGACATCATCCGCGTGAAATTTCTTGTTCCCCCGCCGCCGCCGCCGCCCGCGCTATTACTTCGTTTTCGCTTATCTTTCTTTCCGACTTTTTTTCTTTTTGCTCGGCTCCTAAGGGTCATAGCGTGATTTTGAATAGCCTATAACCTTCAAATCCGACTGGTAGTTCCAGAGATACATACAAACTTACAAATAAATTTTACTCTTTATACATAATACCTATTAGTATACATAATACAGATTAGAGGATTATATCCAAGATAAGAATGCTTGGAAACATGCTGGTCCAGCTCCATAGGACAATCTAGAGTCTAGACAAAGTCAAACTGGTTGCTATTTTAATTGTACAATTTATTATTTGATACAAATAATAAATCAATGTTGAATTTAAATTCTGTGATTACTTTAACTCACACACTGACCTATTACTTTATTTATTATTTTTAGCAAAACGTATAATTTTACAATGTTTGTAAATATGTGAGCATCATGTACCTATCACATAGGTAATTAATTTATCTGTCATTGCTTTATTTTTCTATAGTATTTTGGTATAGTAATTTTATTCTAGGTGCATCGTCTTCACGTATAATTTTAAAATGTACAAAATTTTGTTAAACATTTTAAAAGCGTAACGGTGGAGTTTCTTGCCCATTCTTCTCCATACGAAACTACCTTTTGGAAGGGCAACTAGAATCAATTCTATTTCTTTTGTAAATTATGACGTTCAAAAGTGCCTTTTATGTGCCTATTTGAAATAAAAAAATTGACTTTGACTTATAGATAGATAATACGTACGTACGCCCAGCTACACATCAAGCTATACACTTCCAGTTTACGCTGATTTCGCAATGTACGGAAATCCTATACAATGCGAGATCAGCTTATACTGTATAGCTTGATGTATAGCCGTGTGTACCAAGCGTTCCCTGTGAAAGAAACTTTTTTTTTTTTTTTTTTTTTGTGTGTGGCATCTCGTAGTTGACCTTGAGAGGTCGTGACTACTTAACCGGACTTTCCTGTGGCTGCCTTAAGCGAACTCAAAGCCTCCAGCCAGGGGCGAATTTCTTATATTACTAAGCGACTGCACGCTAAGGGCACCCCCTGTGGGGTACGGACCTCGGCTTAGGGCGTCGCTGGGGGGAGGACAGCAAGATGGGACAGGCTGGATCTGGTTAATATTATTATTATTAATCGGGGAATTTAAAGCTACAGGCTCAGCTGCGGCGCGGGCTGGCACTTCTTCGAGCAAGGGTCGGGGGGGACAATTACGTCGGGGTTTACGCGAGGGACCTCGGCGGCGAGGTCGGAACGTAGGTCGTCGGTGTGTTTTGTGCACTGTACTCGTTGCCCTATTGCTTTCCTGGAGGAGGGTAATGGGGTCATCGGGGTCGGAGAGGGTATGCCTTGGACGGCGAATAGAACTAATGGTGGAGGGCCTATAACTGGCGGCCTGCACAACCAGAGGGTTGCGGTGGGTGGTGGCGGAGTCGAAGAAGCGCTTCGTGATGCGCTTCATGAACTGCTTGATGGTGGGGATTCTAAGATCGAGATGGAGGATCTCGTTTCGAACGAACCAGGGGGCTCCCGTTGCCTTTCGGAGGAAACGGTTTTGGAGGGACTGCATCCTGTGGATGTGGTGGGGTTTAGCGTGTGCGAAGACTGCACAGGCATAAGTCATGATGGGACGGATGCACGCTGTGTAAATACGCAATTTGCCCTTAAGGGACAATTTGCTGCGCGCATTTAGGACGGAGTGAAGTCTACCGAGAGCGAAAGCGGCACGCGAACGCACCTGCTTGATGTGCTCTGAGAACGAGAGATGGTGGTCAAGGGTCACGCCTAGGTATTTGGCTCGCTTCTCCCAAGGGATAGGCTTGCCGAACATGGTGAGCGGTCGGGGGGCGATGAGGTTTTTACGCTGTTTGGTGAAGAGAACAGCCTGACTTTTGTCGGGATTGACCTCGATTCTCCACTTTCTAAACCAAGCGCCAAGCTTGTTGACCTCGGTCTGGAGAGTGCGAGATATGTGGTCGTGGACTAACCCGGTGTAGTAGATGGCCGTGTCGTCTGCGAACAGAGCCAACTGCGCCTTTCTACTTTTCGGGATGTCGCTGGTGAAGAGAGTGAAAATGAGAGGGGATAGTACAGAGCCCTGAGGGACGCCTGCACGGATAGGGTGAGGGGAGGATAGCGCTCCTTCGATGCGATAGCGGAAGGTGCGGTTCGACAAGAAGTCTCGTAAGATGAGCACGAGACGATCGGGCACACCGAGTTTGTAGAGCTTATATAATAAGCCGTTGTGCCAGACCTTGTCGAACGCTTTCGCTATATCGAAGAATACAGCACCGGTCGTAAGACCACGTTGAAAGCCGTGGCTTATGTGTTCAACGATGCGGTGGACCTGTTGGACGCAAGAATGTTGGGCTCTAAAGCCGAACTGCTGGTCGGGGATGAGGCCCTTTGTTTCCGCAAAATCTCTGAGGCGCTTTAAGATAAGCCTCTCATAGATTTTGCCGAAGACATTGAGCAGACTGATGGGCCGGTAGCTGGTGGGCTCCGTTTTCGGCTTACCGGGCTTCGGTATGCCGATGACGGTGGCCTTCTTCCACTCTTGTGGGAAGATGTTATTGCTCAGGGCTCCATTGAAGATGGTGGCCATGAGCATTATGAGGTGAGCGGGGAACAGTTGGAGCACCCTATTGGTGATTCCGTCTGAGCCGGGGGCTTTGCGAGGTTTTAGACCCTTGATGATATCATGCACTTCGTCTGGAGTGACGGGAGGCAGAGGATAGTCAGGGTCTTCAACGGGCGGGAGGGAGGCTCTACGTTCGACTTCCGCGTCGACCTGGGACAGGTGAGCTTGGTCTACTGGTTGAGAGCTAGGTGAGCATTGAGCCTCAAGACTATCGGCTAGGCATTCTGCCTTGTCGACGTCATCGAAAGCGATGGTCTTGTCGGGGCGCACCAGGGGGGGCATTGAGACGACTTCGTCGGATTTGAGTTTCCTCTGAAGGTCCCAGAACGCTCGGTGAGTGGGCTCTAGCTCGCTCAGCATCTTGTCCCATCCAGCGTCACGCAGCTCCGATAGGCGTGTCTTTACAGATCTCTGTAAATAGCGCATATGGGCTTTGTTCGCGTGGTTGGGAAAGTTACTGTACGCACGGACAGCCGCGTTCTTCTCATTCAACAGTTCGCGTACATCGTCCGGGAGCTTCCAGCGATGGTCGTCCATCGCCGGAACCTCCCTTGAACAGTCGTTCAGGACTGATTGTACGTGCACTGTGAATGAGTCAATCGCGGCTGTCGTGTCAGCGATAGAGTCGAAGTGGTCGGGAATGGAGTCTAGTCGGGGACCTAACGTGGTGGATTTCAGGCAGTCGCTTACTTTCCTCCAGTCTGTAACTAACTTGGTGAGAGGGGGTCTATCAGGGTCATGGAGACCTAGGCGTGGTGCCAGCTTTACAACAACTGGACGGTGGTCAGAGGAGAGTTCGTCAAGCGCCTCTATAGAGTCCAACCGTAGGTTGATACTCTTCAGAAGCGCTATGTCAAGTACGTCGGGGGTTTGGTTAGGGTCGTGGGGAAAGTGAGTGGGAGTCATCGGGGCGATGATGTCGAAGTTGAGGATGGGACATAGGTCAAACAGGTGTCTGCCTCTGGTGGAGATCCTGGTGCTGTTCCAAGCATGATGTTTGGCGTTGAGATCGCCCGCTATGATAACGGAGTCACTCAGGCCAAGTAGGATGGAAAGGTCGTCAGAGAGGGGGGGAAGGGCTAACTCCGATGAGGAACCGGGGGGAACATAGGCCGATACAATGGTGATCGGTTGATGGCCAGTCATGCCTAGCTTGCATATGGACACTTCTAAACGCGAGAGAGGGGGCGGGTCCATTGGGATGCAGTGGAGGGTTGATCTGAAATAAATTAGGGTGCCGCCCCTGTGACATCTAGTCCTGTCATTGCGAACTATACGATAGTTGGCAATTGACGGGTTTCGACGGCTGGGCTTTAAGAATGTTTCCTGTAATAGGAGAATATCAATTTTGTGGTCGCGGAGGAAAGCAGCGATTTCATCTCGCTGGTTAGTCATGCCATTGGCATTGAAGAAACCTAACTTTAGGGATCGGGGTTTGGTACGTGCTTTTGGATGTAAATCCATTATTTGGGTTTCGCGAAGTTCTCCAGGGCTTGCGTAATCTCTGGATACGCGTGGAAGATACGCTGTATCTGAGCGAGATCGCAGGAATTACGGGCGGCAACGAGCTCGTTGGCCATTTTGCGCGCGCGGGGTGTGAAAAATAACGAAAAAGTCCCAGAGATCACACTGAATGGATCAATTGGGATGGACGGGCCGACCACCGGGGTGGTTGAAGCGGCGACGGGCCGTGGCGCAGCGGTTGCGGCAGCGGCCATGGGAGCGGGGGCGGGTTTCGCGGGTTGAATAGGCGCGGAAACGCGGATGCGGGGGTCCATCAGCGGTCTGATGGGAGGCGGGGTGGGTCTGGGCTGAACCATAGCAGGGAACGCCTGCTGATGGTTCATCGCATTCCATGGGCTAGGCCTTTGCGGGCTTAACCTCAGGGGGAGTTGAGGGAATGTCTGTGATGGGGGGGGGAAGAACCCATATGATGGGCACTCTCTCTGCTGGCGGGCGTCTGCACGTTTCACCAGTTTTGATGAGGACGTCTTGGGGGCCATACGACAGCCCCGGTAGTTTGCCGGGTGTCCAGCCTCACCGCACAGTACGCAGCTGGGCGGCTCGGTGCACAGAGACCGGTCTTTAGGGCGGGGGCAGTCCGAAGTGCCATGCTCCCCCAGGCACTTGACGCACCTGGGAGTCGCATGGCAGTTCTTCTGCGCATGCCCGTATAACTGGCAACGGTGACATTGCCCGACGACGCCGCTCTTCCGGGGCTTCTCGATGACGAGGCCCGTGAGATGGCAAATAGAGGAAACTTTGTGGATAGGGTGATGCCCTTCGAACGGGGGGCATACGACAAGGATCATGTCGTAAGCCGAGCCCCCCCTGGCGCGGTGCATGCGGTGCACCTCGTCCACGGGGACGCCTTGAGATTCAAGGTCGGCCTTGATGTCGGCTGTGGGGATTTCTTTCGGGATCCTACGGATCACCACGCGGATCTGTCGTTCCTCGGGGAGCGAGTAGGTGTGGTATGACACACCTCTCGCCCGGAGGACTCTGGTTAGGTCCCTATAATCGCGGGACGTAGGGACTGTAATCTTAATTCCCTGTTGGGTCGCGGTGGCTTTAGAGAAGCCGATTTTTTGTTCGACGCACCATTTTGATACGTCCAACCATCTTGTTTTGTCCTGCAAGATTACAGGAGAGGGAGGGGGGGTCTTTTTAGGGGCCGGAGTGGCCGGAGTGTCCTTAGCGGACGAAGCGGTCGGGGTGGGGATAGCAGCGGAGGGCGCCACAGATACAGGGGGAGTGGGGGCAGAGAGAACCTCCGTGGCGGCTATTTTAGTCGCCTGCGAGGACGTCGCCTTCCTCTGTTTCCTCTTTTTCCCCTTTCCGGAGACGGCCACGAAGCCGTCGTCCTCGGAAGAGGGAGTAGAGTGGGCAGAAGAAGAGTCGACTGACTCTACATCAGAGTAGGAGAAAGGGGTCGGGCACCTCTTGTCTTGCGACAAGGGCTCCTCGATGTCCATGGACACTGAGGGGCTAGGAGGGGTCATGGTCGCAGTCGCGGTCGATGCGGGGGTCAGAGCGATGGAGTCGGTTGAAAGCGGCTGGCTAAGAGCCGCAAACCTAGCGCCATATCTGGCGAGGAAGTCTGGGTCCTTGAAAAGGACCTCTTTGAAGAACGCCAGAATTAAGGCGTCCTCCATGATGGGGGAGGGGGGGGGATTACGGGGGCGAAATCTTGGAATCTAAATTCCTCCTAACATAGACCTAACGGCCCTAAACCTAACTCCCCGGGTGGATGGGCCCGGGGATGAGTCGCCCTCCCTGTCGGGTGCAGACAGGGAGGTGAGTACCTAATTGTGAGCCCTAAGCTTGTAACCCTTTGCCAGTCTTAATGTGCAAAGGGGCCCTGAACCAGTCTAGCGCGAAGGGTGTAGACACACCCTAGAGACGCTAGGTGAGTAGCTGAAAAGGAAATCAGTGCACCAGAGCCGACTAGGAGATCCCCCAAGGCCGGTTAGCTCTGGGACCCTTCCAATTAACTGCCTAGCCCTGAAGGGGTTCGGCGGGTGTATTGGGACAACAACACCCCACTCGGTTTCGTTGGCACCGTCAGGTATCCACCGAGGACCACGAAACAGTGGATTTAGCCCAGAGGGGGCCTATGAGCTACTCTGACACTTTTTCTGTTAGAGAAATACCTGCCTTGAAAAAGGCACTTTTTGAGATCAATACGGCCGATTAATAAAATTAATCGACCGTGGATCGGTAGTAGTCGGCGACTACTGAGAGTTACGGCAGCGTAACGAGATCCGGAATTCGAGAGCGCAGTGATCGAGTGCAGCGAGCGGGAGCGGCAGCACGTCCGTTCACGGCGGGTGTCGAGCGCGGAATCTGTGAAAGAAACGTACTATTGGCAAAACTTAAGCATGCTCACTTTAGAAAATATTTCTGCGGCAAGCGCAGCTAGTGACAAACCACACCCCTTCCTGGTTTCGTCCAATTAGAGACAATATGAATTTGTGTGAGTATAGGGCGTGTAACAAAAAATATAAATATGTGTGGTATGTTGGTTACTCACTGCACGAGCCGGTATTATTCGCGCGAGCCGAGGGCGAGCGAGCGCGATAAGGGAGTCGAGTGTGTGCGCGTTTCATACGACGGTTTTCAACTTGAGAGGAAAAAAAGAGACTGGTATTGTTATTAGTTTCGTACGCCGCTAGGTATTTCTCTCTAGATTTTGCAGGCAACAGGCTGTCACTAGCGTTTCGTGCCTAGATTAGTATTTCCGGGGGGTTAAATCTACGCGTTGCTCTTCGCTCTTCTTTCCTAATTGAAGTCAACATTTTTGATAATAATTAACCACACAATGAAAACGTTAACAAGTATTTCTGGAAAATACCGCGCTTGTTTTGTTTATCCCGCGCGCCGCAGGTGTAAATAAAGGCGCTGGAAAAACCGCTAAACAGCCTATATAAAAAATATAATAAACAAAATAATGTTTTGAATAAGCAAATTAAGGTTAATATGTAGTGAAAAATATATAATTTTATGAAATGATGATAATTTTGATGATTGATTTATCTGATGTAACGAATTTTTTTTTCTCAAAAATATTCATTGTTTTTGGACAAAAACTGCGTATATTGAAAAAAGAAATGTAAAGTAAAAATACTTCTATATAATAAGCTGAATTTCTGAGTCACTTTACAAGCAAGTGTGTTGAAGAAATATTTCGTAATTTTTTGCGACCGTATTTTATGGCCGTTCTATAAAGCCGATCTATTGTTTAACCAGATGTTCTGACGTTCCCACTGAATAACAATGGTGCTTAGATAATGAACTTATTTTTATTGCAGTTGCAAAAGTTGCGACAGCAATAATAAAAAAATCTGATAACATTGTATAAACTGCACCAAGTAAAGGCTCCTACATACTGGCGCGACTTGTCGCGCGACGCGTCGCGACACAAAGGCACCGCTTGTAGCGCTACACGCGGTATCTTTGTGTCGCGTCGCGTCGCGCGACAAGTCGCGCCAGTATGTACGAGCCTTAATGGTTCAAATACTACTGTAAGTAATTTTGCTATTTTAATCAAAACAGCAATAAAAGAAAGAGATAGCAAATTACAATTTCTAACAAAACTACGTAACTTGCTTCGTTTTAGGGTTCCGTAGTCAACAAGGAACTCTTATAGTTTCGCCATGACCGTCTGTCTGTCTGTCTGTCCCCGGCTTAGCTCACAGACTCTTACTAGAAAGCTGTAATTTGGCAAAGTGGTAAACAAAAATGCTAAATAAAGTTTTTTTAGGGTACGCGTATAGCAATACCAATAATACATTTTCTAAACCAAACGGAAGATATTAGTACGAAATTACTTCTTGTCAAAAATAACAATTCATAAAGCGCTCTCGCTGGCCGTGCCCATTAAAAAAAATGTCTTACAAACAAGTGAGCATAGCATGCGCCTAGTGTGACTGTCACACACACTATACATAATTACATTAATACAAACACGGCTAAAATACGCTTCATGCATCCCATTGGCCAAAACGCTTGCATCGGGCGATCGAGTCGTGAGCCGTGCTATACGATTATCGCCTTAGAGGTGAGCATGCGGAAGATTGGCCGATAGTACATAACTACACACATACCTATGTAGGTAGTCGAGATAGCTTTGCTTTGTCAACAGCACGACTCGATGTGAGCGCTAATACGTTAGGGTTACTACTTTATTTCTTATAAAACTTGTTCATCAAATAAAACATACAGTTATTTTTTTAAATATTTTTATTGATAATAGAATTTGTTTCTTTACAATGGCGTTTTATAACGGTCTTGCAGTATAGTTATAGTTATCAACAAAAGTCACGGTAGGTACTACCGTAGAACACATTGACCACCGGAATATTTACGATCCGAACGTAGTCAGTGCAGCAGGAACATTTCCTTTATTTGTATTTGAAAATCTCTGAACTTCTTTTTGCGAGCGATACTTGGCCATATGCTGGTCTTCTTACTCATCCATCAATCCTTATTGGGCTCTGTTGCACAAAAACCAAACATAATTAAATTGTGACAGAGACTAAAATTATTCTGTAAAAAATCAAACCAGTGCTTGCTCTAGACAAACAGAAGTATGTTAACTAAATTCGGAAAAGAAAAGGGTGACACACCGGCAGTGTGTAATTACACGAACCATTTCGAGCTTCTTTTGACCATTCATAATTCAAAAACCGGCCAAGTGCGTATCGGACCACGCACAATGAAGGGTTCCGTAGTTGAGAAGTTGGTTTGAATTTATCCCAAAAACAAACTTAGCATTGCAGTTGCAAAACATGTTCTCCCATACATCGATATATCCCACAATCAATTCTCCAACTGCAAATTTAAGTTGGTCGACTATTACTCGTTAGCTAAGTAGGCACTTAGCTGTGATAGTTTTCCTTTTAATTTGATTATAATATATGTACTACTGTCATTAAATTTTTCACATCTCCATTAACAACCATTTAGCTGGCAAGGGGGGGACTTGACTCTAACAAAAATTAGCCTTTTCCTTGAATCGAAAAGTGGTGTTCACAGACCCGTAATATTTTTGATCGGCCTATCCAACGATACCCCACACCATGGGATAGACGAGAAAAAAAATATCATCCCATACGTGCAAGGGAGGTGGCCTAAAAACATATTTTCAAGATTTTATTTTACTAATTTGTCGGCGTGATTAATGTGTATACCTATGCCAAATTACAGCTTTCTAGTACTAAGCGTCTCTGAGTTACAGCGGGGACAGACAGACGGACATGGCGAAACTATAAGGGTTCCTTGTTTAATACGGAACCCTGAAAACCACTACACCTGCATATTTGCAATTTTGCATGTCTAATAACTAATAAGGCACCCTTGAACAGCCAGAAACCCAAATGACGCACGATGTAGACAACCCCGTACGTCATTTATACCGAACTTGAACTGCTTTTTAGCTGACTTCAAAAAAAAGGAGGAGGTTATGGATTCGTCGATGTTTTTACCGATTTATTTGAGATTTCTATTCTATATAAAAACCAACTTCAAATAACACAACACATTATATAGCATATCATTACAATAGCTTGGAGCCGGCTTCTGAAACTTTTATTTTATTGCAATCTGTACTTGACAATTTTTTTTGTACTATTTAGTGTTTTTAGAAGTTGGTTTTAAAAAAATAGTTTTTCACATTTATGTTTTTGGTGGGTTTTTATTAGGTACCTATTAAGTTAAAAAGTTAGGTACATCAAGCACCCCCGTGAATTGTAGAAAATATAATGATATAATGTAATAATAAGAGTCAAGAAAACATTCCACTGACCCATTGTTTCTTGTACTTGCACTACTGAAGGATAACTTCACTGACGCAATAAGTCCAAATACAAACGCCAAGTAAATAATCAATTGACTGCCGGGGTCGCGGGAAAGTCCGAAAGGGATACCATAGCCTCTGGCAACACACAAGCAACGGAAGGAATACGAGTGGGTTTTAGTCAGTATGAATCTGACACACCATCCCGCTCCGCCCAGAGCGAGTGAAGTTATGTGATAATTTCCTACCCAAAAAAAAAAAAAAGTGCGCTATTGTAGCTAGTATATTGCTAAATTCAATACCAAATCATTAATCAATGACCTTTGTCACTACGCGAGTTCAATAATCGCGTGTTGAAGTACCAAGAATACTCGCATTCGTTACGCGTTTGGTACCTACGAGCGTACGATGTATCAAAATCAAAATCCAAATTTCAATGTCAATATGATACACGACAAATTCAAAGAATATAAATGATAAATGATAAATGATTTTATTTCTGTAAGTAGGTTTTTACAAACACTTTTACACGTCAAAACATATTTTTTTAAACTAGATGAGGCCGGCGTTTCCTGACTACTCTGAGAAGAAAGGCCGAAACAAACTCAGAGGTCACAGTCTCTTTTAAAGTCCAGACATAATCTTGGTCAGATCATGTGAAGACCATGTCGATTGGTGTCTGAAATGGTCTTTTGATGAAAGAACCACACAGATTGAGTGGACCTGTCCAGTCAGTGCACGCATTTGTCAGTCGTTGTGCAGCTCAACTCATAACTAAAGGAGCTCAACGATTCAACGAACAATACCAAAGAAAGGACATTTGGCTAGGCCGCAAAAAATACTCAAAACTGCCAGACCATATTAAAAACTAACTGCGAATAAAACAAAATTAAACAATGATCCACATAGTCTTCACATTTACAATAATTAAAACAATATAATACTACACAGAGTAAATATTCATGTCATTGCATAAATAAAATTCATCAATGTCAATGTGTATATTCGGACATAATCTTGGTCAGATCATTTGAGGACCATGTAGGTTTGTGTCCGAAATGGTCTTTTGAGGAAAGACCACACAGATTTGAGTGGACCTGTCCAGTCAGTGCACGCATTTGTCAGTTGTCATGCAGCTCAACTCAAAACTTAAGGAGCTCAATGATTTGACGAACAATACCAAAGAAAAGACATTTAGGTAGGCCGCATAAAGTACTCAAACTGCCAGACCATCATTAAAAGAAAGAGACAAAAAAAAAAAAAAACAAACAATGACCCACATAGTCCTCACATTCCTAATAATTAAAATAATATAATATAATACTATACAAAGTAAATATTCATGTCATTGTTTATATAGAATGTTATATAGAATAAGAAAATATAAATAGCTAGCAAAATAAAAAGAGTAAAAAAACAACATTCACTGTAAGTTTATTGGAGCAGCTCAATCCCAAGCCTTTTTGTCCTCAATATAATCTTTAACAGTATAAAAGGCTTTTAGGCACAGTTTCTGTTTTATAAAACATTTGAATTTATTAAGGCTTAGTTCTTGAATGTGGCTAGGAAGTTTATTATAAAAACGTATACATTGGCATCTAAACGAGCTGCCTATTTTTTTGAGCCTGGTTGTAGGAACAACAAATTTGTGTTTGTTCCTAGTATTTACATTATGGATATCACTGTACTTTTTAAACAAATTGATATTTTTATGTGCGTACAAAAGATTTTCATAAATATACTGAGAAGCTACAGTCATTATATTAATCTCTTTAAATTTTTCTCTGAGGGAGTATCTGGGACTTAATTTATAAATTGAACGGATTGCCCTTTTTTGTAAAACAAAAATTGTCTGAATATCGGCGGCATTTCCCCATAACAGAATACCGTACGACATTACGCTATGAAAATAACTAAAGTATACTAAACGGGCTGTGTCTAAATCCGTTAAATCACGAATTTTTCTAACGGCGTATGCTGCAGAGCTAAGCTTTTTTGACAATTTATCTATATGGGGGCCCCATTGAAGCTTGGCATCCAAAGTTATGCCTAAGAACACAGTGGTATCTTCGGGGTTATACACATGCGAAGTCAATCGTGAAAGGTATCAAAGTCGGAATCCAAAATCAAGCCAGTGGTCAATGTTGTAAACAGATACGATAGATAGCACACAAGTAGTCTAGTCAGTAACAATCACAGCACGCGTGACGTTATCAATAGCCGACTCACAAGCCGACCGGCGCGCGGGTGTGTGCGTGCGCCTCCCCTCCGCACACCGCGCGGGGAGGTATATTCCAGTTAAATGCACGATGATTTATAACGAAAACGACCGTGTAAAATTTTATGAACAGACCTTTGGGCGTATTGATATAATGAAAAAACTACTTATTATATCTACTCAAAATAAAATTATTTGAACTTTTGAATAAATTATCTATCCCTGTATGGTTTTTATTTTGCCATTTTCATACTACATAAGTTATTTATTTACGCTCAAAGATGAGTTAAAATTAGCGTTGAAATATGGAAGTTTCGACGCTCATAACTTCCAAACCAATATTTTTTTTCCAATTCTGCTTCCATACAGGGCTAGATAATGACGAGACAAATTGATATTACTTTTAGTTTTGAACCTACATCGTCAAACAGAGGAGTAATGACCACACTACGTTTGTATGGAAAAATGACCGACTAGTGTAACCTTAACTGACTTGTAAAATTTTGGGCATAGATTCCCCGTCACTTCACATTTTCGCAATTTTTTTTAAGTCCATGCAAAATGCTTCTAAATTTCAAAGTTAATTTGTTCAAGAGAATAAGGCTTAAAATCGAATCGGAAAGTACTCACAGTTTTATGTCCGTTCACTGATACACGTCACTCACACTCACGTACGACGTCACTATGCTCACGTCACCGTACCTTGCTGTCAAATCACTCCGCTAGGTGGCGCCACTGCAGGTTCAGTTTCCGCCGGGTCGCATCTTCTGGTCACCAGTCTGCAGCTCCCACTGGAAGGTTGCTCCCCGAGTAGCGATCCACTGCCCCTACTAGGTGCGCTGATGACGACAAGTGGTTCTCGGGAACCAAAGAACACATACCCCACACTTCACTGACTCTAATTCCAACTCGAAGGACTATGTACAATTCCGTACCAAGATGCTTGACTATACTATGAAGTTTAACAATAAAACAAGACGATGCTGATTTGAGTATATATTTAATAATTTTCCTTTTCCTTAAAGCTAATCGTTTGTAACGAAACTATAGCGCGAATTTAAACAGCACAACGCCATCTATCGAGCTATGGGACAACTTTTGCGATTATTGACTTAACACCTGCTCTGCACAAGCACGATACAATTGTTGATACCTGCTCTACACAAACACGATACAATTGTTGATACCTGCTCTGCACAAACACGATACAATTGTTGATACCTGCTCTACACAAACACGATAAAATTGTTGATACCTGCTCTACACAAACACGATACAATTATTGATACTTGTTCTGCACAAGCATGATGCAATTGTTGATACCTGCTCTGCACAAACACGATGCAATTGTTGATACCTGTTCTGCACAAAATACACTTTACGTTAGGTGCTAACAGTGCCCGTCTCATTGGGTGCTTTTAATAATATCAATAATGTGACGACTGTCAATCGCAATACAGGCTGTTACATTTTCTTACGACACAGTTTTTGTTTAATACATCCAATCGCAGCAAACGTGCCCTAGTGCGCCTATAGAATCGTCGTGTTTTAACAGGGGAGGCGGCAGCCGCTCACATCTGACTAGCCTTTTCCCAACTTTCTTGGGGTCTGCTTCCAGGCTGCAACATTTTATATGGAGTGCCTGCCCATCTGACCTCCACAACCCAGTTATTGGGTAACACAACACCCCCTGGTAAGACTGGTTGTAACGACTATCAAAAATCTACGAATGATTGCCGGAACCAACGGCTTAGCGTGCTTTCCGAGGCACGGAGGGGTCTCGATATGTAATGGATGGTCACCCATCCACGAAGCGACCGCGACAAGCGTAGCTTATTCTTTGATCGACCCGTGCGGCTGTTATTATTTAGCCACGAGCTCCTCTATGGCGGCTGGCCCCGTTGCCAAAATTAAAAAAAAATACAAAAGAAAAAGTTTTACCCAACAGCAAACAATCGATTGGAGGTTTATCACGTAAGTTACCTGATTGTATCCGACGCGAGAGAAGCTGGGTTGTATTGTATGTATCACTATTAGATGAGCGTCATCGTCGCTCTGCATGCATCTTAATCAAGCACGTAGACGTATTGTCCCGTAGCGTTCCCGCCGCGACCTCGTAGCGATCCCGCCGTCCCCATCGTGTTCCCGCGGGTAAAATGAGCCCAGATCAACGTGCTGATACCGCCTTATTTCCACCTTATATCTCGAAATAACAGGCAAACGCCGCGAATATTAAATTTATTTTGAAGTTCCGCAGTAAGCTGATATGAAACATACTTGTCTGATATGTTGGCTGTTCATGTGGCATAGCATGACATGCTAGTATCTACGCAGACGGCATAGCCCTTACCCAGGTGACCCACCAACTAGTTTCCGACTCGCTGACTGATTCGCGTGTGGCCGCGCTTTGTTCTCGAGATAGTACCGCCTTTGTCCCTCAGGACTGTCCGCCTGTCTCGCCGGACACGCATATTTACACATTATGTATTCTTCGCAAACGTAACATTTTAGAAATACGGATAATAGACACACAACCATTTTTAACCGACTTCCAAAGAGGAGATTATATGTTCGACTATATATATTTAAGTTTTATATGTTTACGATTTTTCCGTCATATGTTGCTTTCATATTAAATTATTTAAAAATATATGTATTTTTTTTATTTGTGGATAAAATTTGACAATACTTTTTTGTTTGAAAGGTGATGGTGATGGTGGATGCTCTCAAGGAGGTCATCCATTGTCACCAAGTCAAAATCTGATGGAAATCAAGGGAAATCCTCAAATTTTATAGGCACACCTATAGCGATTTAGGTATTTTTTAAAGTAACTCATGCAGTTGCTCCCGGAAAGCACCATTTGGTGAAGTAGAGCTGTATAATAAGTATTTCACGGGTTGCGATTCGATTAGGTAGTTTAATATGGTTTCTCAGCAATTTATGCTCGTCATAATGCATATGGTTAATTGGAGCAGATGGTGGCTTCACAATCAGCTCCAGTTCTCCTGTTTCTTACCAGGAGGACTGCTCAACAAATAACGTCAGCTAGTATCGTCGTAGGTGATGAGTAGTTAAGCAATATGCTATTGTAACTTAGATAAATTACAAACTGACTAACTAAAAAATAAAAAAGTTGTTAAAAAAAAAACAACTGATTTCCAAAAAACACCAGAAACTGACAAATTACTTTAAAATCGGAAGTCGGTGGCAAAAATCTAAAATACAGATCCAAAGACACCGACTTCTGCAATTAAAGTTATCTTTCACTTTCTAGTGTTTTTTTTTTGAAGTCGGTTGTTCAAATTTTGCAAGAAAACAAATCTTACCAATAATTTTAAAGTTCTCAGTATCGTGAGTGATCAAGCGGATCCTAGAACTAATAACAGCTAGACATTGACATGAGCATTAGCATTTGGCTAAGAGTAGACATTATGTTACTGTCCAGCCGTGTGACATAGTTTACAACAACTTACGGTCGGTACTCCACGGAAAAACAACGTTTTGGAAGAATGAAAGAAAGAACAGAAAAATATTTTATTTGGGACACGCAAAAGAAATACAAAAGTAAATTAAATAAATTATTAAAAAAAAAACAAAAAACCCGACTGCAAAAACACATAACTGAAAAGGGAAAAACAAGCATCATAATCTATAGAATTTTGGTCTTGCGTGCCCCCGGGACAAACGAATAACCTGAATCATGGTGTAACTTTTGATTGGCCCCGCCAGCGATAACTTATTTTATTTCAAGCTTTTTAGTTTAATTAATATATACATTTGAGAATTACTCATTAGTAGCTTTTATTTGATACCCATATTGTTGCAATTTATTTAAAAAACCTTCCCCTCTTTTTTGTATTTTCACAGATACAATTTATAAATATTTTGTAGCCTATGTCACTCCCACAATTGAGACGAATCTAACGACACCTCATATGTAAAAATCCATCAAGCCGCTTAGGCTACAGAGCGTGCCAAAGAAATAGACATACATACGTACATACATACATACATACTTACTTACATACATACATACATACATACATACATACATACTCTCGAAAAACATTACCCTCCTGGGGCAGTCGGGTAAAAAGAAGCATTTAACATATTTGTTCGCTTAAACAAAATACCATCAATAAAAAAAAAAAAAAAAAAAAAAAAAAAAAAAAAAAAAAAAAAAAAAAAAAAAAAAAAAAAAAAAAAAAAAAAAAAAAAAAAAAAAAAAAAAAAAAAGAAAATAAATAAAAAGACTTGTGTCTTGTGCCAAAAATGCTCCTATCTCAGCATAATGCGATATTTTAAAAAATAATACCTACCATAGCGATGGTATTCTGATAGGGCCCGCTGTGATGCCACGGACACACCTACGGACACATATAAATCCGACTAGGGGAATAAAAATAAAATAAAAAATTCGCAACAAACATGTAGCTACCTCTGCCATGCATAATAAATAACATTAGGTCCTCTGTCTCGCCGTACTATCGGCCAAAGTTCCGCATGCTCACCTTAAAGGCGATAATCGCATAGCACGACTCACGACTCGATCGCACAATGCACGAGTTTTGACCAATAGGATGCACAAAGCGTATTTTAGTGGTGTTCGTATTAGTATAATCATGTATAGAATGTGTGACACTCACACTAGGAGCGTACTATGCTCACTTGTTTCTGCTAAGAGACGAGTTTTTAATGGGCACGGCCAGCGCGGCTCGGCGGCGGCGTCATAGATTAATATAGGCGGCGTGAGCTCTTTGTTATTGAATTGAATTGTTATTTTATTATTGACAAGAATTAATTTTAGTACTCATATCTTCTGTTTGTTTGGTTTAGAAAATGTATTATTGATATTGCAGTATTTACAAAAATAATTTGTAATAACTAATAAACTACAATTTATATGTATTAATCCACTTTAATATTTTCCTCTCTCTATCGGGTCTATAGATATAGGTTATTTATGAACACTTTCACTGCCTCTCCAATTTTCACCATATCCTATGTGATGCCGCATGCCGCAGCAACCGCACCATATTCCCTTCACAATAAGATGAGACATTGAAACGAACCGTTTTATTACAGTCCGTTCCACCGATTTTGACTTCTATTCCGTAGGCTTATGGATGGCATTAAAGGCAAAAAAGTGGTTACAATACCAACTGTTTACTGCAGCTGCCATTTGTCATGCCACCAACACAATAGCATTCAAAATCGATTGAACGGACATTTATGGTTTGTTTACCTTTTATCTCACGGCTCCCTGAATACGTTAGGTATAGGTGCGTTGACCGGCACTGCATGAAGGTATCAAATGTTTATATTGAAATTTTTTGTGTTTAATCGACTTTATTAAAAGTAAATAACTATCTAAATTTCTATGTGTTTGTTTATACTTGGGCAATTTGGGAATACTTGAAAATTACAGTAATATTTGAACCAATACTCTGCGCAGTTCATACAATGTTATCAGAGCTTTTTGTTTGTAGCTAACGCAAGGCCGCAAGCCGCACAACTCTTGCAACTGAAATAAAAATAAGTTCATTATCTAAGACCCATTGTTATTTAGTGGGAATGTCTGGAAATTCGGTTAAACAATAGAGGACGGCTTAATACAAGGGCCATACGTTTTTTTATTACCTTAGGATTATCTCAAATGTTTTGCAGTTGTTCCTTGTATTTGGTTTAATACTTTTAACAGTAGGTAATTGTAATATTACCTTTTATTCATTAAAATAATACAGGGTGAAATTGAATTCATGGGCATCCTTTTAAGGGGTCATTGTACTCATCATTATGAACAACTTCAACTATGAGACCATACCTGAAATCGCGAAAAAAAAATCAGCTGTTCCCTACATTTATGTTTGCATAACTCGACAAAATGTAGGGAACAGCAATTTTTTTTTCTCGATTTCATATTTGTTCCCATAGTCAAAGTTGTTCATAATGACGAGTACAATGACCCCTTAAGAGGATACCCATGAATTAAATTTCAGCCTGTATAACGAACAAGGTATCGTTGCAATTAAAATGCCCAGGCATGCCGTGCAGGATGAGCACTTTAAGACAGGATTATAATCAAACCAACACTTTACTCTTTTATAATTCATGCTCTAGTCATAGTTTGACAATTCATGATTTTAAGCGAAATCATGCATGTCAAGTTTTTTTTTGACAAATCTAACAATGATTCAGTTCCTACGCCCCTTTAAAATTCAGAAGCTTATCAAGTAATTAAACTGAACTATAATTTGTGCCTTGGCAGCAGTGAGAGTGAAAGGATTGAAATAAAATGTTGGGTACTAGTGAAATATATATTTTTAGTTTGTGTTCATTTAACATTATGCAGGATTAAAGATTTATTTAGGTTGATATTTAAATCTTATCTGTATAATAAAAGATGTATAGTAAGTGATTTTTGTATGAAACTATCGGCTGTAATCTCAGTGTGAAAAAATAAACATTTAGTTAAAATCAACTTGAGAACAATTTTAAGGATTTGCTGTTGTAGAAAAAAAAACAATATAAGTAACTTAATTTATTTTTAATAGACTTTTTCAAAACATTAAAGATTCATCCAGAAATTAACATATTATAACAAAAAATTACACAGAAATTATCATCAAAATGCAAAATATTATAAGTGAAAAGAAAACTCATAATATCATTTATAAACTGTATTTATCTACACTTATATCGTAAAGTTCAAATTATGAAATCAACACAACAATGACAAACAGACAACACAACAACAACAGGCAAAAAGCCTGTCAGTAAATAAGATTAGGAGAATATTGCTCGTGCAGTTCTAATGAAATTGAAAAGTTTTAAGATTAGTACAATTTAAGAATCTTAATATTTTTTATAATTTGCAATAATTACATTACACTACAGACTAGGTTTATCAAGCAAATGAGATCAATTATTTATGAGGTGGACGGATATGATGACACTACTGAATATGTAAAATAACAAACTAACGAGATCGGGGCTTATGACAATATTGATTGTAAATAAAACAACAAATCCACCAATAAAGGCAACATGACACTAAATTGACATCAATAATTTTACAAGAAGACTTCAAAATCGTTGGCAATATTTTAAACTATGATTACGGTCTACAGTCTACCCTGTGACATTAATCAACGAAGTAATATAATACAAATTGGAATAATAAAAATAAACCTAATAAAAATAGCTATACAGGGTTATTTGCAAGCCGCCGGAGTCGCGGGTTGTTCGAAAGAGATACCATGGCCCTGGCACAGGCAACTGAAGGAACACGGGTGGGTTTTAGTCAGTAAAACTTTGACACGACCTTCCGCTCCGCCCAGAGCGGGAGAAGTCATTTGATGATAAAACACTAATAAGCTCGTAGGACTATAATACTAACATCATAAATAACAACTTTTGTTGTATGACTTTTAATAATTCATAAAAAAATAATTTCATAATACAATTAAAAATATTTATTTTGATCGCTCTAAATTTGAACAACTCTACGCGGTACCAAAATATGTAAGTAGTTAAATAAACAAACAGTGCGTTGCGAATGCAGGGTCGCAGCGGTACTTACTACAAAATACAGATCTAAAAAGTGTTATTACAAATATTACAACAAAAACTTGAAAGTTTACTTTTGGTATTTTAAAAAGTCATAGATCAAAAGTGGTTGTACTAATATAGTCCTACCAGGTGTTAGAAAAATAACCCTGTATAATGTAATTATACAGTATGTTAATTAACGAAAGGCGTTCCCGTTAACCCGCAATAGTATAGCGTCCACATGCTACCAAAATATGACCATTCGAAAATTCACGAAAAAAAATCTGCTGTTCATTACATTTATGTTCGCATACCTAGCTTAACAAAATGTAGGGAGCAGCTGATTTTTTTTCGCGAATTTTTAAATGGTAATATTAATTGTAGCATGTTTGGACTATTGCGGTTTAACGGGAACGCCTTTCGTTAAATAACATAGTGCATGTTAAAAATTATATTAACTTAATATTTCGTCGCTGCTCCTCCCGCATCTATCACAGCATCGCAACGGCTACGCATGGACCTAGCCAGGACTTCGCACAAATTCGAACCTCTGAATGTGTCCCAAACTTGTTCGCAATGTGTGACAAGTGCTTCCTTCGTTCTTTCTGCTCTACTATCCCATCTCTGGACCATTAAACCCCACAAATTTTCAATGGGGTTTAAGTCTGGCGATCGGGAGGGCCATGGCACTGTTTTAATTTGTGGTTGCCCTCGCAACCACTCTTGAACAACCCGCGCACGGTGTATCGGGCAATTGTCCTGGAAAAAATAAAATTCTGGCACGTCCAGTTGTGGATACACCGTGCGCACTGTGGGTAACATGATGGTTTGTAGCACCTCTAAATACGTTTGGCCGTTTGCCCTCCCTGGTATAAAAGCGAGCTCGCCTGGTCCAGCAGCACTCATCCAGCTCCACATGTTCACTACAATTCTTCCCGATTCTGCATTTGGGTTCACATTTCGAGGTTCGTATCTTGTGTTATCTACACGCCATAAATTCCGACGACCTTGTTGGCTAGACCTAAAGCACTTTTCGTCAGAAAATATGGCGTAAGAGAAATCGAAGTCCCTGTAGTCACGAGCGAATCGCACGCGAGCAGCTTTCTGCTCCTGCGTCAAAATATTTTTTTTTGCGGGACGTCTGTGATGGACTCCAGCTCGATGCAACTCGTTTCTAATAGTTTGCATCGAAACTTCGTATTCTTGTGCGAAACTGCGAGTGGGTGTGAACGGGTTCTCTTCATACGTGGCTATCATATTATTTAACTCGTTTTCGTTTATAGCCCGGGGTCGAGGTGCACGAACGCGTTCTGTAATTTCTCCTTCTTCATATCTTCGCACCCAGCGGCGCATCGTTGTTCTCTAACGAAAAAAAAAAAAAAAAAACAATCAGCATCGATTTTTTACATAATATAGGAACTAAGTATAATAATACGAGTACACTATAAAAGTCTTATTCAAAGGGCACAACTAGTACACTATAAATAAAAATTATAAGTATTGAAATACTTAAGGTGTGCATTTTGGTTGACTTCATGATAAATAAACTCTTAACTTTTCTATAACTAATTTAAGTAGTTATAACATTCATAACTATATTTTAAAATACAAGTTGTAAATGCAATAACTGAAAATCTCTTAAGGGGTCATTACTCATCATTATAAACAACTTTTACTATGAGAACCAAACCTGAAATCGCGATAAAAAAGCAGCTGGTCCATACATTTTGACGAGTTACGCGAACATAAATGTAGGGAACAGCTGTTTTTTTTTCGCGATTTCAGGTTTGGTCCCGTAGTAAAAGTTGTTCATAATGATTAGTACAATGACCCCTTAAGAGGTTTTCAGATATTGCAATTTACACCTCGTATACCTATGAGTAAGAAAAATGGCATAGCGTAAATTCCAACATTGTATGAAACTGTCCCAAGCAAATTTGTGCTTTATCTCTACTATTTAAAAGTGTTTATCCCGTGCGGGCTGGCAACGTGGCATTTCTAAAGGTTTTTCGTGGTTAAATACCAACGATCTAGTGCTTGGCCGAAAAAATAGTAAGTACTTGCTATTTTAACGGCCAGCCAAGCACTAAATCGTTAGTATTTAAAACTATGTGTGCAATTTTTTTTAAGTTTTTTTGGTAAGTATTTACGAGCACTACTAACAAAAATTTACATTATTGTCAATTACTTTCCATCTGCAGTATTATGATAAAATAAATGTTAAAAATAATTATAAAAAACAATTATCTTGTGCTTGGGCGAAAAAAAATTGTAGTTTGAAATATAATGATCAAGCCTCTAGAAATGCGACGAATGCGCTCTGGTTTTTCTAATTAAAATGCGGCAACGACGCTGTGAGATAAGGCACCATTGTTTAGGTTGTTTTGGTTTAGGATTTATTATCGGGTCATAAAAGGCTCCAACAACGTCTTTGAAAGCAAAAATAAATAAAAAGAACAATCTTATTTGAATGCATTACTATAAATAGGTAATATCTTATGAGACTTTTAAAAAGAATCCATCTGAAAGTTATAATAATTTTATTATTTTTATATATAAATCTGCCTAGCCTTTTCCCAACTATGTTGGGGTCGGCTTCCAGTCTAACCGGATGCAGCTGAATACCAATATTTTTCATGGAATTTGTTTTTAAATTGCAATATAAGGAAAAATGCAAACTATGAAATAATAATATTACTATCACTTTATTTATTTCTATATCTCTCCCTCTATCTGAATACAAAAACATAACTTACTTGCATGTTCAACTCCACTGCTATTTGGGATATATTTAACCCTTGTCTATGCAAAACAATAATTTGATTCCTTTCTTCCTGAATCAGGTTTCGGGTCGTCATGGTTGCACCACGTTAGTCACAGCCCACACACAATACACACACAGTCCAGGATACAAGCTAGGGTCAAGAAGAGGCTTTCGATCACAGTCCGGTATACAAGCAGAGGTCACAGTTAGGCAGGCAATCAGTCCGATTGAAATAAACAGGTCGTAAAATGAAATGGCGATAGGAATTTAAGGGAAGCGTCAACAATTAGCGAGAGCAAATTGGCACTGCCGCGCTCTAGCTAATGTTTGTTATTTTATGTTACTCGCTCATTACTCACACAAATGCATATTGTCTCTAATTGGGGGAAACTAGGAAGGGGTGTGGTTTTTCACTAGCTGCGCTCTCGCAGGAATATTTTCTTAAGTGAGCATGCTTAACTTGGGCCGATAGTACTTGTGTGAAAAAGCGTGCGATATAAATAAATGAGCGCTCTGTCTCAGTTAATCACCGTTACTGTTACAGTAACATAGTGTGGTATGGAGAGGGGAGAGATCTGATGGATGCTGTCTGAGCTGAGTTATCTTATGATCCTTGAACATAGCTGTAAAGATACTCAGGTGTACGCCTATAGAAGAGATCTAATTTGCTTAGAGCTCTCTACTGGAGCTGTTAGTGGTTTGTAACTTTTATTGCTCGTCTGAAATGCAGTCTACGTTTGCCAAACCCTTTGAAATACAATAATGTCTTGTTACTTTTGTATTACTTCATAACCTGAGAGCTGTCAAAGAAAAACGCGCAATCACTACCGAGTAACCACGAATGTTCCGCTAGCTCAATGAAAAGTAATGGAAAAACTAGCTCTCAGTCTTGCACTCTGCAGTAAGCGAAGTAAGCGACGGAAAGACAAGCGAGCGAGCGACGCTCGTTGAGAGTAAGCGTTCTGTCATCAAATCACAGAATACCCTTTCGTCAACTGTTCGTTAAATTGCGGGATGGAACACAAGGTTTAGTAACAAACAGCTATGCTTGTGATGTTCAAGTACTTAAGCGGTAGTATCGAGAATTGTAAAATGAACGTATATCGTGATGCTGATACAAATGTTTTTGGTTGGACAACAGAACAGATAATACAACTTCTTTCTTCTTCAAAATCTTTCCTTAACACATTGAACCAACTGAAACGTTTATGAACTAGATTTAAACTGACCCAGCCCAATGGTCACTTAAAAAAAAAATATAATTAGCTTTTAACTGAATATTTAATACACAAAAGCGATACAGTGTTTAAAATCAACAATGTCAAGTGAACCCGAGCATGACTTGAAATGGTTCAGTGACCCCCACAGGTGCACCCGCAGGTGACCGGCACCACCCGAGCGTGCACCTGACCGCTGCGCGCTGGGGGCATCGGGCAGATCAAAGGACTCTTTGTCCCCCTTCCCTCACCCCGGTCCCCGCAGGCCCCGATAAAATCTGCCGCGACTTAAAGGCTGCTACATACTGGCGCGACTTGTCGCGCGACGCGTCGCGACACAAAGGCACCGCTTGTAGCGCTACACGCGGTGTCTTTGTGTCGCGTCGCGTCGCGCGACAAGTCGCGCCAGTATGTAGGAGCCTTAACTCGTCTTAACTTTAGGAAACGTTGTCGTGCGTAGTTCCAAGTTGACGGCTCAAAACGTCCCACTTTATCTTTTAATTCTCGGCCTCCTGCGCGACACGTCGCGACACGTCACCGCACGTCGCGGGCTGCTCTGCAATTTACGTGACGTGTGATTACGGGTAAACTGCGGCCTACCACCAACATTCAACTGAAGTATACACGGACGAGAATTTTAAAAAGTTCACACTCATTCCATTTCGTCTCTTCCTATTAAGTCCATGCTGTTTGGAGATTTCGAAGACATAATAGCTTTGAAATAATTTTTGTTGCAGCATTAAGGAAATATTGATATGCATACAAACGTACATAAACTCACGCTTTCTTCCCATGGGGGTACGCAGAAACATTGATATAACAGTGGGTTTGTACTTTAAGCACCCCTTACATTAATCCTTGCTCATGAAACAACTGCTCATTGTTCCTATAGAGACCCTGCATTTGTCTAAAAGCGCTGAAAAGGTGAGGGCCCGGCGACCCGGCCCGAGCGACCGACCGCGCGGCATTTCGTCCGGACAACCTCGGCTACGGTCAACGTTTTCACCGGCTCGTCAAAGTCAATGAGGCGACGCGTCTACAATGTAACCACATTTTACGAGATAATGCTATACTCTGAACATTTGATGAGATGAGAAATAGGTTAATTATGAGATACTAATGAAGAGCATTAGGCTATTTTCCAAAGCAGGGCTTTATTACCCGCTAAACTCTTGTTTAACTCTTGTTTAGTGAAATATGTTGTGATTGTCAGCACTGACTTACCGACGCGCTACGAATATTAATAATATAATATTAAAACCAACGTGCCGATGTGTCGACCATTACCATCGATTCAATCAACTTAAGTGAGCTGTTACTATATTATAATTAATATCGATATAATTTGGCTTAAGTGATTATCAGCTGCTATATTATGTTGGTTGTTTTAGATAGTCAGGACTTAGTACACGCACGGCTGACGACAGGCACCGCTTGACCGCGTTTACGATGCGACGCGACGCGGCGCGCTCCGCTCGCAGCAGAGCGCGCCGCGTCGCGTTGCATCTGTTTATCTCACTAATTTATCAGCTGGACGCTGCGGTCGTTCCTCGTCAAATTGACTCGAATGAAATCAATGTACATCGGTTTAGCAGCCGCTTGGCTGTGCTACGTAAGTTTACGCATTCACAACTGTGGTTACCTGCGGACGTTAGCGAAGAATATTCAGTGATAACTTCATCACGCTTTCCACAACTGAAGTGAAACCCACATATAACCACACCAAATCATTCCTTACAAACGCTTGTAGTAAAACCATGTTTTCTACTTAACTGTATTTCCCCGGTGTATGGATGACGTCGCCTCACTATCGCAGGCTTTGTCGCGTGAGTCGCCACCTCTTCTATGTGACTGCGCCCCGATCGAGCGTAATCGACGTGTTTTGTTATTTCTCGCGCCATTGCATCGTCTCTTTGTGGAACAAGTCGCGCGGCGTCGCACAGTGGATCGTCCCCATACAAGAGGTCGGACATAGAATTAAAAATTGAAAAAGTATTTAATTGAAAAAAAATGAAATATACAGTTGCATTACTCTATTATGGAACTACAAAAAATGTTACTACAATTTTTTTATTTGACCAGTACTTTATGAGCAATTCGATGAAAACTGTTATTTTTCTATGAAAATGGTCACAAAAAATGTCTGTATCTCATGATTCCCTCCTTGTTTCGATTTGCGGTTTTCACTACTGTTATTTACCCATTTTATGCCACATTTTCTTCAAGGACACATGGTGCCCCCAGCGACCCCCTTCCGAGATATTTTGCTTTTAGTAACTATACTTTTTATTGTATAACTGATGAAATGGAGGTACATTAAGTATATTCATTACTGAGAATAAGTCATCCCTAAGTAGTTCCTTAAATAACAGGTGCATTTGCGATTACTTTAATGACTTATGAACGCTTCTGTTGCCATACAACAAAACCGTTAATGAGTCCTTAAGTAAAGATTACCAGTACTTGCTTAATCTAATTAGTTATTGTAATTACTATGTTAACAGCCCTTAATCTCTGCATTGTGATTGTCTAATGTCATCATTAGCTTATCAAATTCATTGCTAGTTGCCTACTTGCTGCCCTATATATTTGAGTGTGTTTAGCAAATGTAATCGTCGATCATTCCGCGCTCGACACCCGCCGTGAACGGACGTGCTGCCGCTCCCGCTCGCTGCACTCGATCACTGCGCTCTCGAATTCCGGATCTCGTTACGCTGCCGTAACTCTCAGTAGTCGCCGACTACTACCGATCCACGGTCGATTAATTTTATTAATCGGCCGTATTGATCTCAAAAAGTGCCTTTTTCAAGGCAGGTATTTCTTTAACAGAAAAAGTGTCAGAGTAGCTCATAGGCCCCCTCTGGGCTAAATCCACTGTTTCGTGGTCCTCGGTGGATACCTGACGGTGCCAACGAAACCGAGTGGGGTGTTGTTGTCCCAATACACCCGCCGAACCCCTTCAGGGCTAGGCAGTTTTTTTTTTCAATTGGAAGGGTCCCAGAGCTAACCGGCCTTGGGGGATCTCCTAGTCGGCTCTGGTGCACTGAATTCCTTTTCAGCTACTCACCTAGCGTCCTTAGGGTGTGTCTACACCCTTCGCGCTAGACTGGTTCAGGGCCCCTTTGCACATTAAGACTGGCAAAGGGTTACAAGCTTAGGGCTCACAATTAGGTACTCACCTCCCTGTCTGCACCCGACAGGGAGGGCGACTCATCCCCGGGCCCATCCACCCGGGGAGTTAGGTTTAGGGCCGTTAGGTCTATGTTAGGAGGAATTTAGATTCCAAGATTTCGCCCCCGTAATCCCCCCCCCTCCCCCATCATGGAGGACGCCTTAATTCTGGCGTTCTTCAAAGAGGTCCTTTTCAAGGACCCAGACTTCCTCGCCAGATATGGCGCTAGGTTTGCGGCTCTTAGCCAGCCGCTATCAACCGACTCCATCGCTCTGACCCCCGCATCGACCGCGACCGCGACCGTGACCCCTCCTAGCCCCTCAGTGTCCATGGACATCGAGGAGCCCTTGTCGCAAGACAAGAGGTGCCCGACCCCTTTCTCCTACTCTGACGTAGAGTCAGTCGACTCTTCTTCTGCCCACTCTACTCCCTCTTCCGAGGACGACGGCTTCGTGGCCGTCTCCGGAAAGGGGAAAAAGAGGAAACAGAGGAAGGCGACGTCCTCGCAGGCGACTAAAATAGCCGCCACGGAGGTTCTCTCTGCCCCCACTCCCCCTATACCTGTATCTGTGGCGCCCTCCGCTACTATCCCCACCCCGACCGCTTCGTCCGCTAAGGACACTCCGGCCACTCCGGCCCCTAAAAAGACCCCCCCTCCCCCTCCTGTAATCTTGCAGGACAAAACAAGATGGTTGGACGTATCAAAATGGTGCGTCGAACAAAAAATCGGCTTCTCTAAAGCCACCGCGACCCAACAGGGAATTAAGATTACAGTCCCTACGTCCCGCGATTATAGGGACCTAACCAGAGTCCTCCGGGCGAGAGGTGTGTCATACCACACCTACTCGCTCCCCGAGGAACGACAGATCCGCGTGGTGATCCGTAGGATCCCGAAAGAAATCCCCGCAGCCGACATCAAGGCCGACCTTGAGTCTCAAGGCGTCCCCGTGGACGAGGTGCACCGCATGCACCGCGCCAGGGGGGGCTCGGCTTACGACATGATCCTTGTCGTATGCCCCCCGTTCGAAGGGCATCACCCTATCCACAAAGTTTCCTCTATTTGCCATCTCACGGGCCTCGTCATCGAGAAGCCCCGGAAGAGCGGCGTCGTCGGGCAATGTCACCGTTGCCAGTTATACGGGCATGCGCAGAAGAACTGCCATGCGACTCCCAGGTGCGTCAAGTGCCTGGGGGAGCATGGCACTTCGGACTGCCCCCGCCCTAAAGACCGGTCTCTGTGCACCGAGCCGCCCAGCTGCGTACTGTGCGGTGAGGCTGGACACCCGGCAAACTACCGGGGCTGTCGTATGGCCCCCAAGACGTCCTCATCAAAACTGGTGAAACGTGCAGACGCCCGCCAGCAGAGAGAGTGCCCATCATATGGGTTCTTCCCCCCCCCATCACAGACATTCCCTCAACTCCCCCTGAGGTTAAGCCCGCAAAGGCCTAGCCCATGGAATGCGATGAACCATCAGCAGGCGTTCCCTGCTATGGTTCAGCCCAGACCCACCCCGCCTCCCATCAGACCGCTGATGGACCCCCGCATCCGCGTTTCCGCACCTATTCAACCCGCGAAACCCGCCCCCGCCCCCATGGCCGCTGCCGCAACCGCTGCGCCACGGCCCGTCGCCGCTTCAACCACCCCGGTGGCCGGCCCGTCCATCCCAATTGATCCATTCAGTGTGATCTCTGGGACTTTTTCGTTATTTTTCACACCCCGCGCGCGCAAAATGGCCAACGAGCTCGTTGCCGCCCGTAATTCCTGCGATCTCGCTCAGATACAGCGTATCTTCCACGCGTATCCAGAGATTACGCAAGCCCTGGAGAACTTCGCGAAACCCAAATAATGGATTTACATCCAAAAGCACGTACCAAACCCCGATCCCTAAAGTTAGGTTTCTTCAATGCCAATGGCATGATTAACCAGCGAGATGAAATCGCTGCTTTCCTCCGCGACCACCAAATTGATATTCTCCTATTACAGGAAACATTCTTAAAGCCCAGCCGTCGAAACCCGTCAATTGCCAACTATCGTATAGTTCGCAATGACAGGACTAGATGTCACAGGGGCGGCACCCTAATTTATTTCAGATCAACCCTCCACTGCATCCCAATGGACCCGCCCCCTCTCTCGCGTTTAGAAGTGTCCATATGCAAGCTAGGCATGACTGGCCATCAACCGATCACCATTGTATCGGCCTATGTTCCCCCCGGTTCCTCATCGGAGTTAGCCCTTCCCCCCCTCTCTGACGACCTTTCCATCCTACTTGGCCTGAGTGACTCCGTTATCATAGCGGGCGATCTCAACGCCAAACATCATGCTTGGAACAGCACCAGGATCTCCACCAGAGGCAGACACCTGTTTGACCTATGTCCCATCCTCAACTTCGACATCATCGCCCCGATGACTCCCACTCACTTTCCCCACGACCCTAACCAAACCCCCGACGTACTTGACATAGCGCTTCTGAAGAGTATCAACCTACGGTTGGACTCTATAGAGGCGCTTGACGAACTCTCCTCTGACCACCGTCCAGTTGTTGTAAAGCTGGCACCACGCCTAGGTCTCCATGACCCTGATAGACCCCCTCTCACCAAGTTAGTTACTGACTGGAGGAAAGTAAGCGACTGCCTGAAATCCACCACGTTAGGTCCCCGACTAGACTCCATTCCCGACCACTTCGACTCTATCGCTGACACGACAGCCGCGATTGACTCATTCACAGTGCACGTACAATCAGTCCTGAACGACTGTTCAAGGGAGGTTCCGGCGATGGACGACCATCGCTGGAAGCTCCCGGACGATGTACGCGAACTGTTGAATGAGAAGAACGCGGCTGTCCGTGCGTACAGTAACTTTCCCAACCACGCGAACAAAGCCCATATGCGCTATTTACAGAGATCTGTAAAGACACGCCTATCGGAGCTGCGTGACGCTGGATGGGACAAGATGCTGAGCGAGCTAGAGCCCACTCACCGAGCGTTCTGGGACCTTCAGAGGAAACTCAAATCCGACGAAGTCGTCTCAATGCCCCCCCTGGTGCGCCCCGACAAGACCATCGCTTTCGATGACGTCGACAAGGCAGAATGCCTAGCCGATAGTCTTGAGGCTCAATGCTCACCTAGCTCTCAACCAGTAGACCAAGCTCACCTGTCCCAGGTCGACGCGGAAGTCGAACGTAGAGCCTCCCTCCCGCCCGTTGAAGACCCTGACTATCCTCTGCCTCCCGTCACTCCAGACGAAGTGCATGATATCATCAAGGGTCTAAAACCTCGCAAAGCCCCCGGCTCAGACGGAATCACCAATAGGGTGCTCCAACTGTTCCCCGCTCACCTCATAATGCTCATGGCCACCATCTTCAATGGAGCCCTGAGCAATAACATCTTCCCACAAGAGTGGAAGAAGGCCACCGTCATCGGCATACCGAAGCCCGGTAAGCCGAAAACGGAGCCCACCAGCTACCGGCCCATCAGTCTGCTCAATGTCTTCGGCAAAATCTATGAGAGGCTTATCTTAAAGCGCCTCAGAGATTTTGCGGAAACAAAGGGCCTCATCCCCGACCAGCAGTTCGGCTTTAGAGCCCAACATTCTTGCGTCCAACAGGTCCACCGCATCGTTGAACACATAAGCCACGGCTTTCAACGTGGTCTTACGACCGGTGCTGTATTCTTCGATATAGCGAAAGCGTTCGACAAGGTCTGGCACAACGGCTTATTATATAAGCTCTACAAACTCGGTGTGCCCGATCGTCTCGTGCTCATCTTACGAGACTTCTTGTCGAACCGCACCTTCCGCTATCGCATCGAAGGAGCGCTATCCTCCCCTCACCCTATCCGTGCAGGCGTCCCTCAGGGCTCTGTACTATCCCCTCTCATTTTCACTCTCTTCACCAGCGACATCCCGAAAAGTAGAAAGGCGCAGTTGGCTCTGTTCGCAGACGACACGGCCATCTACTACACCGGGTTAGTCCACGACCACATATCTCGCACTCTCCAGACCGAGGTCAACAAGCTTGGCGCTTGGTTTAGAAAGTGGAGAATCGAGGTCAATCCCGACAAAAGTCAGGCTGTTCTCTTCACCAAACAGCGTAAAAACCTCATCGCCCCCCGACCGCTCACCATGTTCGGCAAGCCTATCCCTTGGGAGAAGCGAGCCAAATACCTAGGCGTGACCCTTGACCACCATCTCTCGTTCTCAGAGCACATCAAGCAGGTGCGTTCGCGTGCCGCTTTCGCTCTCGGTAGACTTCACTCCGTCCTAAATGCGCGCAGCAAATTGTCCCTTAAGGGCAAATTGCGTATTTACACAGCGTGCATCCGTCCCATCATGACTTATGCCTGTGCAGTCTTCGCACACGCTAAACCCCACCACATCCACAGGATGCAGTCCCTCCAAAACCGTTTCCTCCGAAAGGCAACGGGAGCCCCCTGGTTCGTTCGAAACGAGATCCTCCATCTCGATCTTAGAATCCCCACCATCAAGCAGTTCATGAAGCGCATCACGAAGCGCTTCTTCGACTCCGCCACCACCCACCGCAACCCTCTGGTTGTGCAGGCCGCCAGTTATAGGCCCTCCACCATTAGTTCTATTCGCCGTCCAAGACATACCCTCTCCGACCCCGATGACCCCATTACCCTCCTCCAGGAAAGCAATAGGGCAACGAGTACAGTGCACAAAACACACCGACGACCTACGTTCCGACCTCGCCGCCGAGGTCCCTCGCGTAAACCCCGACGTAATTGTCCCCCCCGACCCTTGCTCGAAGAAGTGCCAGCCCGCGCCGCAGCTGAGCCTGTAGCTTTAAATTCCCCGATTAATAATAATAATATTAACCAGATCCAGCCTGTCCCATCTTGCTGTCCTCCCCCCAGCGACGCCCTAAGCCGAGGTCCGTACCCCACAGGGGGTGCCCTTAGCGTGCAGTCGCTTAGTACTATAAGTAATTCGCCCCTGGCTGGAGGCTTTGAGTTCGCTTAAGGCAGCCACAGGAAAGTCCGGTTAAGTAGTCACGACCTCTCAAGGTCAACTACGAGATGCCATACACAAAAAAAAAAAAAAAAAGCAAATGTAATTCAGTTGTAATTATAACTTCTATCAAGTGTTGTCATTATGGCTTTCCGTGGGTTTTCTACTTATCTAGATCTTTACGTTGCTCTTCGTAATCATAAAGATCTTCGTGACTATGACAATTTATTTAACACATTGAAGTCGAGTACTAACGTTCAGTTAAGTGAAAGTGTTGTGAATCTCAAGAACTGGTGTCGACGATTTTGCTATAGGGTTTACACCAAATGGGTGCAATCAAGAAGGACAGTCGACAGGTTCATTAACAAGAACGGAGAGTGGTTAAATTCCGATATCGTTTGGCCAGATTGCTTTAAAGAAAATGTTGTTGACACTGAAGAAGCAAATGAAAATGAGGCAGAAGAGGTAGTCAGTCCATCAAAATCAGATGCATCAACTTCAACATATACATCTCCTCGCAAACGCTTTGAAGATTTATCGACTAGACACAAAAGAAGACGTGTTAATGAAAATGTTGCTAGTTGCAGTCGTCCGGATGAGCTTTTGCATACTGTTGAAAGTATACTTAAGTCTGCTGGAAAAAATGATATGGCCAGAATAATGAAAAATTTGCTGGAAAATCCTGAACACGTCTCAACAGTTTTAAATGTCCTGGAAACTAAGCAGAATCCTTCGCTTCGTGAAGTTCCTACTCACAAAGCACTTGCTCTTTACGTTTACTTGCAGTTATCCAAGTGGCGTTACATCACACTTCGGGACTTTAGTTTAAAAGAAGGTCATGCGAAATACCCAAGCTACTACTTGTTAGTTAAAGAAAAGCTTAAATGCTACCCGGCAAAAGAAGACATAACTGTGACTGAAACTTCCGCAAAGATACGGATCCAAGCCCTCCTTGATCTCACAGTTAGGAGGCTGATCGATTCACTTGAATCAAATTTTGATGCTGGTGAACCACTTGTGCTTCACAGTAAATGGGGTTTTGATGGAGCTTCAAGTCAAAGCATTTACCATCAAACGACAACAACAAGTGAACAAGACTTATCCAGTGTATTTATGGCAAGTCTTGTACCGCTTAAGTTAGTGACTTCTAGTGGAAGTATAGTGTGGCAGAATGATCGGCCATCGTCAACCACATATTGTCGCCCGATTTCATTTACATTTATGAAAGAAACGGAAGCGAATGTTAAGGCTGAAATGGAAATATTTGAGACCGAGATTCGTGAACTGAACCCGACTGATTGCGGCAATGCTACTGTTACTCACAATCTATGGCTAACCATGATTGATGGTAAGGTACATTCAATCATATCTGGTACATCGGCAGCAGTGTGTGATTTGTGCAAAGCTCGCCCAAGCGAAATGAATAACTTGGAAGAAGTGAGAGCTAAACCCGTGAATACAGATTTATACAAGCATGGATTTAGTTCATTGCATGCTTAGATTCGGTCTATGGAGTGTTTATTACACATTGCTTACAGAATGGACATAAAATCATGGCAAGCAAAAGGTGACGAAAATAAAAAAAAAGTTAAAGATAAGAAAGAAGCCATTCAAGAAGCTTTCCGAAGAAGCACAGGCTTACTTCTAGACGTTGTTAAGCAGGGTAGTGGCAATACAAACACTGGAAATGCTGCAGGAAGGTTTTTTGCAAACCCTGAAACGACTGCGGAAATTACTAAATTAGACGTTAATTTAATTAGAAGACTCGCCGTTATTTTGCAATGCATTTCCTCAGGCGAAAAAATTCAAGTCCAAAAATTTAAATTATATTGTGATGAAACAGCAAATTTATTCGTGGAACTATATCCATGGTATAACATGCCAGCAAGTTTACACAAATTGCTGATTCATGGATCACAGATAGTGGACCACTTATCAGTAGTACCTATAGGTTTTTTGTCTGAAGAAGCATCTGAAGCAAGAAACAAGGATTTTCGTAAATTTAGAGAATATCATATACCAAAGCATAGTAGCATCGCCACTAATGAAGACATTCTTCATAATCTGCTATTATCTTCCAATCCTCTTCTCACCAGCTTACGACCGAAGATGACAAATAAAGCCAAAAAGTCTTCATTTAGTGAACTAGACGATTTACTCATAGTTGATCAGAGTGAATTGGAGTTCATTGACGTTTCAACTGATACACTTGCTGCATGTAGTGACGTTGAAGAAGATGATAACGACGACGATGTCGTTATTGATGAAGATGAAGAACATATAGTTTAAGTCTGATAGTACCTAATATTATTATTAACAAGCAGTTTCTTGGTTAATTTCTTGTTTTTGTGTATTTTTTTTTTATTCTGTTCTTTTTTGTTTTGTGTTAAGCCACCCATCGGCCAATAAATGTTTTTTTTTCTTTCTTTTCTATTGTTGTTAGTAACTAAATGGTCGTGTTAATTAATTAATTTCCTATTATAATTTAGTTCTTAGTAGTTGTTTAATTTTTTAGTTTGTTTTAGGGTACATAGTTGTTTTATTTTTAAATTATTTTTACAGTGTTATATTATTTAAATAAAAAATATTTTTATACCTACATATTTTCTTATTGATCATAAAACTCTATTTCTTTTCGATGTGTTATTGTAAATTCGACTCAGTCATTACTAAGCTAATGATGACATTATCCAATCACAATGCAGAGATTAAGGGCTGTTAACATAGTAATTACAATAACTAATTAGATTAAGCAAGTACTGGTAATCTTTACTTAAGGACTCATTAACGGTTTTGTTGTATGGCAACAGAAGCGTTCATAAGTCATTAAAGTAATCGCAAATGCACCTGTTATTTAAGGAACTACTTAGGGATGACTTATTCTCAGTAATGAATATACTTAATGTACCTCCATTTCATCAGTTATACAATAAAAAGTATAGTTACTAAAAGCAAAATATCTCGGAAGGGGGTCGCTGGGGCACCATGTTTCCTTGAAGAAAATGTGGCATAAAATGGGTAAATAACAGTAGTGAAAACCGCAAATCGAAACAAGGAGGGAATCATGAGATACAGACATTTTTTGTGACCATTTTCATAGAAAAATAACAGTTTTCATCGAATTGCTCATAAAGTACTGGTCAAATAAAAAAATTGTAGTAACATTTTTTGTAGTTCCATAATAGAGTAATGCAACTGTATATTTCATTTTTTTCAATTAAATACTTTTTCAATTTTTAATTCTATGTCCGACCTCTTGTATGGGGACGATCCACTGTGCGTCGTGCGTTCAAGTGCGGACTCGGCCAACACATGAGAATAAAGATACCAAATACGATCAAAAATGAGAAATGGACAACGAAGCGAACTTATTGGTGGTTGTTTACCTACACAGCGGTCCGCTATTTGGTCCGTGGTCGGAATAACGTAAGATCGCAATATTTCGCGGATGTCTGCGCCATTCCTTTAGTTCCAGCGCTGTGTCGGCGAGTTTTATCAACCATTGTCCGTCAATGTTCTACTATTCATTGCTGTTTATGACCACTGTTTACGATGCTACATTGTTTTAGGGTTCCGTTCCTATCTCACATGTTTTTAACTCTTGACATTTAAGTTATTTGTTTAATAACAGGAAAATCTCTGAAAGTTATTACAATAATTAGGTCAAAGTATATCTTGGAATCGTCCAGCACAATCACAGGTCGGAATTAACGAGTTTCATGTCTCCATTTCTGAATTTAAATATTTTAGTATTCTTTTCTTTGATTGGAAAAATGAGATTCAATCCAAAAACTTGGGTCTCCAATAAACTTAAGAATGGTTCAATCCAGGTACAAAATGGATAGATTTAGCTAAACTTTTTAGAAGATTGCTCGTACATTCATTACTGAAATTGAAGGAACCCAGCTGTAAAACGTAATTGCGTTTCCTAAATTCTAATTTCTAATTCAGACAGGTTGTCGCTGTAGCCGACTTATGTTTGAAACAAATCGATTATCTTTAAGTTCTATTACTTTGGTTAAACCAATCAATGAATTTTTGAACTCCCGATCGTATACCTCCAAGGGTTAGGTAGACTCGCCCGGAGGACACGGTGGAGCATACGGTGGAGGTCTGCCCGGCTTGGGCAGAGCACCGCCGTGTCCTCGTGGAGGCGATCGGCGGCAGAGATCTCTCGCGTCCGGCCCTGGTTCAGGCCATGGTACGGAGCGAGAGGGCATGGGTAGCCGTCACCTCCTTCTGCGAAGCAGTAATGCTCGCGAAGGAAGAGGCGGGACGGTTGTGGGAAAGGCAAATTTCGCCCCCTCTCGCTCCTTGCCGCCACAGGAGACGCCCTGGGCGTCGGGAATCCCGGGCGGATTTCCGGCCACCGTAGGCGCGGGCTTGCGGACGGTGAGCAATGGGTAGCTCACCGTCCGGTAAGGACCAGGCCCGGGTCGACGGCGCGTTGTATTCCACGCGCGCCTCAAAGAGATGTCGTCAGCACAAAGGTAGGGGTCCGCTAGGGCCGATGCTTGCCGGGGTCGCGGGAAGGTACTTATGGGTCACCGAGGCCCCCGCAACACAGGCAACAGGAAGGAATACGGGTGGGTTTTAGTCAGTAAGAGTCCGCCCAGAGCGGGAGAAGTTATTTGATGATTTCCCACCCTAAAAAAAAAGGGTTAGGTAGACACGGTACACCCACGTTTAGTGTTGTAGATCCCAAGTAGTAGGGTGCAAGGATCAATTGCAAAATATTTTTACTATTGCAATTTCAAACTTTATACACTGCACCAAGTGACCATAAAACTTAGGCCACTAGTCCTTAAAACTTTAACAATACATCAGTTATGTATTTCCAGATAACAGCTGCCTCTGTGGCTGTCGGTCGAGCTCGTCGTGTCTCGCGCGTCCTTCCGGAGCCGCCACCCGTCACCCGTCATCCGAGATCGCTTCCGATGATTAAAGGCGGATAGTAAAGTATTCCGCAGTAATCCTATAAGACGACGCCGTTCATAAATTTCCAAGTTCCAGCAGTAGATCCATCATTTCGACGCAGCTAATCTACTGTTGTACTGTTTTTACAAAACTTTACCAAAGTATTAGTGAGGAGCTTTGGTTCAAGAGTAAATAATTGAATGCGGCTTCAACTGAAATTCTGTGTTTGAAGAGTCGCCTGATACTTAGAGGACTGGGCCTGGACTGGGACTGGCGTGATAGTGAAACGGGTTTATTTTATCGTTTTATACACGTCAGATGAAAAACTGTCAGGAAAGAGTGTGGAAGTAAAACGAAACAAAACATCGCAGCGGCCGTGAACTGCCGCCAATCCGCCTATTGATCACGAGCACCGTGCCTCGGTATTTTTCGCACGATACGAGCGAGATTTGTACATAACATAACTATTAGAAATATTCTTCAACCGGCTAGAGCGACGTGTCGCCATCATCATGTATGTATGTAATGATGATTTTGATCATCATCATTACATTACATTAATTTGTATTGTATATTTTGGATCTACGTTGACGTTAAATTATTGTTTTTTAATATTGGTAATTGAATATTTGATAATTTTGTATGTAACGCCTATCTATTTCTATATGAATTATTAATGTAATCAATGAATTTAATTTAGTTTATTTATTTTTGTCAGCATTGTCAATGTTAATGAATGTTGTTATATTATTTTTAATTTTTTTTTTATATTATAATCTTGTATTAATATTTGTACACCATGACAATATGGTAAACATGTTAGCACAACTCCATGCACTCATAACACCTTGCATGCATTTATTTTATTTTATAATTGTATGTACACACATGTTTGAGCAAATAAAGTTATCTGAATCTGAATCAGTTTTATCTTTAGCCATTCTTTTCCAGCTAATTTAATTTCGAATGTGTAATAGAAGAACATGCTTACTTACCTTTACATACCACAGGCGTCATATCACCGAAGAGTGACGACCGACGTATATTGCGTAGGAACAAATACTTAGTACTTAAATATTTCATTTTTATATGCTACACACACATGTATTTTTTATTTATTTTTTGTTTCTGTATCTATCCGTGACATCACAGCGGGCCCTATCAGAATACCAGAGCTGCGACACTTATTTTTAAATGTCGCAGCATCATGCTGAGATAGGAGCCCTTTGGCCTCGTACAGGACTTACTTTTTTTACTTTGTTTTTGTTTTTTATGTTTCTATGAGTGTGTTTTAGTTTAATTTGTGGTCTCCTGTGCGAGTCTCGATAAATACTTTTTCTTTCATTCTAAAATACAATAACAACATCACAGGTAGCAAATATGTTTACTGGCATATATTTACATGTTGTACACAATAAATAAAATAACGAAAGTTTACGAGCCTCCGTGTTTTACAGGTCGTAGTCTGTCGACTTCATACGATGTTCTTTATTAAGTTATGTCTGAAGATGGATGTGTGGTACCTGTGACGGTGACGTCACACAAACAGGATAATGTTATACTGTAATGTTAAGTAATGTATTACAATGACTGACGCTATGACTTCCGTCGCGGCTTTCTTTTTCATAATGTTCCGTCTTCTGTGTTATTTTGAATGTGACATCGCGATGAACTAAAAATACCTACATTTTAACTTTTTAAGGAAAATAAATTATAGGTTGCATGGTTATAACTGACAATGGTTCTACCAACTCGTTAGGTTTCAAATCAAATCAAACGTTTATTTTTTTTAACGTTTGTTTGATTTTTCATTATACCGGATGACATTATTTACCGTCTCGAGAATATTAAGGTGTGTTGTGTAAGAGGAACAGAAGCCATACCTGAGAATATTTGCTTAGTACCATTGAGATTGACAAGGTTCGGAATTTCCTAAAAAAATCATGAAAACTATCCATCCTACGGCCCGTGCGTAAAACTAATAATAGTCAAAATAGGAGATAGTAAACGAAGCGGCGCGCGGCGTAGGCTGCGATCGCGCATGAACGAAAGTAAACGTGCGAGCGAAACGCACATAGTGTTGCCTTTTCCAAACAGGTTTATTTAAATTTTGCAAAACAGACCAACTCACCACGGATAAATAATCTTTGTCTCTGAAAGGTACCTACCTAAAAACCGCTACCGCTACCTGAAATGTTAACAGCGGTCTTTAGGTAGGTACCTTTCAGACACAATGATTATTTATCCATGGTGAGTTGGCCTGATCTGTTTTGCAAAATTTAAACAAACTTGTTTAAGTAGTATCTTAAACAATCACTGACTAAATGGAATGATTAGTAATACATTAATCTGTAGGTATTTCGAAGGTTTTAAGTTAACCACTCTTTCTTACAATAGGTATTCGTTAGATTATCATTAGCTACTAACTTATTATTTCATAGAAAATGACATAAAGTGAGGTTATGAAATATTAGGCGAAGTCGATTTTAAATTAGGTAATTGGTGTTTATTATGCAAGTAATCAAATCATTCAATGTATTAATGGATTTGTAAAAGGGAGTGCCATTACCCATCACTGTGCCATCACTAACTAAACCGTCCAAGGTCGAGATGACCCGTTTGTTACTCGACTACGGCGCAGCAAAAAGGAGGGTTATTTAAATGATTAGTAACCGCTGATACGTCCGTAATATGAGGGAAGTGCTGGGAATTTGAGGAGCAGGGATACCGTTCCTTCGCAGCGACTGAAGATGTTCTTCTTCTGCGTACATTCGCCTCGCACTGGCTATGTTTTCACCAGACAGGATATAAAATCGCACCATTGCGAGGTACTCTACATTAGAATATTCGTACATGTTTACCTACGATAACTATCACCGGTCGGACGATCGGTGCATACGCGAAAACAAACAGCGCGACGTCACGCTGCCGTGACTAATCGTAGACTGAAGCGCGGGACGCGGGCGGGCGGGGATTTGCGAGCGAGCGGTTCGTGCGCCTGATATCAAAGAAGCCGACGGCAAGTGCGGCGAGTACCTATCGGCTGCAAAAGAACGGATCTACGAAATCATTGATAAATTCTGCGCATTTAGTAGGGTGCGCATGATTTGAATTTCGATATTTTTTCATCGATTTATTCTTTTTTTCTGTTTTTATTGTTTTAGTATGAACAGTTTACTTCAAATGGGTAGTATTTATTGATAAATCAATTTCTTTAGAGGTTGAAGAAAAAAAAAGAAAAAAATACCCTATGTTTTTCGAGACGGTAAAAAAAAACAGCCGGTATAGTGTTGCAGAACACTATTTTCAATGATGTGTGTAGTGTACCTACTACAATACCTACAATCACTTGGTATATTTTGAGTCAATTGGATCGTTGTAAAATATATGATATTTCTCTCTTTTGCCCTTAATAGTGATACTTTGGAATTATAGTACTATATACATTCATGCAGAACTTAATAAAAAATAAGCGTTTCGAAGGAGCGTCTCCACTCAACATTCAGTTCTCAAGATTTCATTAAAACAATGAAATCTTATGACGTTTTTCTGTATCCTCTAGCATTATGTAAGTAATCCCAAACAGCTATAAAGAGGCTTTATACCGAAACCAGAAGCAGACGGCGACTATATCGTACAGTACCGCAGAACCGGCGAGCGGCGCGCAGCGGATCGGCCGCGTTCAGACTTTAATATAACGTGACGCCGAGATGAAATTAAAATCGGACTGGTACTTAAATCCGTTTAGAGCTCTTAATGCGATATAGCGGACCGCGCGTTTGTTCCGCCACGCCGCACCGTCCCGCACCGCACCGCTCCACACCACGCCGCGTCTCGTCCACAATATCATATTTACTATTTTCATCCCGACGCAAATTACTTTTCATTTTCCGCTGCGAGGCTCTTTCAAACGTCTTACTATCGTGAACTAGGTTTATATAACTCATTTCGTAAGTTGAAATGAAATACAAACGGGGTGCCCTGCGGTACGGCGCGGTGCGGTGCTGTGCGGCGTGGCCCGGTAAGAAGGCGGCCGTTAATCGAATATGTCTCCTCTGCCAGATAAATGTAATTCGAATGTTTTATGGCGAGTTCAGACGGAGGGCGCGCAGTATTTCATTGACGTTTCAAATGGCCACGGCGCGGCATTTTAACTTTAACTAGGATTACTGTTTATTTGGCATTTCTCTATCACAGACAGGCCTTTTTATGTTCGTTTGACGATTGGTCCGATATGCTTTATTATAAGTACTTATTATGTAAGTACCTATATATGATTTATGTATAACAAGTTAACAATCCCTAGTGATGTTGGCACTAAGCAGGTAAAATGAACTTATTGGCGGGTTACAACCCGCCAATAATTTCAATAAGTCAACTCTGCTATACCTGGCGAAAATATAACAATACCTTATGCTACAAAATTGCATGACTTTGATAACACCCCGCAGACAACGTTACTGTATACAAGTATAATGTGATGAGTGTCGCAGAGTGACATAACGTATCTCCCTAAGTGATCTCGTGTGATGAGCACCGCTCAGTCGTCGGTCGCGAGTGCTCTCCGCTCTGCTCGCTTACGTCGCTTACTTCGCTCCAGCACCCGACTACAACACTATTTACTAAACTTATTTTACTGCTCCCGCACAATTTCTGACACTCCGCGTGGAAAAATGCGCGCTGCATTTAGGCCGATACCGACCACTGACCAGTGACCGGAGTATATATAAATTGCTACCTATGTTTGAGAAACAAATTCTCTTAAATATAGAATTGTTGATTACATCTGACTTACGAGGACTCTTAGACGCGGGCTGTCTTTGGTTGCGTGCCACCCGCACGATGCGCGGTGATGCGCGGTGGCGCGGCGTGTCGGTGCGCACCGCTCCTAATCTCAGCAATTTATGTCAGTAATTTGTTCTGTGCGTCTGTTTGTCTCCTCCACTAATCTAAAACATGCATCACGGTGAAACGTTCATTATTTTTTGACGAGGGAAGAAATCTTTTTTCGGTGTAATATATGTGGAGCGCGGAACATGTAAATCAATCCGCAGCGAGAAGATAAATTGCCGCCGCGTATTCACGTCCTGCGCGGTAGTAGTACTGTGCGCCTCAGTGCCGGGATATGCCGTGCTGTGTATTTCCAGTGACTATGTGTCTGAACGTATTGTTGAATATATTTACTGGACACACTGTTCTGGGTATTTATTTAACAAGGCTATTTATACTCAACTCGCTGTATTAGATAGGGGCCTGGCGGCCTGACCCCGACGCATCGGCTGGGACCTATAAATTTATCTGTGTACTTAGTTAAATATCAAAACCCGGTAAGTCACACTGTAGCGTGTGTGGAAGGATTCAAAGGAAATACTTGCGACATTATACACGTATAATTTAGTAAATATAAAAAACACAAGAATCCAAAAAAAATAACAAAAATTATGAATGATAGAATTAATTACACGTTTAAAAAAAATCCTCATGCCTTTTGATAAGTTAAAAAAAGGTTTTACATAACAGAATTAGAACTTAGAGCACACTGACTAGAACTATGATAATTTCCCTCAAATCATTGTAAGCTTGAATGATTGGGTTTTTAAATTACGTTAATGCAGAAAAGTGGTGCTAAGTTCTAAACCTTATTCGTGGTCCTGACTTAACTGAAACAGGCAATCTAAAAATCTGATGTGCATTTGAAATAACAGGTGGCAAAATTCAGTACACAATGAAAGAAAGTAATAATTAAAGAAGTTAGCTGGTAGCTTTCCAGAAGCGAACGTGGCGTAGATTTCGCTGGATCACCTCGGGTTACCGAACACCCGGCAAATAATAGCTGCTGGAACTAAGTCCTTCGATCGGTCAGCTTAGCAGCAGATCAGTAAAATCATACCAAAGTCACTTGGTAGGTTCAATAGCTCGTTTTTGAAGAACGAATATATTTTGAATGTCAGCGGCTTTGCCCCACAGCAGACATAACGCTATGAAAATAACTAAAATAAACTAATCGAGCTGTATCAACGTCAGTGTATTGTCTTACTTTTCTGACGGCGTAGGCGGCCGAACTGAGCCTGCCCGCTAGGCTTGATTTGATTTGATTTGGTATGGGAGGACAGTGTAGGCCTGTCGAGAAGTACTTAACAAAAAAAAAGAAATGAAAAAGGTCTACAAAAGATCTAGTCTAATAAGCATTCACAACGTACACAAGAATCCATGTAAAATAATATTAAAATAATAAAAATAAAAACCTATTTAAACCAAATGACATGTTTGCCATTAAAACAAGTCTGAAGTCAGAATTGTAGGTATATAATATCAAATAATGAAAATATTATGTCAAAAAAGTATGTCTAAAAAATAATAATAATAAACATCGTAATTTGGGAGCAGTTAATAGACATTTACATAGTTATGCTGTTTCTGATGTACCAGGGAAGCCACATGTGCAGAAGGAATTATTGCCAAACATCCTTGTCTTCAACGTAGTCTTATAATATGCGTTTTTGATAAGGACACGTTTTTTTGTTTGCCATCATGTAAGGAAGATCATTAATATAAACTAAAAATAGGAAAGGGCCAAGAATTGAACCTCGGGGCACGCCCATCTTTACTAGAAACCCAGAGTACGTCGCCCCGTTAACGTTTACTTTTTGCTGCCTGTTTGATAGATATGACAGAAAGAGATCAGCAGCTTGTCCACGAATTCCGTAGTGATGTAATTTACAGCTCGTATTGTGGTCAACGGAGTCAAACACTTTTGAGAGGTCACAGAAAATGCCAATGGCATCCTGGGATTTCTCCCAGGATTCCAAAATGTGACTGATGAGTTTTACTACTGCGTCAGTCGTCGACCTACGAGTACCTTTCGTGAAACCAAACTGGCGACTATGTAAAATCCCATTAGAATTGAAATGTGACAGTATCTGGTCTAGCATGATTTTTTCATATATTTTACTCAATACTTGTAGCACATATATAGGTCTATAATTAGAGGGATCACTTTTACTAACCGATTTGAAAATTGGTACTACTTTACTATGTTTCATTAAATCAGGAAACATACCGCTGTCTAAACATTGATTAAATATGCCTGTTAGGACAGGGGCTATTGTGCTAATGATATCTCCAAGAACCTTAACAGAAATCCCCCATAAGTCTTCAGTTTTCTTTATGTTAAGAATTTTGAATGCCTTCTTAATTGTGACAATAGAAATGGACTTCAATTCAAAACTTGGAATGTCCTTAGAGAAGCATTTTTTTTGAGAAGAGATTGAGCTATTATAGGTGATGAGGGGAGAGATATCGTAACCTCTATTGGGATGTTGGTAAAGAAATTTTCTAGTGTCTCAGCAACTTTTAACTTATCTGGTCTTAATGGTTTCATTATTCATTTTAAAGACATTTTGATCTCGCTGTTTTGTGTTTCCAGTTTCTTTGTTAATTACCTGCCACACAGCTTTTATTTTATTGTTAGAAATACTAATTTTGTTACTTATAAATTTAGATTTAGCTTGAGCGCAGACTCTTTTGAATATCTTAGAATAATTTCTGACATAATTATGAAGGGCTTGATCAGAATCCAATGATTTCTCGTAGTACAAATTACATAAAATATCTCTGCTTTTTCTAATGCCAGCAGTGGCACATTCATTAAATTTTGGTTTAGTATTGATTGCTTCTTTTTTCACAGGACATGCTTTATTTAATTCTTGGCAAGCTGTAGAAAATAATGTATCGTAGTTTATATTGGGGCCTTGTGAATCAAAACTAGCTGTTGAAAGATTGCTAAGAACATTATTCTTAAACATTTTCAATTTATTTTTAGTGAGAGGTCTTAATTGAATGGTTTTATCTATGTGTAACTTTTTATCTAGGTCAAATGATATAAGTTGACCAGTATGGTCAGACCTGACGCAACTAATTAAGGAAGAGTCTTTTATTTTACAATTAGTATATATGTACATTGTCTATGCACGAAGCTGAGGTTGCTGTTATTCTAGTTGCTTCTTTAAATATACTCTTTAAATTGAATGATTTAAACCAGGGATTCCCAAAGTGGTCGATATCGACCGCTTTTTTTTGTTTTTTTGGTTGGGAAATCATCAAATAACTTCTCCCGCTCTGGGCGGAGCGGGAGGGTGTGTCAGACTCTTACTGACTAAAACCCACCCGTATTCCTTCTTGTTGCCTGTGTTGCGGGGGCCTCGGTGACCCATAAGTACCTTCCCGCGACCCCGGCACGCATCGGCCCTAGTGGACCCCTACTATGTGTTGACGACATCTCTTTGAGGCGCGCGTGGAATACAACGCGCCGTCGACCCGGGCCTGGTCCTTACCGGACGGTGAGCTACCCATTGCTCACCGTCCGCAAGCCCGCGCCTACGGTGGCCGGAAATCCGCCCGGGATTCCCGACGCCCTGGGCGTTTATGTTGTGTTACGTGTACTAAGAATAATTAATATTTTTGTAGGAAATAGCATTGTTGTAGTAATGTAAAGTCTCAAGTTCGTACAAGATGAAAAACTCGGCAAGTCAGTGTGGACAAGTTTGTGCAAGATAATGAGTTCGAGCGTACGTCTTTCAGGCGCGTTTTGACTTGCTCTATATTTGACGCTTACGCGATTTAACACGAACGAATTCATGATCAAGTTGCAAGTCCAAACATGTTCCTGATATTTTACTATTTAACGAGCTTGCACTTAGGTTAAAAGTCCATTTGCGTTTTTAAATTCGTTGGAGCTTGAACGATAATAACTCATATAAGTACTCATTTATTACAAGAGATGACAAAGTTATTACATAACTAATAAGTGCAGTAAAGTGACTGAAAAATAATTTACAAAATGCTGAGCTCCCTACGTGAGTTAATAGCGTAACCATACAATATCTGCAGTTTATGAAATATTAACAGGGTAAGTAACTACCAAACAGTTTTTATTCGCCACAGCGCCAGTGGCATGCAGTGGTTCTCCACAGAGGGTAGGCCACGCATACTGACACCAAAAAAAAACTAATTTGCGCAACATCACAGCGTCGCTCTACATATGATGACCCTCAAGGTATTAATTATTGAAAAAGAAAACACTGAAAATAATCCTAAAAAACAAAAGTTAAATGCAAGAACTCATCACATGGTTCATAACACGATTTTCTAACGATGCAAACAGAAGAAAGATTCGGCCTCCTCAAATATCATAACCAAGTGGGTGGGTGATAATTACAAAACACGTCACTTGCAAGATATCCGAAGTCATGAATCATATTTCTGGATTAATTCTCGTAATTCGGGTACACATCTACCTTTAGACACAACTTGAATCTTATCATTAAACGACAATTGCGACTAACCTAACCTAACCAACACATTATCGGCGCAAACTTCACAACAGATCACCATTCATAAGTAAATAAAGAAATAATAATACAACAAATAACATTTACACTACTTTAAGGTTCAAAACAAATTACTTATAACTTAATAAGATCTAAAAAAGCAAAACATTCAAGATCACATATAAAGTACGTGACACTGTCACATGAAACAAACACTACCAATTAAAATTGTATCATTGTCATACCGTGTTCTTCCACAAAAGGGACTACCAAATTTCGCTGGATAATACAGGCCAGAGTTGCCAAAACTTATTTTCCTAACCCCCAAAAACCAAGCGAAATTTCCCAATTATGAGAAGAAAAATAAAAAAATTATGAAGTTTTTAATTATTTTTGTAGGGCTTTTGCTAATTTATAATTTTTTGGAAGGTATAAATTCAACAATACCATCCTGTTTTTTTAATTGTCTCTTACTAGAGACTACTGTCATGAAGGAAACTTCCCAGCAATTCGGGGAATTGTCCAAAAATTGGGAACCCTGGTCTTCAATATGTTTTATTCATTAAATCTTGACTTTACACACAGCCAATGGGTACCAAGCTCCTGCCGCAGGAGCTACGCCCCTAATTTAAACCATGTCACTATTGTGTGCGGTTCATACACACGAAAATATACACGAGTGTGCGTAAATTTATGAACGTTATGTTGGCCAGCCGAATGCTTGCCTGATAAATCGCGCATACCTACCGTACCAAGCTTCGTCAAACTGTGAGTCACGTGGCGTCTGCGACAAGCTGCTATAAGAGTTTTAACAGGAGTTTAACTTTTTTTTTTGTATTTTGTATTATTGTATTACATAGTTTAAATAAATGCATTTGGCGTTGTTGGTAGGGTAGGCTATGCCTAATTGCCTCTATGGACGGCACGCCCCTGCATAGCGCATCAGCATTGCCATACAGTGCGGTATACATTGTGATTTTTTATTTAGGTAGTTTCTTATTTTTTTATTTGCAGGATTACTGAGAGTTTTATGATGGCGGACACGAAAAAAAATGCAGACAATACAGTTTGGACTACTTGAAGTTCGGATTTATTGCATCTCCATTAAATCAACAGTTGCCGATGTGTCTCATATGTGAAAAAGTATTCAGTAACGATGCCATGAAGCCTTAAAAAATGGATGACCACTTATCAAGAGTACATGCTGACAAAAAAAGTAAGCCCTTGTCATTTTTTCAAGCACTTGAAGAAAAACTAGACAAAAGGCCATCCATAAGATCGATGTTTGCGTCATCATCTATTAAAGACAATGATGGTTGACGAGCGTCCTATAATATATCTTTACTAATAGCGAAGTCGGGGAAACCCCACACAATTGGAGAGCAGCTTATCTTACCAGCCATTGCGGAGGTCCTTAACAATATATTGCACAAACCCGCACATGATATTTTAAAGAGAATACCTTTGAGCTATAACACCGTTCAGAGACGCATAGACGTGATGGGATGCGATGTGGAAAACATTTTATGCAAGTTCTTACAGATTGGACGAGTCTACATTACCCGTCAATGAAGCTCTGTTGTTAGGATATGTTCGACATATCAAAGATGAAAATATGTGCCAAGAACTGCTTTTTGCTACATATTTAGAGACTGATACCAGAGGAGAATCGATTTTTCAGGCCGTGGATCATTTTTACTGATAAAGCTATTCCATGGAAGAACATTGTTTCTGTTGCGACTGACGGTGCACCGTCTATGGTTGGTCGTCATCGTGGTTTTATAGCTCACTTAAAGCGACAACTGCCTGATGTACTAGTCATTCACTGCGTGATTCACAGGTAGCATTTAGTAGCAAAAAAACGAGTCCTAGATTGCATAAGTCTTTACAATATGTAATAAATTCTATCAACAAGATTCGAAGCAATTCTTTGAACTCTCGGTTATGTAAAACGACGAAGTCTTTACTCGATTACTTCTGCACACTGTAGTTCGTTGGCTATCAAGAGGCTCTTGCTTAGAAAGATTTTCAGCCATTTTTGAATCTGTGTTGGAGTTTTTACAAGAAAAAGATCCGAATTTGAAAGAAAATCTGAACAATTGTAAAACAGATATTTATTACTTGACTGATATTTTTCGAATGTTCAACAAAGTTAATTTGCAGCTGCAGGGTGACGATCTTAACTCGATTAAAACAAAATCAATAATATCGGCCTTCGTGGGTAAACTAATCCTTTATAAACAAAATTTAGGCAGAAAAGAATATTCGCAGTTTCTGCTACTTTTCTTTCAATTATTCGCATTTGTTAAAATTACCACAAATGCTTCAAGATGATGACATTTTATTATATGTCACTCATTTGGACGCATTACACAAGGATTTTACGGAGAGGTTTGAGGATCTTTTAAATTTACAAACTCCTCAATGGATAATAAATCCGTACAATACCACAGCCATAGAAGAAGCCAATGTGATAATGCAAGAAGAGTTGATTACCATCAGCACAGATGAAGAGCTTGAGCAGAAGTTCAAACAAGGCTATCAGAAGTTCTGGTTGCAACTCAACATTGAAACACAGTATCCTACATTGTGGAACATTGCTGAAAAATACCTTATCGCTTTTCCATCATCATACCTAGTTGAAGAAAGCTTCAGTGTGGTAACAAACATTTTGACGAAACAAAGAAACCGCTTGAAAATCAACGAACGTGGAGATTTAATGCTGCAACTCACCAATATTGAACCGGATGTAGCTAGATTGGTAGATAGTCACCAGGTTCATCCATCACACTGAATGTTTTATTTTCTCTTTGCGAATTAATACTTTTTAAATATAATTTCCTACCTACTTAAGATTCTTTAAGTACGTAATTTGTAATAATCATTATAAATTAAACTTGATATTTACTGAATTGTATGTCGTTTTATTTTGTTAAATTTTGATGAGAAAATGAAGTCAACTTTACTCACTTAACCAAGTGAAAATTTTCCAATTGGTACCTTAGTATCTAGGTATTTTTATATCAATAGGAAAAAACCAAAGATAGGCCCCCTTATTCATAATAGTCTGCTAACTTAAAGCATTGCTAATTCTCACTCTGTCTTCTTCTATTGACCTAAGTCAGAATGAAAAATAACACTCTGTAGCAGCTGTTTTAAGTTAGCGGACCATTATGAATAAGGAGGTTTATCTTAAAAGTAGGTAATTTGGCCATGGGGGTCTGAGGTAACAGTTCATTTTAAAAAAGGGGTCACTTGTCCAAAATAGTTTGGGGATCCCTGATTTAAACAATGATATAAGCTTACTTTTATCCAGTGAATTAACTAATAGATCAATATTTAGGCCACCACAAACAAAAAGGAACTTATTATCTTTAAAAAGTTTGCCTAGTATTTCTTCCATAATTATTAAAAATGATGACAAGTTTGATGCTGGTGGTCTATAAACACATAAGAAAGTATGGCCTTCAACCTCTGCACATACTACCTCACATAAGCGATCAACAGAGCAAGCATCCTTCCTTTCCTTATGTCTGAAAATACTTTTACTTATGTAAAAGTATATATGATATTATTATCAAGATACCACCCCCTATTGAGGACCTGATGTACGCACTGGCAACTGAAAAATTATTTACATTAAACAACATCCTATCCGGTATTAACCAGGTTTCACAAAAACATAAGATATCCATATGATATTTATCTATTAACAAATCCACGTCTAGGATTTTGCCACAAAAACGATTTATATTTTGCTGATACAGTAAAATATTCTTATTATGCTTCTCTTTTGTCGAGTCTAAAAGTTTAAAGAATCTATCACAGTATCATTAGAAGTACTAGATAATACTGTTTTGTCACTTAACCTAGTATCAGTTAAATTATTAATAACTGCGTGTATACTGAAAGCTAACAAAGTAGCCAATACATGTTGACTTTTCTTGGGAAGAAACATATGTTCCCGAATTAAAACAAAATCTCTAACAAAATTGTTAGTATCAAAATACAATAAACGGTCACTACTCGTATGACGACATGTCAAAATATGCATTAAGTTGTTTAAACTATAAATGTAATTGTTTTCTTCATCATGCAAATTATCTGAATACGGATTGCCGTATATTATATTGCACATGATATTAATTTACCTAATTTTAATTTAAGTAGGGTGTCGACACCATTAACTATGTCCCTTTTATTTAAACTCAAACTATTTCCAATTAGAAGAACTACAGTAGTCTGCTTATTCATTTGTGTGTGTTTTATTTTATGAACAAGCTCATTAAAATGCAGGTTATGGTAACAACAGTTAACTATAGTATGCTTAGAGCGATTATTTAACAATGATCCAAAACCTGATCCTACTCTGTCTGAATAGACCAAAACATTAGTTTGAGTGGGGTTGATAGTTTCTAATGTATGAGTTAAAATGGGTAAAGCTGTAGGAACAACAAATTCAAATTCAAATATTTATTGCAAAACACAGTACATATATGTATTTCCAGGTGTTAAGTGAATGCGCAGTCCACTGTATTTACCAATTCAGGCATGCAAAATTAAAAATTATAGTTAGACAATTTCATAAAATCCAATGAATCGGTTATATAATGTCATAAATTCGAAAGAATAGTAATACCCTGTGCAATAATATACATTCAAATTATTAAGTAAATAATGTCACAGATTCAAATTAAAAGTAATGTCAGAATAAATAATGTCAAAATAATTAATGAATTTACCAATTTATAATTTATCACGCATCGTAATATTAAAATTATTATTGAAATTAAAAATATATACTAAATAATCATTCAAATTACATTTATATAATTTAATTTGAATGATTATTTAGTATATATTTTTAATTGCATTTAGATAAATAAATCGGACATTTGACATATCTAATTATTATTAATTTAACTTATCTGTTAAGAATTCACCAATGGAATAGTACGCTTTTTTAACCATAAGGTCTGTTATCATTCTTTTGAACTTGTTAACATCCTTCTCAAGTCTTACAGTCGTGGGTATCATATTATATTACAACATACTGTGACAAGAGAGATGGCAGAGAGGAAGCACAATTAGGTGAGATTATTAGTCAGTGACTCACACATCTTCGCATTGTGATTCACCAGGTCCACCAACTCACATGTCCCTTGCAAGCGCTCACTTAACATTAGTTGACGACTCATACTTACAAAAGATTTCCTTTAATGAATTTTCCCTGCTCAATAATTCCTTCTGAAAGTTCTGTATGTCCACATCATACATTTGTCTGCTACTTTCCAACTTATTATTACACACATTTAATTGAGTCTGTAAGTTGATACGCTCTTTCCTAAGATTAATGTTACACTTATAAACATTATGTGTTTTCAAGAGTTTCTTGTATTTTTTCATATTTTTACTGAGTTAATATATTTCTTAATTTTATTATGACTAGTTAGGATAGGAAATTTAGTTAAGGTATCTTCCCCAGACAGTTCTATTGTGACGGTGAGCTTTTCACACTCCAGTCCGGATACACTACCAAGTAGCTCTTTGAAAAGGTGTTGGCAACCTGTTCGCTGGCTTTCAGAGTTGATGGTGGAAATTGTGTTGTGTGCTTTGCACAATTCCACTTCAAGGCCTGATATGCGTTTCAATGCCTGGTCATGAGTGTCACTGCACTGTTGGAAGTCTGACACTAGTTGACGGAGATGCTGGTCAAGTAAGTCCATGTGCTGGGTGTGAAGTTCTACAAGCTGGCTCTTGAGTTGAGTGTTTCTGTCATTGACCGTCTGGACTTCAATCTCGCTGTCCTCTCTTTCCTGCAGCAGTTGGTTGCAAAGATTTTTTGATGCCTCCAGCTCCTTAAGTGCAATATTCAATTTGTCATTCATGTCACAAACTGTTGCTCCGCGGGTCATCATATTTACTAGTTTCCCCAAATGGCACCTGGAATGTGGCAAGAAACAGCTGAGTATAGGGAATCAAAAAAAGTTGAGAACTTGAGAAGTTAAGGCAGTTAGCAAGAATTAGAAAAACAAAACAAAATATGAAGTTTTAGAAAAGATTATGAAAGTATGGAGGTAGAAGTAAAGTGGTGAAGTAAGAAGTTAATTTATTTTATCAGAGTTTATCATAATTTTTATGGTTTGTGGGAAGACTCATTACTTATTCTAATAGCATTTAAATTAATTATAGAGCTAGCTCATTTCTACTAAGAAAGTTATGAACATACTAAGATTAAAAGTAATAAAGTTTCATCAATTAATCAACAAAACTATTGGTTTTAAATAAAAAAAAATAGAAAATTAAGAATAACTACATATGTGTAAAGTATAGTTTGTAGTGTATGTTCTGTGTTCGAGGCAAGTGCTTTCGTCGTCGATTTTGCTTCCACAATTTGTCTAGCAAAAGGAGACATAAACGGTGCCTGTGTGTAATGGACGTAGCTCATAACTCTGTCTGAACAGTGTTTACAAGTGTTGTATAGTGTGTAAATAAAACTACAATAATGAATAGTTAAAACAAAATACTTCCCGGGTTCGATGAATTCAAATTTGCAATCCAAACGTTGACAGCCGGTAGAAGTCGTATCGATTATTATGCGTTATCACAACGAAAACACGGCACAAATACTGAGTCTAACACTTTCTATTTAGATTTTATGGAAAAGGATTGATATAGACAAAATAAACACTATTTATTAATAATTTAAAATTTGGATAATTCTTTATTTGTTTATTAAATCATGTCAAAATGGACTGCTTGTGTGTGAATTGCTGCTGCAAACTTTCCACTTCGGTGTTGAGCTTGTAGCAGGGATTCTCATACCTATGGGGCAGTGTTAGGTTTAGTGTGGACGTTAGGTTTACTAACATAGTTGTTAAGAAATATTGTTACTAACACATTTGAGTCCATTGTTACTTATATTTTAAATATAAATAAATATATTTTGTTTTAGGGTCAGAAAGATTTAAAAAAGTTTATGGTGTGCAGAGCGAGCTTAGAGTTCACCGTGGCATTCGATAAATGGCGTTAAGTAAATGTCGTCATTTTCTGAATCGCCCAGGTCGTTGTAACTTGCAACATATAAATATATTTTTATAAAAGTAAGAGAAAGGGGTTAGGTATGTTTATGGTCACAAGATTCCTTAGTTCCCTTGGGCGCAGTAATCTCTTAGCTCAGCCTAGTGTGATGATAACCACAGTGGGTTTGCCACGCTGCTGATGCCAGGAATGGTGACGGTCGGCGGATGGTGTCGCCAGACCCGTAGCTCAACTCGACGTGGCCGCGCGGGTCAAATAAGTAGTAAGAGCTTTAAAGTTGCCACAAATGCCGGAAGGTGGTAGCTCGGAACACCGTGATCGTATGTCACCGATAATTATCCATTATTAGCCGGGACTTTGGCCTCTGGAAACATACGTCCAGCGTGTCACAAGATATTTTGGCGATTCAGAAAATGACGACATTTACTTAACGCCATTTATCGAATGCCACGGTGAACTCTAAGCTCGCTCTGCACACCATAAACTTTTTTAAATCTTTCTGAACCTAAAACAAAATATATTTATTTATATTTAAAATATAAGTAACAATGGACTCAAATGTGTTAGTAACAATATTTCTTAACAACTATGTTAGTAAACCTAACGTCCACACTAAACCTAACACTGCCCCATAGGTATGAGAATCCCTGCTACAAGCTCAACACCGAAGTGGAAAGTTTGCAGCAGCAATTCACACACAAGCAGTCCATTTTGACATGATTTAATAAATAAACAAATAAATAATTATCTAACATTGCATTATTTACAAAACACCACATGAACTATCTTACATTATCACCACTTTTCATTTGAAATTCTTTGATCGCCACTAATCAACCACCGATGGAAAGCGATTTTTATAACAATATAATCATTGTCATTACTTTTTGAAATAATACAGACACAGTTTGTGACGTCTTATTTTTAATATAATAATTATTAAGGTTATCACATAATGTGGAATAGAGGAGTGGACTGTAAAATTACTCCGGTAGTAGATGTGAAAATAGGTAGTTCTGTACGAATGGAGTTCGCCGTTCACCCAATCCAGGAACAAATTCAACAAAGAAAAATCTGAGTACGACTCACCTTTCTCTTGCTGCGGCACTACTTAAAACGGTCTTTTGAGTGGACCGTTGACCATGGAGACAGGCACGTGTAACACCACACGGTAATGATAAAATTTGTCCTTGTTTTATCAATTTTCAATTACGGAGTCAAAAATTTGATAGTTGGTTAATGACGATGACAAACTACTGCGGCTCCACGCGCACGCCAAACCTCTTCAAGATAGCGCACTTGTCGCTTGGTCGCCATGATGCAGCAAGTCGAGGATACGTCGACCCAACCAATCGCGTGCCGACTTGCGAGCGTATACAGACATTCATAGTCAAATTCGTCCAATCATGGGTTATATACAGCAGGCACGTATACAGAGGGGGGGATAGTTGGGATTTATCCCCCCCCGAAATCTGACTGAAAAAAAAAAACGTTTTAAGCCATCTGTTTATTTATTCGCTTGCGTGTTCTTTCAATAAGTAGGTAAAATAAAAATATAGATAGATCTTGATCTGATTATGTAAGCGACGTTACTAGTAGCGCCATATAACCTATTTAGAGAGAAACCGAGAACGAAAACAGTAATGAACGACATCTATCGTCGAGTAGAAAAACTAATAGTAGAAAGATCGTCGCGTTGAGTAGCGAAATATCGAGAAGCTTCCATAACTTTCTGCTACCAGGTAGTAGATGGCGCAATATTCCACAGTGTTCCAGAATACGAAAATGTAGTATAAATACGGCGGGGGCGGGAGTCCGGGAACCTGCATGTCAGTTTATTTCGAGAGCGATTCAAGTGAGAATCGAGAGCGACAAGCGAGAAGAAAAGTGAAATACCTCTGCAATAGTGACAGTATAGTGCAATAGACCAGTTTATTTTGATATTGGTTTCAGTTTCATAGAGAGTAGAGTAAATTCCTTCCGATTTGGTTCACCTGATACTTTGCCCGTGCCGTGAAATAAAGGAAAAAAACTTCAAAACCACTGTTTTCATTGGATTCGCCAAATCGCCAGTCCTTTACGTACGTGAGATAGTGTTGGACAATTTTGGACCTGCAGACGTCATAATTTGTTGGACCGTTCGCCCTATCCATCACAGATTACTTAAATAAAGTAAAGTAATGTGTGAAATGTGAGTGCTTCTTGATTTGTGCTTGTTTGAACGTATATAAATTGATGCTGCTAAAATGAAGAGAATTGTCAACTTTTCAAGCCAGTGGCAAAAAAAATTGTTACTACTAGCGAGGAAAAAACTACTCCAAGCATGGCTTCTGCTGTTGATAGTAGACAACTAGAAACAACTTCGTCAAAATTTACAGAAAAAAATGTGATTTCAGCCGAACCGGCTGGAAGATGTAGAGATGAAGGAGAATGTTCAACTTCAAAAACGTGCAGTTTAGATACAATGATTATAAGTGAAACTTTTCCTGATATCGGCGTGGTTTCTAATGCCATATATAACACACAGTATCCTCCTTTTGTACTCACAGATGAACAGAAAAAAAATATTATTACACAGCCGTTTGTCTCAGATGCGTCATTTTCGTTTCCGGCTAGTAGCTTTGGAAAGAGGAAACTTAGATTTCGAAGAGAATGGATGGGATCATGGGAATGGTTAACATATTCGCCGAGGAGGAATGGTGTGTTCTGCAAATATTGCGTTGTCTTTTCATCAGGCACCGCTGGAAAAGGTTCCCACCAAACACTTGGAAGTTTTGTCAGCAAACCATTTGATAATTGGAAAGATGCAACAGAGAGATTTCGCGAACATTCTGCTGCTAAATATCACCAGTTTTCTAAGTTATGCGCAGAAAATTTCTTACGCGTAATGGATTCAGCAGCTATAGACGTTGCATCGCTGCTTAATGATCAAAGGCTCAAAGAAAAGGAAAGAAATAGAACAGCACTAAAACCTATAATCGAAACTATCATCTTCTGTGGAGAGCAAGAGTTGCCGCTTCGTGGAGACAAAGACAGTGGACCATTGACTTTAGAAAAGCCACTTGGTAAAGATGGAAAATTCAGGGCTCTGCTACGATACCGAGCAAGGTATGATAATATCCTGAAATATCATATCATTACAACCCCTAAAAATGCAACGTATTTTAGCCCTATTATTCAAAATGAAATAATAGATACTTGCGGAAAGATAATTCAGAAAAAAGTTGTGACACAAATAAATAGTTCAGAGTGTTTCGCGATTCTAGGCGATGAAACTTTTGATGTGAGTGGAACTGAGCAATTGTCTTTATGTGCGAGATACGTTTATAAAGGTATTTTGAGGGAGGAGTTTCTCAGTTTCATTGAAATACACGACCTAAGTGCCGAAAATATAAGTGCAGAAATTTTAAAGAAATGTCATGAGATTGGTTTGAATCTCGATAAACTAGTTGGTCAGGGGTATGACGGAGCTGCTACCATGGGAGGACACATCAGTGGTGTGCAGACGAGAATCAGAAAAGAATTTCCTAAGGCCACATACGTACATTGCTCAGCACATCGTCTGAACCTAGTTCTTTCAAAAGCTCTTTCAGTTCCCGAGGTGAGAAATTCAATAGGCGTTGTGAAGGAAGTCTGCAATTTACTTCGCAACAATGCAATGGCCGGGAAACAGTTCAAGGAAAATGTGGAAAAGCTCACACCAGAAAGTAAGAAAAAAAGTGTGACACTAGATTTATAGAACGTCACGACTCTATAAATGTATTTGGTGAGTTACTCGAACCTATTGTCATTACATTAAGAGAACTATCCTACACAAACAGAACTGTCGCCCAAACTGCCTCTACACTCATAGCTGCGATGGAAAAGAGTAGTTTCTTGATTTCTCTAAAAACCTGTGAAAGATTTTTCAGTTATACTCTCCCACTGTCAGCATATTTGCAGAACCCTACACACGACCTGGCCTCTGCTATGAAATTTTCCGATGACATTATCGGAAAACTAAAAGAGATACGTGACGATGTTAACCCGGTATTCTCAGAAATATATAACGCATGCTGCAAAATAGCGGAAGATGTCTTGCAAATAGAAATTCAGCGTCCTCGAGTTACTGCCCACCAAACTGCACGAAGCAACCCTCCCAGCGATACTGCTGAAGAATACTTCAGAAGAACTATTTTTATACCGTGCTTGGACGATTTGATATCTGGCATGAATGATAGATTTGCGAATCAAAGAGAGCTGCTTTCTTCTTTAGAAATTATTCTTCCGAAAAATGTGGATGAGAGGAAAATAAGTGAATTAGAAAATATGAAAATTTATTGGGAAGAAAGTGTTGGAGAATCACTAATAAAAGCAGAGTACAGTATGTGGTGTGCCAAGTGGAAAAACACAGATAAGAAACCAGTCGAAATTATGGAAATTTTAGACACGTGTGACAAAGTTTTCTTTCCTACCATTAACAGGCTAATACATATTATGGCCACCCTTCCGGTTTCAACGGCATCTGTGGAGCGGTCATGCCTAAAGAGAATAAAATCCTTCCTAAGGAATAGAATGGCGGGCGAGAGGCTTACTGGTCTCGCTCTATTGTCTATTCATTCCGCTTTGGCGCCAGATCCTGATATGGTACTAGACGTAATGGCTGCCAGCGGAAACAGAAAAATACTTATATAATTATAGTATAGTACAGTGAAAATGATAGTATAGTGATTACAGCGATTTTCACACAGTTCACATGGTTGTTTCAATGTTTGTCCCCCCCCGAACCAAAAGTCTGGATACGTGCCTGATATACAGAACTCACCGAAACCATAGTGATGGTTTCTAGAGAACTAAGATTACCTAATTACCTATAAAGAGAGCCCTAAAATAAAACACTAAAATAGGTACCTATATCTTACAAAAACGTTTTATTTGAATCAAATTGGTACTCGTATCAGGTAATAAGGTAATAAGCAGAGTTTATTAGTAAGTCTTTGTAAGACACTTTTTTCACCTGACCTACGAGTAGATGTAATATTTCTATTTTTCAGAAAGGCCAATTACATTATCAGTTTTCATTGTCACTAAATATTCAGTCTTTGGGTTAGAGGAAGACGTCAACCACTTAGCTTTCTGCTGAAGAGTGTTTAAATATTCGTGACTTAAACGTTTCCAGAAAAGTTGGGAACGCTTCTGAATATACAGTTAACGTGATAATCTGTTAATGTTTACCTCTTGAACGTCATACTCGGGTATACAGGTCAAACTTCTACCAATGAGAAAGTGTCCGGCGGTTATGACATTCAATTCGTAGGGATTATCGATATATAATTTAAAATGACTTCCGCCTTACAAAATATCGTGGAAAGTTCCTCAAACGTAAGGACTTTTCCCTTACACTTCGCACTAAGTAGTATTTTGCTGACTTTATGCCCGCTTCCCAGAGACCACCCAAATGTGGAGCACTGGGGACATTCAATTTCCGGTCAACCTGCCATTTAGAGCAGCCGAAATGACATTTTGGTTCCCACGCAGAAACCTTTGAATTTCAGACAGATATTTACTTGCACCAATAAAATTAGTACCACAGTCAGAATATAAAACAGCGCATAGACGAGCTACGAATCTGTCTAAGCTCGCAAGGAAACAGTCGATGGAGAGAGAAGATAACACTTCCAGATGTACTGCTTTTGTTGAAAAGCAGAAGAACAGTGCTAAATACTCCTTTGTTACTTAAAAGTAACAAAGGAGTATTTAGCACTGTTCGTGCATTACGACGTAAGCTTTCTTCAATTAAAAACGGACCTCCGAGGTCAACTCCGACGTTAGAAAATACCTTATTAGGTATCAACCGAGTTGGTGGCAAAGGTGACATTTCGGGTTGCACTAAATACGGTTTACATTTAAAACACGTTTTACACTTATATTAAACGGGTCTTATGACGCTACGGGCAGACAATATCCAAAAGTTTTCATTGATTATACTTTGCAATGTTCGTGGTCCTACATGTAAATATTTTTTTATATTAGTGGTAAATAACTGATCAATAGTTCAGAAAATAAACTATGTTTCGTAAGAAGACGCAGATGTTTAGAATTATATGGGAGTTCGGAATGACCGATGCGACCCCCTACCCTGAGGAAGTCGTCGGAATCAATAAATGGAGATAATTATCGTAATGAAGAAACGTGTTTCTTATCTTTATTTATTTTTAATTCCGCTTCAAAATAGGCATTTTGAACTAATAATATTAACTAATCGCGAGCTTCGTTTACTTCGAAGGTTGATAATACTCCCGATTTGTGAGTACACTTTTACGTCTAAATCTTAAAATCCTATCCTTAAAACGATCTTTGCGATTTGTAAAATGATGAAAACATTTGACATTATTTTTATGTTCAGTCAAGAAATTAACGACTCTTTTAATTCCGGGACTTTATTATTATTCTCATTAACAAACACCGTCAGGGGCCAATCGATATAATTTTGATACCTACATCCAATCAGTGCCCTGTAACTAACGTTTATTACAACTGACAAGTTGTTCCGGAGACGCTCCGCGAGAGCAAATATCGGCTAAATTATGTTCACTACGCACATATGCCGCCAAAAATGAGGGGTAAAACTTCAATAATTTTCGTAACGTGATGACTGACAAAGGTTTTCAGTTTATAAGGTTCCGTTTGAAGCCACGATAGTACGACTGTCGAGTCTGAATTTGCTGTTATTTTGTTCATTTTAACGCGAGTAAAAGTGTCAACTTCGAATTTTATTAATTTGCTCAACAAAACAGCACTCATTAACTCCAACCGAGGAATCGTGACGGGTTTTATTGGTGCAACTTTAGATTTCGCGGTCACTAAACGAACCTTTACGTTACCCTTTTGATCGCGGCTGATAACATTCACGCATGCTGCATAGCCACGCAACAAAGCATCACAAAATCCAACCAAGTCGCATTTCGTCTCCGTTGGCAATAACATGTGATGCTCGATACGTAATTCCTTTAACAGAGGAAGTAACAAAATAAAATTTTGCCACGAGTTTTTATGTTATCGGGTAACTTTTCGCCTAAATCAGTGCCTAGCTTCCACAGTTCTTGCATGATCTGCTTTGCGACAAAAGTGCATGGTGCGATAAAACCCACGGGATCGTAAATCGACGCTAGCGATTTTAGAACTGATAGTTTGGTTGACTCGTTGTCTGTTAAATTAACCGAAAAAACAAAATTATTCGATTTTAGAATCCATTTAAGACCTGAAACTTTAATGGTAGTATCGTTTTCATCTTCAACGAATGTTACGGAATTTTCCCTATTTTCGGAGGGGACGCGTCGTAGTAACTTCTTACTGTTACTCATCCACTTTTTTAAGGTGAAGTTGGCACTTTAAAAATACCAATTAATTGATCCTGTACTAAGCAAGTTTGCTCGAAAGTATTACATGAATATACTCGTAGAATAACGGCCATGTAAACATCCTCACGGAGGACCTGAGCAGCGAATGAGAAACGTTTTCGTTTATCGTTACCTAACTGAAATAGTGTCCGTATTGCTAAGAACGGTGAACAACTTTTTTTTTTTTTTGTGGATGGGAAATCATCAAATAACTTCTCCCGCTCTGGGCGGAGCGGGAGGGTGTGTCAGACTCTTACTGACTAAAACCCACCCGTATTCCTTCTTGTTGCCTATGTTGCCAGGGGCCTCGGTGACCCATTAGTACCTTCCCGCGACCCCGGCAGACATTGGCCCTAGCGGACCCCTACATTGTGCTGACAACATCTCTTTGAGGCGCGCGTGGAATACGACGCGCCGTCGACCCGGACCTGGTCCTTACCGGACGGTGAGCTACCCATTGCTCACCGTCCGCAAGCCCGCGTCTACGGTGGCCGGAAATCCGCCCGGGATTTCCGACGCCCAGGGCGTCTCCTGCGGCGGCTAGGGGCGAGAGGGCGCGAAACATGCCTTTGCCTCAACCGTCCCACCTCGTCCTTCGCGAGCATTACTGCTTCGCAGAAGGAGGTGAAGGCTGCCCATGCCCTCTCGCTTCGTACCATGGCCTACCAGGGCCGGACGCGAGAGATCTCTGCCGTCGATCGCCTCCACGAGGACACGACGGTGCTCTGCCCAAGCTGGGCAGAACTTCTAAAACAAATTAAACAAATTCTATAGGTAGCTATTCTTTCAAATTCACTCAAAGCGCAACAGAATATGTCGACGTCATCAGCAATAAGGTTGAGAGAGCGGAGCGCGCTCGTCAGCGGTACCTCACGCAGCAAGTTAGTTCGAGCGCGTGGTACCGCCAGCAACCGCGGCTAACGACGATGACCCACGTACCCATCTGGCACGACTAGTTCCACCCTTTGCAATATATCCGCATTGTGTATCTTCACTCTAATTATCTAAAAGATATAAGTAACAAGTGTGAGTTGCCTCCTGGCCCTCAGTTCATTATATCCGAACATGCCTAAGATAAATGGTGTTGGATACATCAAAGGATAAAATGGATACACCCCGTATTTCCTCATATATTGATATCTAATAAATTTATTTTGTACTTGCTCTAACATGAGACTATATTTAGTTTCATGCGGGACTCAGATCACTGCGTTACATTCTAATTGGCTCCTTACTAAAGCATTACCTATACAATGCCGTTATCGCTTTCATACTTGTGAAGCCTTTAACCATTCTCAGGATGTATCCCAGGTTTTTATATGCTTTTTTGCAAACCTGAACTATATGATCACAAAACGTTAGTCCAGTGGTGAAACGGACACCCAAGTCCCACACTTCAGTGACCCTAGCCATCGATACCCTGTCCACCGTATAACTATGTCTAATGGGCGTGCGTGCGCGCGAGAAACTTATGGTCACACACTTAGATGTGTTAAACTACAGGAGATTACTCTTGCTCCAAGTTACTACTCCGTCTATATCTCTCTGCAGTCTATCACAGTCATCCATGTTCGTTATGGGGAGAGAAACTTTGAGGTCGTCGGCAAATAGTAAGCACTTAGCATCTTGTACAATACTTGGTAGGTCATTTATCATTAAGAGAAACCCAAGGGGCCCTATATTACTTTCCTGACTTACACCAGATCTAGAATAGTATACCTTCGATTGGTATCCTGCATAGTCTACATACTGTTGTCTGATACTCATATTACCCGCGAAAAACTTAAGGAAATGCGGGGTGAAATTGACCCCTGCTAACTTTTTCAGTTATACGTCATTATCGACTAAATCAAACGCTTTTTTAAAGTCGAAGTATGCAGCATCTGCTTGTCTCTCACCATCGACTATCGGCACCACTTCCGCTATGTAGCTAAGTATAAGTATAATTGCTCGTAGTATTTCTAGTTAAGCGAAATACATGTTGCGCGTCGGTGAGTTGCGAGCTAACTTCCTGATATACTTTCTTATAAATAGCAGATTCTAATATTTTAACCACTGTTGACAATACAGAAACCAGTCTATATTTTTCAACTTTAGTTTTCGAACCTCCATTCGGTACCGGATAGCTGATTTAAGGCAAAGATTGTAGATGTGCTACATCGGTCTCGCTAATCCCATTCGACAGTCCCTAAAAATGTACGGCGGAATACCGTCAGGCCCTGACGATATTTTCGGCTTATGTTGCTGCAGGGCACATACCACGTCATCCAACTCCAATCTGTCAAGGTCAACCCGCTCTGCTCCATGCTGACTGCCTGCTTCCACTATCGCCGCATTCACATCCAATCTGGGTTTCTCTACATAATAAACAGAATAAAAATGTTCAGCGAATCCTTGAACCACTTGTTCATCTGTCAAGGCCTCTCCGTCCTTTAAAATCTTTAAAGGACGGAGACGACGAAAGACGGTCTTTATTACGGTTGTTATTATTGTGCGGAGCTCGTGCCGTATTAAGAACTGACTTAGACGACAATTTAATTTGGTTTTTCTTTTGTGTATTATTATTACTACACGTTGACGTATTATTCGAAGAGCTGTCTGAAAATGTGTGTTCTAGAATTTTAATTTAAATAAATGAAGTTAAGTTCGATGATCTTTAGTTAACGGTGAAAAGTTGAACATTGTATCGAAATACCTACATACACGCTAGTGTTTTGTGGTCGTGATATTCATCAACTAAACTTTGCCAAACTAATGTGTTATTAGCGGCAGTGATAGGTAAATTTTTAACAATATTTAAAGCAGAACCTTTAACTCATGAAAGTAAATAATGGAATTTATCGATATCTGAGAAATTTATATTGTGAACTAATGATGAGAACGTGTCATAAAAAGTTATCCAATTTTCAACTTCTCCGTCAAATTGAAATAATGTTATCTTTGGTAACGTGGGTGGTGGGTACTACTAAATCATTTTTGTCCAACGCAAGAGAGACATCGGATTCTGATTTAGAATTTTTACTAGCGATTAACTGACATGTATTTAACATTTCGTCAAATGATTCAAGTTCACTAATTGAGATTTTTGCACCTTTTATTTGCACTTCTACAATATCTCTCGTACAATAAAATAATACTATCGTACAAATCAAATATGGCGGATTCAAACTTCGCGCGAACACTTTCCATTCCCGAAAATAATACGGTAAACAATTGCAATTTATCTGGATCAGTTCCCAACTTTTTAGAATGGTCATAAAGCTTTTGTATCTTCGTAAATAAATATTCCTTTCTAACTATTATGATTTTACGTTTCGATTCCAAAACTTCCGCCATTTTGGAAGCGTGTGTCATGATTTCCAAATATTAATAAGATTTTAAATAGTAAATATAAAATTGAAAGTATGTGATTTGCTTCAAATGATTTTCAGGGTAGTCATGAAGTTTAAAAGTATCTAATTTGTCAGTTACCGTAGAAGTACTGGTTTTTTAACACTACCCAATGGAAAACATGATATTTGGTATGCAGCGTAGTTACTAAGTTAGTTCTCTTCGTGCCTCGGAATCTAAAGGTTGCATTCAAGAAGTCTAAAGTCAATACCGATATTATATTGAGTACATAATTAAATATTGCTAAATACCAAGTTTGTATGTGTGCAAGTATATTAATAAAGAAATATTCGTACTGACAAGGCGTGTTCATTTCACGTGGTTTTAGTAAAATTAAATTAAGAAATCCGGGCTGGAATGTCCAGATTCGTGCTCGAATGGACCAGAATGTGGAATAGAGGATTGGACTGTAAAATCACGCTGGTTGTAGATGTGAAAATAGGTAGTTCTGTATGAACGGAGATCGCCGTTCACCCAATACAGGAACAAATTCAACAAAGAAAAATCTGAGTACGACTCACCTTTCTCTTGCTGCGGCACTGCTTAAAACGGTATTTTATGTGGATCGTTGACCATGGAGACAGGCACGTGTAAAATATTAGATAGTTCAATGGGTTAATGACGACGACACACTACTGCGGCTCCGCGCGCACGTCAAACCTCTTCAAGATGGCGCACTTGTCGCTTGGTCGCCATGATGCAGCAGGTCGAGGATACGTCGGCACAGCCAATCGCGTGCCGAGTTGCGAGCGCATTCAGACATTCATAGTCAAATTCGTCCAATCATGGGTTATATACAGAACATATAATACTCGTATCATCGTTAGTACCATGGACACGGTGGAGCATACGGTGGAGGCCTGCCCGGCTTGGGCAGAGCACCGCCGTGACCTCGTAGAGGCGATCAGCGACAGAGATCTCTCGCGTCCGGCCCTGGTTTAGGCCATGGTACAAAGCGAGAGTCCATGGGCAGCCATCACCTCCTTCTGCGAAGCAGTAATGCTCGCGAAGGAGAAGGCGGGACGGTTGAGGGAAAGGCAAATTTCGCGCCCTCTCGCCCCTAGCCACCGCAGGAGATGCCCTGGGCGTCGGGAATCCCGGGCGGATTTCCGGCCACCGTAGGCGTTGGCTTACAGAAGGTGAGCAATGGGTAGCTCACCGTCCGGTAAGGACCAGGTCCGGGTCGACGGCGCGTCGTATTCCACGCGCGCCTCAAAGAGATGTCGTCAGCACAAGTGTAGGGGTCCACTAGGGCCGATGCCTGCCGGGGTCGCGGGAAGGTATTAAAGGGTTACCGAGGCCCCTGGTAACATAGGCAACGGAAGGAATACGGGTGGGTTTTAGCCCGTAAGAGTCTGACACACCCTCCCGCTCCGCCCAGAGCGGGAGAAGTTATTTGATGATTTCACACCCAAAAAAAGAAAAGGTATCATTTGGTGTCAATAGATGTGATTACGTGTATGTATTACGTAATGAAAAATTCTTCTTGATTACTGTAAATTCATATAATATATGATAGATTGAAGCAATTGCGGTGAAACTAAAACTAAATACATATAATTCCGAGTTACAATTTCGTTAACATTTATACACAGTGTTTGGGTATAAACGTTAACAAAATTAGTTTTGTACTTTTACGTGATGCTGTAACAACTTAATATCTCACATACAAACAGAAAAACAGATAAAAAAACCAAAAATGTTAGAAATGGCATCTGCTGGTTATTCTTTACCAAATTTTTTTCGGAAATATTTTTTTTTATGTACTGAAACGCATCGTCTACAAATTTATTATATGTATATATTGCTTCATTTGATTTAATATTCACCGTGAATAAATACGATGGTTGCCGGCTCCGGTGCCGGACGTCAGACGCTGAGCTCTTCACCGAAACGTAACGATTTGCATACAACTGCGCCGCGAGACTTTACACCTGCATTAAATACAATGTATATTTACATATTTGAACACTGAAACTGCTTAATGCTTAGTTATAATCAAAGATAACCCACTAAACATAATACCTATTCAGGCTACATGACATGGCCAGTTCTACCTTCAGATCCATCGGACCAACATTCGTACCAGTCGTCGATGTGACCGTGAAGGTGGTGACAGTCATGACGTTAATAAGAACAACTTTCGCCTCCCGCTCTCGCACAAGTGAGTTGTACAATTGTACATTAGTACTCCTCAACTAAACATTTATTACGGCCACAGTTTTCAAATTCCCTGTGTCGCGGCTCTAAAATTCCCAACGAAAGCTGTGATTGTGTTTCCGGTGTCAAACAAAGTAAAACGACATAAAATTTATAAAAGAAAACCTTTTAATAAAGTAGTGAAAATTGTGGAGCACACAGTACACTGAACACTGATCACGCAATTTTCGATTCCGTTATCGCAAGAGTTTTACTACGCGCGCTTTGTTTGCGGTGTCGACCCGGCTTTATCCACCGGCGGAGGCATTATGAACAGTAATTACTCATTTCGTATTGGGTTTTGATATTTCAATTTTAATTATTATCTCGGCAGCAACGTTATGAATCTCGTGTTTTATGATGCGCGCTCGTCGAAAACAAGTGTAGGTACAACGTCGATAATTAGCGTTTATGACAAGACTGCTTTTATTTCTCAGAGAATAAACACGTAAAGATTCTGAGGCTGAGTAGGCTTCCGTCTTAATATATTATCTAGAATTATATTTTGTATTCAACGTTGTATGACCTTCCCTGCGACCTATCATCTCGTGACATTTGCCAGCATAATAGTTTCTGTATGGCGGAGCAGAAGCTAGCTGTGACAGAAAGTATAGTAAAATTTTCGAGAAAATTATTTAAGATCAAATCCAAATATTTTTTAATAAACATAAATTAATGCATAACAAACAGTTCGGTTTTACAAGGGGTCGTTCGACTACTGATGCCAGTGTTGAACTTTTAGGACATGTTTATAATGCATGGGAGGATAAATGCGATGCTTTGGGTATTTTTTGCGATTTGTCCAAGGCATTCGATTGCGTTCTTCATTAAATTTTGATCAGAAAATTGCACCACTACGGAATCCGAAACTCCTCTCTGGATCTTCTTACTTCATATTTGAGTGATAGGATTCAGAGAGTTGGTGTTAATGGAAAAAGATCACCCGGATCTGTAGTAAGAATGGGGGTCCCACAGGGCTCAATTCTCGGCCCATTTTTGTTTCTTATTTATGTAAATGACTTGCCTTGTCTCCTATAGGATAATCATGATATAGTGCTGTTTGCAGACGACACTTCACTTTTATTTAAACTCAAACGTCAGCAGTTGGTTACTGACAATGTAAATAGTGCCCTCGAAAAAGTTAACTGGTTTAATGTTAATAACCTACTTCTTAACGAGAAAAAAAACAAATGTATTAAGTTTACAATACCTAATGTTAGAAAAGTAAAAACTAGTGTTCTCATAAAGGGTGAAGAGTTGAACCCCGAAGATACCACTGTGTTATTAGGCATAACTTTGGATGCCAAGCTTCAATGGGGCCCCCATATAGATAAATTGTCAAAAAAGCTTAGCTCTGCAGCATACGCCGTTAGAAAAATACGTGATTTAACGGATCTAGACAGAGCCCGTTTAGTATACTTTAGTTATTTTCATAGCGTAATGTCGTACGGTATTCTGTTATGGGGAAATGCCACCGATATTCAGACAATTTTTGTTTTACAAAAAAGGGCAATACTCCCTCAGAGAAAAAATTAAAGAGATGAATATAATGACTGAAGCTTCTCAGTATATTTATGAAAATCTTTTGTACGCACATAAAAATATTAATTTGTTTAAAAAATACAGTGATATCCATAATGTAAATACTAGGAACAAACACAAATTTGTTGTTCCTACAACCTGGCTCAAAAAGTAGGCAGCTCGTTTAGATGCCAATGTTTACGTTTTTATAATAAACTTCCTAGCCACATTCAAGAACTAAGCCTTAATAAATTCAAATGATTTATAAAACAGAAACTGTGCCTAAAAGCCTTTTATACTGTTAAAGATTATATTGAGGACAAAAAGGCTTGGGATTGAGCTACTCCAATAAACTTACAGTGAATGTTGTTTTTTTACTCTTTTTATTTTGCTAGCTATTAATATTTTCTTATTCTATATAACATTCTATATAAACAATGACATGAATATTTACTTTGTATAGTATTATATTATATTATTTTAATTATTAGGAATGTGAGGACTATGTGGGTCATTGTTTGTTTTTTTTTGTTTCTTAGTTTTAATGATGGTCTGGCAGTTTGAATACTTTATGCAGCCTACCCAAATGTCTTTTCTTTGGTATTGTTCGTCAAATCATTGAGCTCCTTAAGTTTTGAGTTGAGCTGCATGATAACTGACAAATGCGTGCACTGACTGGACAGGTCCACTCAAATCTGTGTGGTCTTTCCTCAAAAGACCATTTCGGACACCAACCTACATGGTCCTCAAATGATCTGACCAAGATTATGTCCGAATATACACATTGACATTGATGAATTTTATTTATGCAATGACATGAATATTTACTCTGTGTAGTATTATATTGTTTTAATTATTGTAAATGTGAAGACTATGTGGATCATTGTTTAATTTTGTTTTATTCTCAGTTAGTTTTTAACATGGTCTGGCAGTTTTGAGTATTTTTTGCGGCCTAGCCAAATGTCCTTTCTTTGGTGTTGTTCGTTGAATCGTTGAGCTCCTTTAGTTATGAGTTGAGCTGCACAACGACTGACAAATGCGTGCACTGACTGGACAGGTCCACTCAATCTGTGTGGTTCTTTCATCAAAAGACCATTTCAGACACCAATCGACATGGTCTTCACATGATCTGACCAAGATTATGTCTAGACTTTAAAAGAGATTGTGACCTCTGAGTTTGTTTCGGCCTTTCTTCTCAGAGTAGTCAGATAGGAAACGCCGGCCTCATCTAGTTTAAAACATATGTTTGACGTGTAAAAGTGTTTGTAAAAACCTACTTACAGAAATAAAATCATTTATCATTTATCACAAAAAGTGATAAAGATGTATGTTAGGACGGAACTCGAAACATTGAGCGCACAGAGTCGCTGTCCTATCTACTGCGCAAACTTACAATTAGGAGAGAGTGTTGAAACAAAAAATCTGTTTTTGCCGTTTCTATAAATTAAACGATGGTTAAACAATATGTTTATGCCTCAATTACATGTGATCAGTAATTATATCTAGGATGTACTATCAACAGTACAGAATAAGTGTCAATAATAAGAATATGTTTCAGTATTCTCAAAAACTTCAAATAACACACTAGGCTGTGTAAAAGAACACTGTTGTTTGCCATAAACATGCCTAATCTAGTTTAAAAAAATATGTTTTGACGTGTAAAAGTGTTTGTAAAAACCTACTTACAGAAATAAATCATTTATCATTTATCATTTATTTAAGGGGCTACGTGTTGGAGATAAATAAGACCACGTAACTTGTCAACACACAAATATATTTCTACAAAAGTCAGAGAAAGGGGTTAGGTAATATGTTTATTTATTTATTTAATACTTTAAGCACACAAATGTACAGAGGCGGCCTTAATGCCGTAGGCATTTTCTACCAGTCAACCTATGGACATAATGGTCCTATGTTTATGGTCACAAGATTCCTTTAGTTCCCTTGGGAGTAGCGCAATACTTTCCCAGCTCAGTCTGGTGTGACGATAACCACAGCGTGCCACGCTGCAGACGCCAGGGATGGTGACGGTCGGCGGATGGTGTCGCCAGACCCGTAGCTCAGCTCAACGTGGCCGCGCGCGTCAAATAAGTAGTAAAATATTTAAAGTTGCCACAAATGGCAGAACACCGGGCTCGGATGTAACAGACAATTATCGATGTTAGCCGGGACTTTGAACACTGGAAACATACGTCCAGCGTCTCACAAGATAACTTAGAATAGTCATCTCTGCTGATTGCGACACCCAGCATAAGCAAAGCGAGATGTACTAGTACGCTAATAATGGTGGTGTGTGGATGTCACAATCAGTACTAAGTTTACAAATGGTAGTGAAAAGCACGGCATGAGTTGCACATTTTGAGTGAAAATAGAAAATACAATATATCAAAATGCACAGAGCTTAAGGCAAATAGGCTGCATGAAAAATATTAAGCAGTTGGCATACTAAGCCGTATTTAAACAGCTCGTACAGGGAGGCAGCGTTGCTGGCGACGGCTGCGGTCTCACAGGAGGACCGCATACAGCGCCTAAGCCTGAAGGTGGCCCTCAACAAGTTGGAGGCCATAGTATTTAATGGCCCCCGGCGAGCGCCGCCGCCCGGATCACACATCGTGATCGGAGGGGGTCGAATCGCTGTCGAGTCTACCATGTAGTACCTGGGATTGGTGCTCGACAGCCAGTGGGACTTCGGCCCTCACTTCTGACGGCTGGCGCCCAAGTTATTGGGTGCGGCTGGGGCGCTATCAACGCTGCTTTCCAATCTAGGGGGCCGGAGCGCTGCCTGTTGGCGGCTCTACGTGGGGATCGTGCGATCGATGGCCCTGTATGGGGCCCCAATCTGGGCGGCTGACCTGACGGCCGATAGCACCGCTATCCTACGAAAGCCACAAAAAGTGATGGCCGTCAGAGTCGTAGGGGATATCGCACGATCTCCGACGAGGTGGCTTGTGTACTGGCCGGATCCCCGCCCTGGGACCTCGGGGCAAAAGTACTCGCGTCACTGTATTGGCGGCGCGAGGTCGTGAGGGCGTGAGGCGAGTGTCTAATGCAGCGACAAATGAAGTTGCGTCGGTCACAACTTCGGGCAGCCCCAGTGGTGGAATGGCGGGACAGGCTTCCACGCCCTACCGCTGGCCTCGTCACCATTGAGGTGGTCCGGCTGGTACTCGAGCGCTGGCTTGGGAGCAGGCACGGCTCCCTGTCGTTTTGGGTGGTGCTCAGGTGCTCTGGTCTCTGTGCCACTGCGTCGACTGCCGGGAGGACACAGCGTGGCATACGCTGGCAGAGTGTGCCGCTTGGGAGGAACCGCGCGGTGCCCTTGTCTCAGGAGTAGGCAGTGACCTGTCACTGCCAGCCGTGGTCAACTCCATGGTCGAAAGCGAGGAGTCCTGGGACGCGTTGGTATCCTTCTGCGAAACAGTCATGTCGCAGAGGCTGCACAGTTCGCGCGCGCGTCGTAGCTTACAGATGTGCGATTGTGTAATTTTTTTTTTTTTTTTTTATTTGTGATGGGTTTGCTCTTGACCTTAGTCTATGTCAGAGGTGACAGAAACAAAGTCGACGATGGAGCGAGCTTACCCAGAAGAAGCCTGTTCACTCTCACTTTGGAAACTAAACTAAACTAACTAAACTATGGAATCAGATATTGTAAGATGTGCAAAGTGTAACATCGTTATAAATGAGGTCTTAGCATTTGTGACTAATAAAATAGATGTTATGGACGAAGAAAGTCTAGTGAGAATTTGTGGAAGTGCTTTTTCTGCGAAAGAAATACAGGAGGCTAAAATGCTTCGCTTCAGTTCATTACCAACATCTCAGCGTATGAAAACTCGCAAACGTGAAGGGAAGACTCATTGTGACCTGGAAGACGTCATATCATTGCTGAAGAACACCGATCCTGAAAATATCCCAATATTTGTGGCTCGTGATTTGCAAAAACTACCCCCATTACGTTCGATCACGTAGATGTAACGCGGCTTTTAAAAGACTTACTGCTATTACGTAGCGATCTACTAAAAGTACAAGAGGAGTATGTGCCTATGGAAATATTCAACTCGTTAAAAAATGAAGTGGAAAACTTGAAACAGGTATCTATTGTTAATTATTTTGAAAATAATATTAACTCGAAAAGAGGGGCGCATTTAATGAATAGCAATTCCTGCGATAGCGGGCCTATGGGTTTGGAACATGTATCCATGAAATCAAGTGTTAATCAATCGCCGCAACAACGGACCATCAAAAAAATGTAAGCGTAGATAAGTCGCTAAACAAAAATGTTAAAACACCTGAGTGCAAAAAAACCGGTTCCGCGGTGCTCAGCCGACACTCTGTGGATATTGTTGATAACGAGTACGCGTCTAAAACAACGAATGTAGATGTTTGTGCGCAAGTAGAAAGTAAGTGCGCGTCATTATGCGCGCTCAATACCACGGATGTGTGTCAACATGTAAACAACGTGAACGAATCGTCTGTGCTACAACCACAACAACCTACTCAGATTACGCAGAATATGGATTGTTTGCCAGCATCAAAGACTTTTGCTGAGATAGTCAACCAACCCAGGCAATGGAGGAAGTTTCAACCTACAGAAGAATGGACACTAGTACAAAAAAATCGATCGAAAAATAAGTTCATTGGACAGAAAGGTACAGCAGTCATTGAACCTGAAGGAAAATTCAAGGCAGCTGATATTAAGGTACCTTTATTTATTTATAATATGGATAAGGGCACTACTGAAAGTGATATCACTGACCACATGTTTTGTAAGACGCGTGTCCACCTGCAAAAAATAAATTTGAAGGCACAAAGAGGCTATAATTCCTTTAAGATTTCCGTACCGAAACATCATTTGAGCATGTTTATGGATGAGAATTTGTGGCCAGAAGGCATCCTGTATCGTCGTTTTATTGAAAGTGGTCGTGGCAATGCTGCGAGCGTTAAAAGTGTTTTACAACCAGCAAACATAAATAATCAATGATAACAACACCTTATCTTTACCACTTTTAACTGTAAAAATATTAAACGTTCGATAGATGGCGTTAGGCGACTGAGCCTAGTGTCAGAAATAATAGCTCTTCAAGAAACGTGGCTTCTGTCTCATGTCATTTCAGTTTTATCGCAATGTGATAGAATTCCACGTGAGCTCTAAACAGTCGTCATTACCGGAAAAAACCCACAGTTCCGAACTTTTTGAAGCTTTACATTGAAGCGAAAAAAACGAAGAACTACTGAACTGGACTCCAAAAGAGCCCGTACATCACCTGCTTTTCGCGGAACTTGCTATTTCTGTGGAAGAATTGGTCATCGTGATCATGAGTGCCGAGACAAACAGGAAGCCGTTTCAAAAAGAAACCAGCCGTAACGTGCTATGTTTGCAGTAAGCGGGGACATATGACCAATGCCAGCACCTAGCGCTGGAATAAATAAGACTCCACACCGAACACCAGCACCAAGCAAGTGAACTTGACCACCAGAGCAGCTCGTGGATTGTGACAGATAAGTAGTACATCTGGTGGCCTTAAAGAAAAAAATTTGCAGTGATATTCTAGAACACGGAATTTCAAAGTAACCCAAGATATTGGTTCAGCTACATACTCGTACATTCGAAAATTTATTTCAAATTTTTCTAAAATATGAAACCACTATTACTTGACACCACAGGCGATCATGTTGGCTACAAACATATTAGTGGTAACTTTAGTGCACTGTGCCAGTTTAAGATAAACGTGTTTTAACATACCCCGGTCATTCTTACAATAGCTTTGATAAAATCGACCTTAAAGTTACTAGTCAGGTGGTTACAAGCACTATTTAGATTTTTGAGGCTGTTAAAATTAATTTGTTTGTTGTGCCGAAACGTATAATTGCCAATCGCGGGCGTTCGTATGATAATCCAGAGTTTAAGAGTATTTTTTTTGTGCCACCGAGTTAGAAACGTAACCGGAATGAGTTGAGACATATTGATGGAACTATGGAATGGAATTTAAAATAAAAATCTGAAGTACCTCATGGTCAAAAAGTTCTGGTAGATACTCGTATCATGGAAAATTTTGATGACGTGACGGCGGGCAATGATGATGACGATATTCTTGTTCACGAAACAAGCCATGACAATAATACAATGCCTAACAGCAATATAACTTTGGCAAAGTGATACCATGTCTGTGAATAGCGATACTATATCGAATAATAGTGATAAAACGTTTGCTGACTCGCGAACTTTAACAGCTACCAGCGAAAGATCGAAACATCTTGGTTCACGTTCTGTATCAACAGTCTCATAACCCAGATTAAATGTCAATTATTACTAAAGCAGTCGTAATTATTACCAAAAGAGGTGACCCTGTAGAGTCGGCAACGACAGGTCTAGGGGATAATAGTTTTGCACGGTCATTATGTGTTAATGGCCGGCCCAAAACCATAATAAAAAATTCAGAGAAAAAAAAATGTAGAGAAAAAGATGTAGAGAAACAAAAAAAATGTAGAGAAAAAAAAGAGAAAAAAGAGACAAAAAAGAGAAAAAGAAAAGAAGAAAAAAATGAGAAGTTCTGAAGTCTCTGCACCGAGCGGTCCAGAATTAGTAGCAAAGTCTGAAGGGGTAAACCGGACCAGATTGCTAATGTCCTGAAGGCTCAGTAACAAGCGGTCCAGAATTATAAACAAAATCTGAAGGGATGAACTGGGCCAGACTGCTAGTCAGGATGAACGAACGTTAGTAATATCGTTCTGTCTTTTTAGATAATGCTTGATCAGACGCGCACGAGGACGTCCGCACGTCAGTATGGCCGTGTCGGCGTCACCATTGTAAACAGCATGAGCAGTGGGCCGAGTTACGCAGTGCAATGCGTCACTTAGGCCTCCCCACTCTCCCCACTACTCGAGCCGCTCTACTTAAGCGAGCACGCAGTGAGGAGAAGATCCCCCATCCTATCCGCGCAGGCGTCCCTCAGAGCTCCGTGCTAGCCCCTCTCATATTCACTCTCTTTACTAGTGACATCCCCAAAAGTAGAAAAGCGCAGTTGGCTCTGTTCGCAGACGACACGGCCATTTACTACACCGGCGAAGTGCATGATTAGATATCTCGCACTCTCCAAACCGAAGTCAACAAGCTTGGCGCATGGCTTAGAAAGTGGAGAATCGAAGTCAATCCCGACAAAAGTCAGGCGGTTCTTTTCACCAAACCGCGGAAAAACCTCGTCCCCCCACGACCACTCACCATGTTCGGCAAGCCTATCCCTTGGGAGAAGCGAACCAAATACCTAGGCGTGACCCTCGACCACCATCTTTCCTTCTCGGAGCACATAAAGCAGATTCGTTCGCGTGCCACTTTCGCTCTCGGTAGTAGTCTACCGAAACTACTACTTTTGCTCTCGGTAGTAGTCTACCGAGACTACTACCGCAAATTGCATATGAGGTAGTCCTCAAATGCAATTTGCACTTAAATTGTCCCTTAAGTGCAAATTGCGTATTTACACAGGCATGCATCCGTCCCATCATGACTAAGGCCTGTGCAGTCTTCGCAAAAGCTAAGCCCCACCACATCCACAGGATGCAGTGCCTCCAAAACCATTTCCTCCGTAAGGCGAAGGGGTCCCCCTGGTTCGTCCGAAATGAGATCCTCCATCTCGACCTTAAAATCCCCACCATCAAGCAGTTCATGAAGCGCACCGCGAAGCGATTCTTTGATTCAGCCGCCACCCACCGCAACCCTCTGGTTGTGAAGGCCGTCAGTTATAGGCCCTCATCCAATAGCTCTATTCGCCGTCCAAGGCATACGCTCACCGACCCCGATGACCCCATTACTCTCCTTCAGGAAAGCAGTAGGGCCACAAGTGCAGTGCACAAATCACACCGACCGACCTTCCGATCTCGCCGCCGAGGTCCCTCGCGAAAACCCCGACCATTGCTCGATGAAGCGCCAGCCCGCGCCGCAGCTGAGCCTGTAGTTTTAAATTCCCCGTATAATAATAATACAGTTCAGATCCAGCCTGTCCCACTGTGACTGTCTGTCATGTCTTCTAATTAATAACAAAATATCTAATTCTAAATTCTTATTTTAACATTTTCTCACGATATGAGGCTCTTACAAATACATTAAATCTCAATTTTATGGTCTGACAGCTCGACATGTTACCGTAATTAATAACAAAACATCCTATTTCTTTGGAATTGTAAGACAATATTGAACCTTTTAAAAATGCATTCCATTTATATTTTATGGGAAACAAACTAGAGACAAATAACCACGGACAGGTCGAAAGCAATATTTCAACAAATTCTAAAGATACGACTAAAGTATTCGATTTCTTATTGCAGAGCACAATACTAGTGCACATCTGCTTACGATGAATTGAGCTCGGGCAAAACCCAAACAGGCCCTTAAAACAATTGAGAAATGGTATAAAAAAAGGCAATAAACCTATTCTGCGTATTCTTTTGGTATAGGAAAAAGCCACGCTTCGGTCGTTTTTGGAGATGGAAACGGAAAGGGTAGGGCTGAGGAGAGTCAGTGTTGAACCACCGGGACAGACGGAAGTGATAGCTACGCGAGTTAAGTTAGAGGAGTTCGTTTAAAGACTACGACAAAGAGCGGTTGAATTAGGCTTGGCTAGGAGAGATAGAACTAGGTCGATAATAATGACACAATGTCACTTTGAAGAGATCGCGATAGCGAAAGTGTTATCAGTATATTACGTTAAATTGTAATAATAAGTGGAGATTTAGACTAGGTTATATTAGTCAAGTATAATGTAAGTTGTGTGTAAGGCGCACGAATCTCAGTGAGTGTATCTGGGAACGATTGGGTGAGTGTTTACTATTATATTCCTCCTTATTCCTTTCTATGACGATCGAGGTATCCTACACCAGCGTTTGGTTTTAGGGACTCGGAGAAAGCCTTCGATTGGGTGTGACATTTAACAAGAGACGGTATACTACTTGTAACGAACGCCGAGCGTGCAAAGTTTAAAAACAGTGTTGTGTGTTTGTGACTATAATTAACGCCAAGCATACAAGGTGGAGAGACAGTGTTGTGTGTCTTTTGACCCTCCACATAGATATAAGAAGTGAAAAATAGGATAAGATAGTTTAGGATAAGACCTAATCTGTGCACTAGGGCACAAGTAGCGGCGGGACTACGAAAAACGAACCCTCGCTACGAAGTCTTCAACAGACCGTAGTTAGAGTTTAGAATAAGTTAATTTAGTAATTTGTAACCGGATTAGCATAATTTATAAAATTAAATGTGATTTAAGCTGTCAGGACCATGTAAGAGTCACTTGGAAATAATAAATGTAAGTTGTGTGACTCGGTCCACTCACTCCCGGAACATAGGGAGAGCTATATATAATATGGGCCATTGTAAGGCTGGGACACAGTCGGTCTCCAGCTCCCGAACAATCAAGAACTCTGAAAATAAACAAGAAGAATTGGAAACAACTCTTTTATTCATCATACAGTCCACTACAGTTTTGGTCCTTCGAGCGCCGGATAAAGAAGAAAGAAGAAGCCGCAGCCAGAGCGAAGAACGGAAGCCGACTGCAGTCCGCGCATCGACTTGACAACGCGACCTACTGAACGAGCGTCATGTTCCGCGCATCGACGTGACGACACGACCTACTGAACGAGCGCCGTGCCGAAGAACCGTCACCCGTGCCAACGTGACAACGCGACCTACTGAACGAGCGTCGTGTTGAAGTACAGTCTGCGTGTCGACTTGACGACACGACCTACCGAACGAGCGTCGCGTTGAAGTACAGTCTGCGCATCGACGTCACGACACGACCTACTGAACGAGCGCCGTGCCGAAGAACCGTCACCCGTGCCGACTTGACAACGCGACCTACTGAACGAGCGTCGTGTTGAAGTACAGTCTGCGTACCGACGTGACGTCACGACCTACTGAACGAGCGTCGTGCCGAAGAACCGTCACCCGTACCTACGTGACGACACGACCTACTAGCGCCGTGCCGAAGAACCGTCACCCGAAAAACCAAGTTGGAAAAACGCAAAGTTCGAGATCCGAAATGGTGATAACAAGAAGCCAAGGGGATGCAGCGGATATGGAAGAGCAGCGACGCGCCCAGGTACAGGAGGCGCAACGCAAGGAAGCGGAGCGCATCGAACAAGAGCGCAGAAGAAGGCTCTCACTGGACCCGCCGGCGTCACCATTCTCCAAGGTAGTGGACACCAGCACAGCGGGACCTTCCAGACTCCAAACAGCAACCATTCGAAGAAGACCGGTATCGCCAACCAGATCGGTTAGATCACAACGATCTACGACCAGTGTAACAAAGCGACTACGGATGGCAGAACTGGACGCAGCAGAGAAGCTAGCAGCCATCAGAAGAAAGGAGTTGGACCTGGAAGCGGACCTAATCAAGAAGCGACTGGCCGCCGAAGTGTCCGCGATCAACGATGAAGATAGCATACATGAAGAAATCAGTCCTCCTCATAAAGAACCACATCAGAAGGTGGACGAATGGCTGAGGACGAACCCCCTCGGCCCACGGGGGGAGGAGGGAGCAACAGAAGAACCGAAGCAAATACGGTTTGAAGTTCCACGAGCAAGATCACCGACTCCGACGAGGAACAGGAACAGCATCGAGCACCTGGCGGCCACATTGGAGAAAATGGCCAGACCCAGGCCCCGACACACGGACTTACCTGTTTTCTCCGGATCGGCCAACGAGTGGTTACCGTTCAAAGCAGCAGTTCGAGATACGACCAGCATGTACCAGATATCGGCAGCAGAAAACATCCAGAGGCTGAGGAGCTGCCTCAAAGGGGAAGCGAGAGACGCCGTGGCCGCCCTCCCGCATACGGCCACCGATCCGGACGTCATCATGAAGACCCTGGAGCAGTGCTTCGGAAGACTTGAAGTGATAATCGACAAAGCACTGGAAGACCTCAAGAAGCTGCCAAAACCGGGTACATCAGCAGCTGAACTGAACAGTTTCGCGATCAAGCTGCAAAACATCATCTGCGTGCTGAAGACGATTGACCGAAGGGGCTACCTCTTCAACCCCTTGATGACGCGAGATGTGTTGGACAAGCTCAGCCCGCATCTCCGCTCCCGCTGGTGCGACTACGCCTACGACCATGAAGGCACTACGGACCCGGAGGTCGTCATCATGTCCCGTTTCTTGATGCGAGAAGCGGACAGAGCGCTACGCTACACGTACACACCATCTACAAGCGCCGTGAGTCAGAGAAAGGAGACTCGACCTACCGTGACGCTAAAGAAGAAGGCGAGCGTCTTCACCACGTCCGGGGCAACGGAAGAAGAAAAGGACAAGTGCCCCAAATGTGAACAAACTCATGTCCTGACGCAGTGCCCCAAGTACGAGTACAAGGCACTCAATACGGATGAGCGATGGACCTTTGTCAAGGCCAACGGAATATGCTTCAAATGTGCCCAGAAGCGACACAAACGTATAAACTGCAAAGCGAAGCCGTGCGGCGTGAACCAGTGTCACCGCCCGCATCATGCGACCCTTCATCAAGCAAGGGAAGCCAAGAAGGAAGACCCGAAGCCAGCTGAACCACCGAAAGAAGAAGCGGTCCTGTCCGTAGCAACACGACCAACTGCCGGACCACGTACAGTCCTGCTGAAGATGTGCCCTATCGTCGTGTCCGGACCACGGAGGGAGGCAAGGACGTACGCCCTCCTAGATGAAGGAGCCACAATCACCCTCGTGGATAAGGAACTGGCGGAGAGCATCGGAGCAGAAGGACCATCACAACTTCTTCACCTGAACGGAGTCAACATGTCGCAACAGGAGACGGAGAGTCAGCTGGTGAACATCCACGTCAGGGGACTAAAGGACGACAAGAACCACAAGATAAAAGCAAGAACCGTAAAGAAGCTTCAGCTGCACCAGCAGTCCATCCCTGACACCCTGCTGGACTGCGAGCACCTGAGGGACCTGTCTCCAGAAGAGGTGTGCTACGAACGAGCACGCCCCGGGCTCCTAGTGGGGACAGACCACTGGGAGTGTATAGTGTCCCGGAAGCTACGAGTCGGCGGCCCTGATCAACCGGCCGCATCAAGAACACAGTTAGGATGGGTGGTGCACGGAACCGCACCACGCAGCGCCATTTACCAACAAGGAAACGTGCTGCACGTCTATGAGCCCGACCGAATGATGGGCACAAGCAACCAAGAGCTCCATGACTTAGTCGAAGGTCACTTCAAGATCGACGCGCTCGGCATACAAGGAAAACCGAGAGTAAGGGATACGGATCAACGGGCGATCGACATCGTCAGAAAGACTAAAGAAGATCGACACCGGGTACGAAGTAGGATTACCATGGCGACGAGATGCCGTCACCATGCCGTCAAGTTACAGTCAGGCGTTCCGCCGGCTGATGAAGATCGAACAGAGGATGGACGCGGATCCAGAGTTCGCGGTCGAATACTCCAAGCAGATCAGTAACCTCTTGGATAAAGGATACGCGACGCCATGCGACGGGTCAGAGGAAACAAGCGCCATCAGCTGGTACTTACCACACTTCGCCGTGCGGAACCCAAACAAACCTGGAAACCACAGGCTGGTGTTCAACGCAGCAGCCAAGAGCAACGGCGTGTGCCTGAACGACGAACTGCTGGAAGGACCCGACCTACTGTTGTCGCTGCCAGGAATCCTCTTCCGATTCCGAGAGAAAGCGGTGGCGATCACAGCGGACGTCCAGGAGATGTTCCTGAGAATCAGGATAAGGCCGGAAGATCAACCAGCGCAACAGTTCCTGTGGAGAGGTGACGAACGAGAAGGGCCTCCAAAGAAATACAAGATGACCAGCATGATCTTCGGCGCCGCGAGCTCCCCGTACATGACCCACTATATCCGCAACCACAATGCGGACACATACGGGCAGGAGTACCCACGCGCGTATCAGAATATGTAGCATCATATAAAATTAATCTACGATTTAATTATTATCCTAAACTGTCGCTGTATTTCTAGACGAACAGTCAATTCCGAACGAAACCTGTGATCTGTGAGCCAGTCTAAATAAATACAAAAACTTATCTTACTTTCACCTAAAATTAAATGATAACAGAATTATAAATAGTATTTAAAATATTTCCTTGATTTATGTTATATGCTATTTCAATATATAAGTTGTTCTTTACCAAAGGTTTTTATTGTGGATTAAAAGACTACTATTACGAACAACGTTTCTAGACGAAAAGTAGGTATATCAAAACCTAAGTTATGGTTGGTGGTTTTTAGATTAACCAAAACAAATATTTATTAATTTAGAATTACAATAGATGATTAAGGTATAATTAAAATTATACTATAATGTTTATTACGATTTTATATTGCTATTTTCAAATAACAAGTAGTTATAAACGATTTCCAGAAATTGTAAGTTGATGTTAATAACTTATAAGTTTACTTATTTGTAATCGAAAAGATTACAAATAAGTACATACTAAATTGCTAAATTATCTTATTAAGTTTTAAAAAGGTTCCACTACCTTCGATTTGTTAATTATTACATAAATTAGAAATGAGTAAACAATAATTGGTGACCATCTGCGATTGGTCTAAAATGGCGGCAACGTGGGTGGTACTTGGGTAAGATGGGGAGACTAGACAAGAGATGTGGATCCGCGAGTTAGAGGACCTTTTTGATACAACTGTTGTGAAAGATGGACTACCTGTAATGTTCCGTAAGTTAATTGATCCTATAACTTGATTATTGCTGATAACTATGTTTTTCTGTATGTGTTACAATATGTTTTATGTGTTAAATCGAGTTAAGGAATATTCATGTTCTTTTTCATTCCGTTGATAAATTTCTATAGCTTTGAGAAATGGTCGAAGAGATTAATGTGATAAAGATAGATTATACTAATTTAAAAATGTGTTGATAAAATACTTTAAACCAAGCTGCCATGGAGTTTCTTGTCCTTCTTCTCCATGAAGACCTAGTTTAGGAACGGACAACTAGTTTTCTCTTTAACATATTACCTGACAAGCCTAATTTAAATAAATACCTAGTCTTGTCTCTCTGTGCTTTTCTTCATGAAATCCTTTCCCTACACACCATATTCATAGGTACTTTCATACACAGTACATAACTAGTAACCATTCTGACACTCAAAACTTGCTAATTTAGTGGATATCATTACCTATACATATAGTATTCCATCCACTTATCCATTTATCTGACACGCGCTAGAAGCCATCAAGAAGAGCCATTATATGGATGATCTGGTGGCCAGCTACGAGGACCCCGAAGAAGCGTGGAAGGCGGTCGAAGAAACAAGGGTGGTACACGCGCACGCGGGATGCCGCTGACGCTGATGATGACGCTGCGAGGTTGGAGCTCCAGCAACAAGACAGTACTGCGCGACGTGCCTCCAGAGCTACACGCTACCGCCCCCACACAACTGGGGGGAGAACAGCCAGAGAGTAGAATCCTAGGGCTATATTGGAACGCAGAACGAGATGAGCTGGGATTCAACACTTCAATGAACCGAGTTCCAGCTGAGGTGCGAACACTAACACGGGCGCCGACGAAGCGGGAAGCCCTCAGCGCCGTGATGCCCATCTACGACCCACTTGGACTTCTGAGCCACTACACCATACGATCGAAGATAATACTGCAGAGTTTGTGGCGCCTCCAGATAACGTGGGACGAACAGATACCGACTGAAGAGAATGAGCCCTTTGCGTCCTGGCTCGCGCGCCTCACCGAGCTCACCTGGCTCCGACTACCAAGATGCTACCTGGCACAGAAGTACGAGCGCATCGACCTACACGTCCTGTGTGATGCCAGTGAACAGGCCTACGCGACCGTGGCCTACTGGAGAGTGAAGAACGTCGACGGGAGCGTAAACATCGTGTTGGTGGCCGCCAAGGCTAAGGTGGCACCTCGTCGGGCCCAGACCATACTGCGCCTAGAACTGCAAGCTGTGGTCATCGGAGCCAGGCTTGCTGATACAATAAGGAAGGAACATCGGATTGACATCGGCCGAACGATTTACTGGACCGATTCATCAACCGTGGTGCATTGGATCCATCACGACACGCGACGCTACACGCCGTTCGTCGCCCACTGATTGGGAGAAATCGCGGAGTTGACACGGAAGGAAGAGTGGCGTTGGCTGCCCACCACATGCAACGTGGCCGACGACGCTACCCGACTCCGTGACACGCCCATCAATAAAGAGGATCGATGGTTCCAGGGGCCAGAATTCTTGCTCCTGCCAGAAGAGCAGTGGCCCACGACGTCGACAGGTGAACCAGAAGATGAGGAAGTCACACCGTCGGCACATCACCGAGGAGACGGAACAAGACAGCTGGTTGCCAGACCCAGCCCACTTCTCGAAGTACGAAGTCCTGGTGAGGACTACCGCTCGAGTAATCGCCTTTATTGACATCTGCCGTCGAAGAGCATCGACACTGGAACATCGCCACATCCAACGCGCCGAGACTGAGCTGATCCGCCGAGCCCAGAAAGACAGCTTTGGAGAGGACCTGAAGAGGATCCGGTCCGGCCGCCCGCTAACAAGGGCGAGTCGGCTGTACCGACTGGCTGTACTGGATAGTACTGGAAGACGACGTCCTGAGGGTGCGGGGCCGGATCGAGGCCTCATCAGCACCGACCGAGACCAAGCGGCCAATCATCCTATATGGCCGACACCAGCTCACCAAGCTCCTTGTACTACGGGAGCACTGCGCCGCGGGCCACGCGAATAGGGAACGCGTAACCAACGACCTGCGACAGCGGTACTGGGTCGTCCACTTGCGACCCATGGTACGCATCGTAGAAAGGAATTGCGCCTTCTGCAAGAGGCGACGAGCGACGCCGCAAACACCGGCTACAGGGGACCTGCCACACGCCCGTCTCAACCCGTTCCACCGCCCGTTCACCAACTGCGGGGTGGACTACTTTGGGCCGATGATGGTCAAGGTGGGGCGCCGCCGAGAGAAGAGGTGGGGCGCGCTCTTCACGTGCCTCACTTGCCGCGCTGTGCACATCGAGCTCGTCGCATCGCTGTCTACCGACTCAGCAATCATGGCGCTGAGACGAATGGCTGCGCGCAGAGGCTGGCCAAGGCTAATGTACTCCGACAACGCGACCAACTTTCGCGGGGCAGACCAAGAGCTCCGCAACGCGTACACTAAGTGGATGCCCGCCCTACAAGACGAAGGACTGTTACACCGAATGGAGTGGCGCTTCATCCCTCCCGGTGCGCCCAACCAAGGCGGCGCGTGGGAGCGGATGGTGCGCTCTGTAAAGGCGGCACTCAACATCACCCTGCGGGAGAAGGTGCCGGCAGAGGAAGTCCTGAGTACACTACTCACCGAGGCTGAGTTCTCCATCAACGCGAGACTGCTGACCCACGTCAGCGTAAACCCCAGCGACCCCGAAGCTCTAACCCCCAACCACTTCCTGTTGGGATCATCGAACGGGCTCCCAGCAACGGGACCCTGCGACGAGGCCGACAGAAGGACCTGGCGAGCTAGTCAGGCGCTCGCTGACCATTTCTGGCGACGCTGGCTACGCGAGTACCTGCCCACATTGGTGCCTCGCGGCGAGCCACAGAACGAGGTACGACCGATGCAGGCCGGCGACGTGGTCCTCGTGGTCGACAACACGCTGCCCAGAAATACCTGGCCGATGGGAGTCGTCGAGCGCACGCATCAAGGACCAGACGGTGGCATCAGGGTCGTCGAGGTGCGCACCAGAACCGGCACCTTCCGACGCCCCGTGAGCAAGCTCGTCGTCGTAATGAAAAAGGAGGAGGCTACGCAAGCTGCGCCGGGGGGAGAACTGTAACGAACGCCGAGCGTGCAAAGTGTAAAAACAGTGTTGTGTGTTTGTGACTATAATTAACGCCAAGCATACAAGGTGGAGAGACAGTGTTGTGTGTCTTTTGACCCTCCACATAGATATAAGAAGTGAAAAATAGGATAAGATAGTTCAGGATAAGACCCTATTTGTGCACTAGGGCATAAGTAGCGGCGGGACCACGAAAAACGAACCCTCGCTACGAAGTCTTCAACAGACCGTAGTTAGAGTTTAGAATACGTTAATTTAGTAATTTGTAACCGGATTAGCATAATTTATAAAAGTAAATGTGATTTATGTAAGAGTCACTTGGAAATAATAAATGTAAGTTGTGTGACTCGGTCCACTCACTCCCGGAACATAGGGAGAGCTATATATAAGACGGGCCATTGTAAGGCTGGGACACACCCAAGGCGGGGAAGAACATCCTGAAGCCGGAGAGCTATCGGCCGATCACTCTGCTGCCGACAGTCTCCAAGGTGTTTGAAGCACTCCTGCTGCGACATCTCCAACCTCACATCGCGCCGCGTCCCGAACAATTCGGGTTCCGGGCGGAGCACAGTACGACGCTCCAGCTGTCGAGGGTACTGCACCACCTCGCAGCCACAATGAACAGGAAGGAATACTCGGTGGCAGTATTCCTCGACATGGAGAAGGCCTTCGACCGTGTGTGGCACGACGGCCTAATATATAAGCTGGCCACGTCAGATGCGCCCCGTCGCATCGTGCGGGTGGTCTCTACTTTTCTATCCCACAGGACTTTCAGGGTGGTGGTCGACGGAGCGCTATCCAGCGCCCGACCGGTGCTGGCCGGTGTGCCGCAGGGCAGCTGCGTATCGCCGGCGTGTTACTCACGTTACACCGATGACATCCCCACCACTCCAGATGCGACGCTCGCGCTGTATGCTGACGACGCCGCGTACATTACCACCTCGCTAAATGCAAAGTACGCGGCGGTCAAGATGCAGCGCGCCCTCGACATGCTCCCTGAGTGGCTGTCGAAGTGGCGGCTCTCGGTTAACGTGGGTAAGACGCAGGCGCTGGTCACCGGTTCCGCGCCCCTCCCACCACCCTTGAAACTACAAGGAGCCGACGTCGTATGGTCGCCCCGGGTCAAGTACCTGGGTGTCACTATCGACCGTCGGCTCACGATGGGGACGCACGTCCGCGAGGTCGCCGCACGAGGTAGGGTCGCCCGCAACCTCCTTAGACCGGTGCTCTCGTCCCGAATCCCGGTGCGCGTCAAAATGGGCGTGTACAAGTTGTACGTACGCCCCATTTTGACGTACGCCGCCCCTGCGTGGTTCGCCCTCACGAGCGAGACGAACCGAAAGCTGCTCCGCACCCAACAAAACCTGGCGTTGCGGACCATTGTGGACGCCCCTCGTTTCGTGAGGAACGACATAATTCAAAGGGACCTCGGGATTGAGAGCCTGGACGAGTTTGTGAGGCGCCTCGCGAAGGGAATGTTCGCGCGTGCCGACGCATCTGCTTGGCCTCACATCAAGCAGATAGCGCCATTGCACGCGCGCCCCCCCGACGCGAGACCCCTACCCCGCGACCTGGTAGCGGACGACTGACCCCATCGCACCGGACTGGACGCCTCGAGTAAGCTGCATCCAGGTTACACGCGGCTTACTCGATTCAATAGCACTCTACAGAGAAAATACATCTATTGCGTGGCGTGTGCTAAGTTAATATAGGCACGTCACGTAATTAACACAGACTTTCACTACTCAACAGGCATTTAACTCACACACATACGCATAGCGCGGGCTGTGCGGTATGTGTAGACACTGGGCGGTGTTACGCAATACAATGCCGCTCACACACACACGACAGTTCCTTAGCCCGGACCGTAATCGGCTCGATCTGAGAGCGGGGCGGGCGGGAACTATACACCTATACTGTAGGAGCGTCGAGTCGGCACCTACGTCGCTGGTCGCCTTCACTGGGCCTCCCCCGGGTAACCGGGGGTCTCACCTGGCGGGGGTTGACCGCCGTGGTGTCGTGAAGAAAGCGGCGCTAACAGTATTAGCGTCGTGATGCGCCTACAGTAATCACAATAGCAATCACTCACATGGGCGCGTTATTATCGAACGCGCCCAATCATCTAGGAGTCATAGTAAAATTGACCAACACCACGAGGGGCCCGTATTTACGGGCCAACGTATGGCTTCCGCGGCCGGGGGGCGATGCTCCGGATCCGCTAGCCGCGCCCCCTTACGGAGACGCAGCGACATCCCAATGCTGGGACACAGTCGGTCTCCAGCTCCCGAACAATCAAGAACTCTGAAAATAAACAAGAAGAATTGGAAACAACTCTTTTATTCATCATACAGTCCACTACACTACTCTACCAACAGAATATATAGACAACCACAACCAAGACATGATACTTACGGCAGTCACACCGCTTATGGATGGCTGAACCGAATTAATACTCGCAACTCGTTAGGGCCAATTTGAGCTATAATGCTACTTTGTAATTTTTTACGAACACAAACAAACCAAATGCTAGTGAAGGTTATCTTATCCCTATGGACTGACTAACTACAGGCTATTTTACATTGCCCTTGATGTATGCACTATCTCCGGGAGAGGGGTAGGCACCGCAAAGTTTCCTAAACTGGATTGATAGTTCGTTCTAAGGAACGCTAGGAATTGTGTCTCGTTAAACCACATCTGGCTTCCGGCCTCTCACAAATGATTAGCGAGACACGACATTTGGATGCCCAGATATAAACGCTCCGATGCTTGACTTAGTCGCACGGTTGCCAATTACATTGAACGCATCCTCTAAATGAGGGAGATTAAGAGAATGAGAAGTGACGATTTGGAATAATCACTTCGGCGTATAGCAGGAGCAATCGTAAAGGATTCTACTACCGACTGACGATGCGGTACGCTTGTACAAGTTTTGTATTGTCTTAGTAACGGGTGATTAGGCCGTTATAAGGAGTTCATTACATTAGTACGCACCCAGTGATTACTGGAACGTGTCTCGCTCAATGACAGTTGAACTTCGCAGTACTCTGCCTTAGGATTGAATAAGACATGACTAGAGCTTAGGGAACGTGGCTTGTTAGAATTGTAGCAGTGTCCTTAGTGGTCCTATGCGTTCCAGTCTAATAAAACACGCACGAAGCTGTCAGCTGCTGTAAAGCAGTCCCACGTCACTTGGGGTGGGTCTGTAATTATTGTGAAGAAATTCACTAACGTAACTTAGAGTAATATACTCGTACAACGCAAGCGTTACGTGTAACATACCTACCCTTTTATATTACTGACATGTCCTCTAACTTTCATAATCAAAAGTAAAAAGTAGATAAATTAGATTCCTTTCCATAACCTGTGAATTCCCAACCTTATTTTATATTGACATTGTTTACTTGTTATCCATCCTTGTCCTAACTATCCAAGACGATTTAAGACTACGGAAAGATACAGACGTTGGAGTCTAGGCGAATTAAGTTAGGAGACTTGGTAAATACCAAGGGCCATGCCTGAGTGGGCTTTCGCAAGATAGCGAGTATTAGTTACTCAGCAAGTTAGATTAAAGCTCAGATTAGACTAATTTAGTACTTAATGTAGAGTGTGTGTGTTTGTTGGAGCAACTGGATGAGCCTTTTATTATAATATTTATCCTAGGCTGATAGTGTAATTAAAGTTGTTGTAACTAAACAGACAGAGACGTGTTGCTGAGGAGTTTGTTGCGTCACTTCTTCTCCCCAGCTCAAACACTAGGTAGTGATGAAGGGTGGGCGCTTTGGGGCTGTCTATAGATCTTTAAGAGAGTTGATCCACAGCTCTATTAATTAATCATTCTTGAGTTTCGATTGTCAACTCTTATTATCTAGTAATTCTTGAATGTTGTATTCTTTATCACAAACCAATAATTCGGTTAGACTGTTAAGAACACGTATCTTGCAGATATGCTTGTTGTGGAAAGGGTGAACTTCCAGGGGTTCGGGAAACCACATCTATCTCATATCCAGTCCAAGGACTGACAGGGACCATGTCTCTTTAAGAGCATGATGCCGACGCAATGCCACTAGAACTAGCCACCCCGTTGTAGACAAGGACGGTTCGCACGGTTGCCGCAGGGAAAGCAGCTTCGTCACGCTCATCAGTTTGAAAGAACTGCTAGGGACCATGTCTCCAAACGAGCATGATGCCGATGTAATGCTGCTGAAAAGCCGCTTGCATCACTTATGGAAATGTTGCTCTGAGTACTCCAAGTACAGATGTGAGGTATCGCGTGAATAATGCCTAACCAAATACCTCTTACGCTAGCGTAAGAGTTACTCACAAATCTATATAATAATATACTTAGCATCCCTCTATTATGTATTGTCTTGTGGCGGCATCTACAGCGCCACATACAAAACTACGCATCACACTGACGTCACGCAAAATCCTGCATCGCGCAAGCAGAGTTTACCGCGCAACTAGCATATATACAACATCCCGACATCAACCGTCGGGCAGTTGCCCACCAGACACGACACCCGTCTGGTCGGAGGATCCTCCCTTTTCTATGGAGGATGAGTGAACTTTACACCCTGTTCCTCATGCCTCTATACTGGTGACCCCGAATATGAACGTCAGCGCAGCCTTCGTGCAACTACATCAGCGTGACGTCATCATTATCACTTCCTCAAGCTCTCGAGCGGCGAGTCACACAGCCAGCCAGCACCCACGGCTTCAACGGGTATCCTGACCACCAGCATGCAGCGACCGCGCATACCTGGTCATCACCCTAAGCCTCATCAGCAACCTTGGCACAGCACACTGCACTTTCGGCCGGTCAAACAAGCAGAGCTCTTCAACGCTCTCCTGGTCGACGCCAGCAGTCAGCCCTCAACCCAGCGCTGTACCACATCCGACTCACTGGAGCATAACGCAGCGCCACCCCGACACACTGGGGCATCACCGCAGACAGTTCCGACCCACCGCGAACTATGCGACAACCGGTTCCGACCCACTGGAACCCCACCTGGCACTGGCAAGCATCGCAAGATACACGACTCAGCCCACTATCGACCTCCGGTCTCCGGAGGGGAGTGATGTGGCGGCATCTACAGCGCCACATACAAAACTACGCATCACACTGACGTCACGCAAAATCCTGCATCGCGCAAGCAGAGTTTACCGCGCAACTAGCATATATACAACATCCCGACATCAACCGTCGGGCAGTTGCCCACCAGACACGACACCCGTCTGGTCGGAGGATCCTCCCTTTTCTATGGAGGATGAGTGAACTTTACACCCTGTTCCTCATGCTTCTATAGTCTTTCTAAAACCACATCCAACTTCATAACTATGAATTCCTAAATCTTATTTACCATTCATTCCAATCCTTTCCTTGCTCTATTAACATAACAAGGCAAGACACAAGGCGTTGAACTTCTTCATATTTGGAATTCATTTAATCTCTGTCGGTGGGAGAGTGACCAGTCTGGAGACGAGCTCTACAGAGTCGCACGGCGGCGGGGTGCGACTCTACCCTAAAAGGGGGAACCGACCTAAACAGTCATATTAACAGAATTAGGAAAAACGAAAATTTTATCAGCCTAGGGTTATTTAGGATCAGTCACACCACCTTGCTGTCCTCCCCCCAGCGACGCCCTAAGCCGAGGTCCGTACCCCACAGGGGGTGTTCTAGCGTGCAGTCGCTTAGTAATCTAAGTATTTCGCCCCTGGCTGGAGGCTTTGAGTCCGCTTAAGGCAGCCACAGGATAGTCCGGTTGAGTAGTGACGACCTCTCAAGGGCAACTACGAGATGTCATAGTCAAAAAAAAAAAAGGAGAAGATCATTCTTGTCGCAGGCTCGGCCCGGTGCACATGTTGTATCGCTTAGATACTGTAGACTGAATTAAAATATAATCATTGGGAATACAATTGGAACAAATAAGACTACGTTGAAGACAAGGAAGTTTGGCAATAATTCCTTCTGCACATGTGGCATTCCTGGTACATCAGAAACGGCATAACTAGGAAATGTCTATTAACTGCTCCCAAATTACGATGCTTATTATTATTATTTTTAGACATACTTTTTTGACATTATATACCTACAATTTATATTTCAGACTTAGTATTATTAATATTATTTTACATGGATTCTTGTGTACGTTGTGAATGTGAGAACGTTGTAGGCTTATTAGACTAGATTTTTTGTAGACCGTTTTCTTTTCTTTTTTTTTTGCAAAGTACTTCTCTACAGGTCTACACTGTCCTCCCATACCTATTAACACTGTAATTTGAAAACATTGTTAAAGCCAATTATTTTTAAAAGAGTAACCGTGGAGTTTCTTGCTGGCTCTTCTCCATAGGAAACGACCAATTGGAACCGTGCACCTAGCTTCTGACGTTTCATAAGTGCCCATGTAGGTTTATGTGAAATAAAAATATTTTGATTTTGATTTTGAATTAATTAGCTATATGAATAAAAGTTGATTTCTGCTATACTTATTACTTTCATTTAAGATGTCGGACCCTCTGCCTTCATATGCATTTGTTAGTTGTATTTCTTTGCTCCGTTTGTAATTGTTTGTAATGTAAATTTCCGTTTCGTTCTGCAGTTTTTTCTGTGACGATCACACGATTTTCTGTGACGAAACAAACACAAACTAATATTTAGTTTGTGTTTGTTTTGATTTACAGTTAGTGATAGATTTTTTCTGTGGCGTACTTTGGTTTGATCTAATAGGACTATTTATTGTAACTTTTTTATATATCTGGTTTTTCATAACCAATTTCAACTCACAGCTTTGTTCTGCAGCGATCAGCGTCACATATGCCAGGCCAACGGAACATTTATTTACGATGCAAGAAATGGTTTTTGCATTGTAAATAAATGTTCCGTTGGCGTGTATGAATAATTACCCACTTAGTATACTGATTATGGTCAGTATACTAAGTGGGTAATGATTCATAGTACGCATGACTCTGATGGATAGATGGCTGTTTTAATGTCCAGGTAAATATTTCTTTAGGTAATATTGTTAATGAAGTGGCAACACAATGTGGTAGTTTACAATTTCTACACTAGATGGTGCATTTTAACGATTTGAAATTTTTCACTCCATTATTTTTAAGGTTCTCCTGATTGATATTATCTATTGTTGGTAGGTAAAAAAACAGTAAATTTGCGGTTTTTCAAATTGTTTTACGTGAAAACAACAACTGTTCAATTGATTTAGGCACTTATTCGTGAAATGGTAAGACCGTTTCACAGATCTTGCTGTAGTGTTTACAAAGTTTCACCTGGTTTTATCTTCACTTTTATTCACTTTTCAGAGTTCACCAGTGACGTTATAGTTTTTCAACTTAAGTTAGTAGTGGCTTACTCTTACGGTACACAAAAATTATCCAGTGTAATCCACACACGTATATTTGTATTTAAGGTAATTAGCGCACTGATTTTGAGTTATTTTATTCTTAACCTGTTAAGCCCCGCGCGACACTGATTCGGAGTCAAACAATAGAAAATCAATTGTGTCTCATTAGCTGTCCTTGACCAATTAAACGTTATTTGTTCGTAGTCTTAGATGTAAACATCTGTTGTGTCACTTTATTTAAAAGTAGTATTTTATACACTATACTTCCACGTAGCACTCAGATAGCAATAGTACTTGTTATTTGTACTATTATAATTACATTTCAAAAGATATTTCTTGTTTAGATGCAATTTAAATATTTTTTACGATATAAATACTCAGAGACGATTATCGCGCCGTCGACGCGCGCCCCGTTTCCAAAACAATCCAATCAGTAGCCCTTAGCACTTGTGTGATTACGTTCTATTTGGTATTGTGTTATGATGAAAGGTTTTGGTACCAATTTGGATATATTCATGTTTATGGCAAACAAGTGTTGTTTTTCACAGCCTAGTGTGTTATTTGAAGTTTTTGAGAATACTGAAACTTATTCTTATTCTGTACTTATTCTGTACTGTTGATAGTACATCCTAGATATAATTACTGATTACATGTAATTGAGGCATAAAAATATTGTTTAACGATCGTTTAATTTATAGAAACGGCAAAAACAGACTTTTTGTTTCAACACTCTCTCCTAATTGTAAGTTTGCGCAGTAGATAGGACAGCGACTCTGTGCGCTCAATGTTTCGAGTTCCGTCCTAACATACATCTTTATCACTTTTTGTGATAAATGATTTTATTTCTGTAAGTAGGTTTTTACAAACACTTTTACACGTCAAACATATTTTTTAAACTAGATGAGGTCGGCGTTTCCTATCTGACTACTCTGAGAAGAAAGGCCGAAACAAACTCAGAGGTCACAGTCTCTTTTAAAGTCCAGACATAATCTTGGTCAGATCATGTGAAGACCATGTCGATTGGTGTCTGAAATGGTCTTTTGATGAAAGAACCACACAGATTGAGTGGACCTGTCCAGTCAGTGCACGCATTTGTCAGTCGTTGTGCAGCTCAACTCATAACTAAAGAAGCTCAACGATTCAACGAACAATACCAAAGAAAGGACATTTGGCTAGGCCGCAAAAAATACTCAAAACTGCCAGACCATGTTAAAAACTAACTTGGAATAAAACAAAATTAAACAATGATCCACATAGTCTTCACATTTACAACAATTAAAACAATATAATACTACACAGAGTAAATATTCATGTCATTGCATAAATAAAATTCATCAATGTCAATGTGTATATTCGGACATAATCTTGGTCAGATCATTTGAGGACCATGTAGGTTGGTGTCCGAAATGGTCTTTTGAGGAAAGACCATACAGATTTGAGTGGACCTGTCCAGTCAGTGCACGCATTTGTCAGTCAAAAACTTGTGTTTTTAAAAACTTTCTCGTCACACAATTCTCCAGATTCCCTACGGACTTAGTAAAAGCTCAAGAGATTATTGAGTGGTTGTGTTCGTAACACAATAATTATTATTATGGATTATAATGATCAGCAGAATGTAATGTCGGAATGACATAGATCACCTAATGCGTCGGAAACGCATGAGGTGATCTGATGTCATTCCACGAAATGTGTGGGACAAAACATTGACTTATTATGTATCATGAAACACAATATGCTGAATGGAGATCAGTTCCATCTATCTATCCCTAACTACGAATAAGCTACCTTTTCAATGCGGAATACTAGGCGTGGTGGTTCTTGCATCCTTATAAATCGTTTGCATAAGTATAAAAACATTGATTTAAGTAAATTCTATGTAGCTAGCGTCTTTGAATGCTGTGCAATAGAATTAATAATACACAATTTAATAGTTATTTACATCTACAGACCACCCAAAATTAAGAATGACTGTTTAGAACATATTTTTGCTAACTTGGATGGTGTTTTACGAATGTGTAGCCTCGGTGATTTTAAAGAGTGGTTATTTGTGATGACTTTAATATAGACACTTTGACACAATCAAAACCATCTAATTATTTTCAAACTATCCTTTTAAACTATGACTTAAAAATTGTAATTCATCAGCCTACACGATTAGCTAGTGCTAAATGCATAGACAATATCGTTCATAATATCAGAGGTAGTAAGTGAGCAGTACTTGATCATGCGCTGTCTGATCATACTGCCCAAGTGATAAAATGCCCTGTGAAAAAAAGTTGTTCCATTAAGCATTGGTATGCTCTAAGGCGCGACTATTGCCAAGAAAACCTAGCTAAATTCGATGATTCTCTTCATAATCTTGGTTTTAATGAAATATATCTACACGACAATCCTGAGGAAGCATTTAACTGTTTTTATGACCTATTTATGCTTTTCTATGACCTTTGTTTCACTTTAAGAAAGTAAGAATTACTCCACGTAAAAAAACACACTGGGTTTCCAAGGGAATTAGGCTCAGTAGTAAGCGTAAAAGAGAAAAATGTTATGGCAATTGTGAATCGAACCTCGACATCTTCTGGTGCTGCAAGCAGCGCGTACGAGCCGCTGAGCCAGGCGGTGCGGTGCGCGGAGTGGGCGGCGCGGGGGACGCAGGCGACGGGCTGCGCGGGCGACGGGCGGCGCGGTACGGCCGGCGTCGCGCACTCGCGCTACACAGAACACTTCTCCTTGGGCCACCACGTTGTATATTTATGTCGGTTTCTCATAATAAATTCAGTTTGTACCAGCCAATTATACAGTCCACTTATTTCTCATCGCCATCATCGAGACCTTCACACTGTACTCAACAGTTTTGGTCCATCGCGAAAGTGAAGAAACAGTAGGAATCGTCGCATTGTACGAGCGAACTTGGACCCTCTTTGTTCGAGAAGGCTCGGCGACGCGTCGGCGTCGGTTGACATTCACATTTTGACGGAGGAAAGTTTGAAGAACAAAGGCGAAGAGAAGAAAATAATATTAGTGGTTGAATAAGACGGTGTTGTGAGTTCGTTCAATTTATTCTATTTTTTGCCGCTTATCTCTTTTACCAAATATTTCTAATTCCTTCCTTGCCTAGTTTCAAAAATAGCCCAATTGAGCCATCATACTATTATAGTGATCTTGTTTACGCTAGTTCATTCGTCATCATCATTTATAGTTATAGCACACATAAAGCATTGAACCGTCAAGCTTGCTAAATTCAAGTTTTCGTTTTATTTAACCCTTAAACTCTACCAATTCTAGGAGAAACACTATTGCTACCCAGGGGTTTTAAAGACCCCAATATACAAAAAAACATACTTAAAAAATAAAAAACAATTTAATTACAATTATTATTTATTGTAATAATCTGCTTATTAGACAATACGCAGTGTGGATGCTGGGAACGACTGGCGCGCTCGACGACGAACGCACTCAAGGCGACCCTACGAGAGCACGCCCCTCGCAAGGAGGTCCTCTACACCCTCCTTGCTGAGGCCGAACTCATAGTCAACAGCCAATCTCTCACCTACGTGACCAGCGACGTCGAGCACCTGGTGGTGCTGACTCCCAAACCATCTCCTGCTGGGCACTGCCGCAGGGGATGCTCCGTGTACGCGTGAACCGGCTGCTGACATCGAACCCGTCGCATGAGGAGACGGGTGAACGCGCTGGCCGACCTCTTTTGAGGCGATGGCCGCGCGGGTACCTGCCGGCGCTTTAACGTCGAAATAAATGGACAGGTTATGTGCCAAACATGAAAGTGTAGTTGCGTGGTAGTGTTAACAGATTCAGATAAACCACGTAACCAGTGGACCAAAGGGGTCAAATAAAAGTGTTTATCCCGGTTCGGACTCTGTAATAAGAGTGGTCGACCTGTTGTAAAGATTGTTGTGCTTCCTACAGATGGAAGTGTAATCGGTTGAACCCTTTTACCGGGGGTGGGATTGTTAGCGAGCACAGCAATCTCATTTGTGGGCATGTACCTTGTATGTAATCAAGACATGCTCATAACTATGAAACCCGACTGATTGGAATGTTAATTAGTATGAAACACCATCAGTCGGGTCCCTTTAGATAACATATGTATCTTCTGGAACGAACGGAGCAGGTTTTGACCAGAAGGACTGGTTCAAACCATAATAACGCATAGTACATGGAATATTGCACCATGATTACTCATGCAAGCTATATTGCAACATTACATGAGATATTGCACCATAATTACTCATATTAATTATGTTGCAATAGTACGCGACAAGTCACAGCCTGCTCCGTTGGGAAAGTCCATTTCTACAAGCTCTGTATGGAATAATGCCCGGGGGTACGATATAGGTGCTCCCGCAACTTGTATGATAGTAGAAAACTACTTAAGGTACACCACTTTGGTGTATCAGGTGTGTATCAATGGAATCAAGTCTACAGCAATAATGTAGCGAGTGTGGATCAATAATATCAATAGTATATCAATAGTAAATCAAACAGTAGTCTTTAGGACTCAGTTAACAACGGTGTGTTATGCATCAGATGTCCATCAGCCCTCAGCTGGCATCTGTTCCCATAGAGTCTCCAGATTATATGACCTATACAGCAAACCTGGTCTGTACAGCAAACTCATTGAGTAACCTGTCAAATTTCCGCACGCCTGTCCAAAGTCTCTTTGAGTTTCGTCATTCCGAGTCGACAAAATGGCGGGATTCTGCCTGTTTACGCGATTCTGCGTTCCCCTTGCGCGTATTTTTAGTGTAGAGCATTAACAAGGCAACGCAAATAACATCACATGTTAAACATCTAGCAACGTTTCGCTCCGGAACGTATTTTAGTAAATTCTATAATAATCTGTGGACACGCCCACATTTTGGCATTAGTCGACCGCGATGTTATGTTGTCGATTTGGTTAATGTTTTTGCTATGCAACATAGTTGTTTTGTGTTTTTCCATTAGTGAATATCATACTAGTGTAGAATGCAAAGTTACATTTAAAATAAATACAACAATGTGTGAATTGTGTGATTAAAAGTATGAGACGGTCTTTCATAACGGTTATTTTGACGTGTTTTCTAGTGTTTCAATTGTTTCTCAGTGATCGTAAATTAAACATTCTTATCAGCTAAAGATTTATTTGTGTTATGTTGACGTATCAAGCATAGTGATAAGATAAGAACCGAAGCTAAGGGGCTTACAGAGTTCCCGGAATAATTGTGTAAGCATACCTTTTTTTTTTGCAATAAGGTTATTTTTTGATAAGCTTGTCATTTAAAAAAACGCATAGAGATCTCTGTTCTTTCTTAGAGTATTGTAAAGAAGTGTGGTTTTAAGAAAGTTACGTATTATCTTTTGGACTTATTGCTTTTGTTTTATAAATATGACGATATTTGTACGAAAAAGTCGTTCACGCTACTTTCAACTTCGAATTAGCAATAGATTGCAAGGTGAAACTGCACTAAACCCTATATTACCTGGTAGCTTATTTCATATAACAACTTCAATGACTAGGGGTTTGTAGAGCTACGATGCGTATTTTCTGAGTTGTCGTAGTTTTAGTGAACGCTCGCGTGTCAATTCTACCGACTATCGTAGCATCGTGACAGGATGTCGATTTGGAGAATTATAACAGTTCAGGGGTTAGGGAAAGTAAAGTATTTAGTGAGGATAAGCTTACGTAATTGTGTTCTCTGTGTTTATGTGTTAGTATAGTGATAACAGATGATTGTTGGTAACTTTAATTATTGTGTATTGTGTGTGCGAATATACCCTCTTTTTAAACCAACCCCTGGCTTATTTGATTTGGCAAATATTTTACCCCGCACCTGAATAGCTTACAAAGAGAGAGGGACTTGAGTCTCTGGCGCATGTAAAACTTCACAGACTTTTTTTGATTTTTTTTCCTATGGGCAGGCTAAGTCATCGTACCGTACTGCCTAAGTCTCACGTGTATTGTTTTATTTAGTATAAGAACCTACATAAATAAATTAGGTACTTAAGTCATTTCTTAAAAATATGTAGGCATATCATGTAAGGTTCTCTTAGCGTAAGTGTTATGAATAGAATAGAATAGAATAGAATAAAATATTATTATTATTTCGTTTTATATTTTTTTTACATTTAAAATATATTTATAAATATTTCTTGAAAAATGTATAAAAAAACATTTAAAAATATAAAAAATAGTGGTCCGCTGGTGTCGGGAGCAGGGTCCAAGCTACCGGTGGTTAGGGCTCCAGAGACAGGAACCTCATCACAATGCGGGCCGTATCGAGGAGTACTGCCTTCTGAATCAAGCCCTTGATCCAGCCGCCTAACGAGAGCCTCGAGAGATGATGGTTGAGGCTTTCAGCCATCAGGCCATTGGCCGTAAAAACAATCGGCACAATGACAGCCGAGTTAACATTCCACATGTCAACAACCTCGTGTGCTAAGTCGAGATATTTTATTTGCTTCTCTTTCTCAGCTTTCACGAGGTTTTCGTCATGTGGAATGGTAACATCGACTACCATTGTGCGGCGCGCTAATCGATCTATCACCACTATATCAGGCTTATTGGCGGCAATAGTGCTGTCAGTAATGATAGACCGATCCCAGTACAACGTGACACGGTCATTTTCGAGAACTGGGTCGGGAACATACTTGTAATACGGTACCTCAGAGTACACAAGTTTATATTTCAAAGCAAGTTGCTGGTGAATAATCCTAGCAACTTTGTTATGTCTGTGCAAGTACTCGCCGTTAGCCAGACGAGAACAACCAGAGATAATATGTCTGATAGACTCACCTGGACGGTGGCACGCCCGACACACGTCAACCGTCCCGTCCTTCATAATATGTCTCCGGTAGTTATTCGGCAAGATAACTTCGTCCATAATTGCACAGACAAAACCTTCAGTTTCCCCGAAAAAGTCCCCAAAACGTAGTCAGGATACGGACGCTAAAAAATCTACATCGGTCTCATGAAGAGCCCGACAGAAGCGCCCGTGTAGCTCCTTGTTTTGCCATATCTCCTTGCGGTCATCCGTGGTAAGTATTACAGGTTTGCACCAGTTCTCTTTAGCCATAGAAAGTGGGGTGAGCCCCTTGTCCACTGCGACCACATCACGGTGCATACCCACTTCGGCTTTCAAAAAATATTCCCTGAGACTGCATATCTCGCGGTTGTATACTTCCGCGGAATGTACAAGCTCATCACCGATGATCGTGGGTGATGCATCCGGTTTGCGGTCAACAGTGTACGGACCCTCCTATCCAGGGCGTCTAGTTCGGTCTGAGTCCATTTGAGTATGCCGAAAGAGTACATCAAAACCGGCATGACCCAACCGTTGAAGGCGCGAACCTTGTTTCCGCCTGAAAGAGGACTAATCAATACCTTCTTCAGGCGGCCAAAAAAGCGCTCCTTCAACGATTGCTTCATGTCAGTAACGTTGATACCTAACGCTTCCGACATACCCAAATACTACCAAATACCGACATCCCTCAGATTCCATTATCTCCCCTCGCTCCACATGCATGACTGCACATTTGTCCACACCAAACTCCATTCTGATGGCGCTACTGAAAGTTTCAGTTACCTTCAGTAGCTCCATCAGTTGCAATTTGTTGGGGGCAAAGATTTTCAAGTCATCCATGTAGAGGAGGTGAGATATGACCTGACCACCTCTCCTCAACCGATAGCCTAGAACTGAATCCTCCAGCAGCGTGCTTAGAGGATTCAGGGCTAAGCAGAACCAAAGTGGACTTAAACTGTCGCCCTGAAATATTTCCCGTTTAATCCATACAGGCTCATCAATCCCCTGGATCTGTCGACACCCCGGATAGCGAAGGACTGTCCTCCATTGCCCCATACACGATTCAAGGAAGGTGAGTAGAGTCGTATCTATTTTGTGCAACTCCAGCACCCTCATGATGGCCTTCTTATAATCTATCCAGCAAGTCGACAGATCCTTGCGGAATCGACGAACCTGTTGGCTAATGGCCATGTCGATGAGAAGTAGCTCCTTAGTGCCACGGGACCCGTTCCTACATACATTTTGAGAGGCTGATATAATCGAATTACTGTCAATGTGTGTGTTAATTTTCGCTCTCAAAATGGATGTAAGAAGTTTATAGACCGTCGATAAACACGTGATTGGTATATAATTCTTGGGTTCCGCGGGACTACCTGACTTATGGAGCAGGTGGGTTATGCCTGTCGTCAGAAACTGTGGTAGCGACCCAGACTCTAAAGATGACTGGAATTGAGATGCCAGGCAAGTGTGTGAACTTGTTAGCCATTTCAGCCAAAAGTTGTGCAGTCCGTCCGGTCCTGGTGATTTCCAATTCGGCAACGGACGGACCGCTCTAGCTATATCTGATGGCGTGATAATGACTTCTTTCATTTCTAGTATAGTTTCACACACTCGCTCGACATCCCGCATCCAGTCAGCCCTAGCATGGCAGACAGGTACCGACCAGATGCTGCGCCAGAACGCAGTTGTGGTGGCATCACCGGGGCGGCACACGTCTGTCTCATTTTGTTCAGGTCGCTCCCAAGCTCTATACAAAGTTGATATGACAGAGAGGCTTTCCTTTAAACAGCATAAACTAGGTACCATTTTCAAGCTCTGTACCAAAAATCAATTAAATAGGAGCAGTAGTTTAGTCGCAAATTATTTTTTAAGTTTTTGCCCCGTTTGAACACGATGTATCTTTTCTAACAGCTGATTATGTCTATACGCATAGGTCATGCACCTTAAAACGATTTTGAGTATACCTACGATGCGTTGTTGCCGCTCTGACGCAAGTCACAAGTACAACCAAATATTTTCGCTAAAAGATGGCAATGCAAACAAGGAAGCAAAATAAATACACACACGTGCACTTTCACTGCGACAGTGACAATCATAGCAAAACATCCCGCGCGTAAAAGAAATAGAAATAGGTCACTGTTTTGCGTCTTAAATCCTAGCGATCGGTAAGTGGGGCGCCTAAAAAACTTGTTTTTTCAGTTCGCCGGCGCTAACCTTTGGTGACGGAACCTCTTGCGCTGATTTTGTTTTGTCGAACTCGCGCGCTGACAATTGTAATTTTGTTTTTGTGATAGGACACTAAATAAGTTTAAGACAGACAGTACTTCTTTTTTTTATTGTGATAGGACACGTAACTTGGAATTATTATTATTTAGTGTTAGGTAGTGTTTTTTTTTTGTGATTGTTTTGTTAAACTTTGGTTGTGTGTGTGTGTAATTAAAGTGTTCCACAATGCCTCGTGTAACTTACACGGCGTCAGAATACACAGACATGATTTTAATTTACGGCGAATGCCGTGGAAACGCAGCTGAAGCTCTGCGAACATACCGAGAGAGGTATGGTGAGAGACGCAATTGCCCTAGAAACACCCGCACCATACAATTAGCAGTACAAAGAATACGGGACAATAAAAGTATAGTGCCACAACAAGAGGAAGTGCCACCGCGGCAAATACCTGCTGCTTGGGAAGAACGAATTTTAGACCATTTCTCCCGCAATCCGACAACGAGTCTCCACCGAGTGGCCCGGCAGTTTAGGGTTTGACATAGAACCATCCACAAGGTTCTAAAACGTAACAAACGCAAACCTTATAAATATCGGAAGGTGCAAGCTTTGTTATCGAGAGACTTGCCGGTCAGGAACAGTTACTGCCAATGGTTTCTAAATAAAACAACCGAAGACGGTGATTTTTTATCCAATTTAATATGGACCGATGAAAATACTTTTACTCGGAACGGCATCTGGAATCGGCAAAACCTCCGATACTGGAGTTCGGAAAATCCACACGTGTTTCGAGAATCTGAACACCAGTGTGGGCTGGTATCCATAATAATAATATTATCGAACCAGTTTTTATTGACGGCACCCTTACAGCGGCGAAATTTTTAGAACTGTTAAGTGATCCTGTGGCCGAGTACACTGACCAACTGCCTTTAGCAATTCATCGCAAGTTGTGGTACCAGCTGGACGGAGCGCCTCCACATTCTGTGATGGCTTCCAGGGAGCGGCTCATAGAAATGTTTGGGCAGCAATGGATCGGTCGATTCGGACCTGTTCGGTGGCCACCACGATCTCCAGACCTCACTCCCATGGATTTCTTTTTGTGGGGGTACATTAAGGGTGAAGTGTATGCCTCAGAGGTAAATACAATTGATGAACTAAAAAATAGGATTATTTTAGCATTTCATAAATTAAAGTGCTTAGCGATGGACAGTGATTTAATTAGAAAAATAAATAACAACATTCTCCGTCGGTATAATTTGTGCATTAATGTTAATGGAGGACACATCGAGAATTTAAAAATTTAAGTGTTTTTGTTGTTGTGCGCGTATTTCAAAAACTAACATAAAAGCCAGCGCTCGCGGAGGCGTAGGGCGCCGCCCGCATCACAGGCGCCGCCGCGCGCCGGCCGACCGCTTTGACACGAGAGAACACACGCCGCGCCGCGCTCGCGCGCGTGCGACGTTGCCAATTTGTTACCTAGGTATCTAAGGTCAGTTAAATTTATTTATAAAGGGTGTTTGCGTTTTACTCCGATTTGTAAGCTATTTAGTTTGTTTGAAAAAAAAAAATCCTCATTTTTGGTGCTTCTTATTTTTGTACCGTATTGAATTAATACTAAACACGTATAGTATACGTAGTGTAATTTAATGCCCCTCTCTCATATCAACTCCGCATATAAGGCGGCGGCGGCGGCGGCGGCGCTTTGTAAGGCGGGCGCCTTACAAAGCGCATCACTCGTGGTCGTGTGTTGCCCTCCCTGAAGCAGTATAGTTTGCTGATGAGTACCCTGGCCCCATCAATACGACGCTCGATCCTGCATTGCCAGGCTGGTATGGCTGGTTTTGGTAGAGTAGATCCGTCACAGTTTGGGAACTTCACGTTCGCTAAACGATATGCCGCAACAGCCGCGCAATATAGGATCGAGTATGATGATCGAGATCCTCGCTGCTCTCGAAGAAATCCTTAAGCAGCGAGTCCAAGGCACATACCAGCGCCCTATTTTTCTTATGCATGGGTAGGCGTGGTAGTCGGGGTCTAAGTTCTGTCGGAGTGGACCTATACTCGCGAAACGCATCTTCGAGTGCGTTTCTCAATCGGATGTTGCACTGGCTACTTACTGTGGCAACCCTATCATCCTTCTCTTCAACATCGTGATTGGACCGCGGCGGGATTGCATTAACGATTGTCGCGGTTTGTGCCGGAGTTGAGACGATATGGTTGCTCAGTACCTCTGAGCGCAGCCTATCAAATGTAGCATCGTCCAACCTATGATTGCGTTGGATGACTCGCACCTGATCCGATAGTCGTTGGGCTGGCTGAGATGTTGACGGTTGGCTCTTGTTTCTGGTACAGAGACAGCATCCTAACACGGTACGCAGTGAGGTTAGTTCCCCCCTCTGTAGACCCGTAATATGCGCGCATGACATTCTCGTTGATAGACTGAGTCCATCTCATGCGCTGCACACAACCATCGGCAGCGGGGACCCTGCTCGGGGCCAGTTGGACTGGATCGGGGCCAGTTGGACGGAGAGCTTGGGACTCAGGGAGTCCCAAGCTCTTTGGTGGCCGGCCTCTCCTCTGCCGACGTACAGGTGCTGGCTACGTCGGCGGGGAAAAATACTCGTCGCTCGAGCTAGACGCAACTACCGCGGCCGGTGTCGTCACAGCGCTCACGTTGGGGCTGGGTACCGGCGGCGGCGAGGTGGAACTGAGCGAAGAGTCCGGAGGTGGTGGGCGTGCTCGTGCAGCAGATCTCGTCAAAATATTTTAAATTTGATTTTCATCTTCATCATTTTTGTTTTGTCGGAGATGACATGACAGATGTCACCGTCCTCTGATTCGGTATTATTGTATTATATTTCATTGATTTTTTGACGTTTTGTTGACGTGAGTGTTTCTAGCTTATTATTATTATTATTATTATGTCTTTGCATATCTCGGGACCATGGGGTCCCGGACCTTTGGAAGGCGTACGAGGGGCCGAAGCCAACTCGTAGAGGCCCGTTGGACAATTGTAATCGAATGAGGCACCAACCGACGATTATCCCTGTTTGCTCTATGAAGGTGCACCCAAGGACAACCCCCGGTTGATGCAAGACTATTGCAGGACATGGGAACAAAAAATATTGGGCTATGGGTTTGGGAGGCTATAGTGGATCGGTTTCCTAAGACTATAGAAAGGCTATGGTCCCTACCTGACCAATGCTTTATATAAAATACACCGACAAAATGGCAGGGGTTGACTTGCACACTCAATAATGGACCTCCGAAAACGGCCGCTAGCACATAGTGACGTAGTGACAAGGGTGCAACATTTCCTGAGGTGCTTGAGGAGTGGACAGGTATTCCACGGCTATCAAGACAATCCCAAAAGTACGGTCAAGATCGCTACCAGCATCTTACTGGAATACTTCCTTCCTCCGAGCACGTTTGCTCTTGCGAATCAACACTCAAGCTGGCCAATAAAGGCAAGAATGAAGTGGGTGCTCTGTTCCTCATCAGTGTTCACTCCAGCCGGCCAATGAAGGCAAGCCAGAGATGAGGAACAAGACTTCTCCAAGGAGATAGGGTCCGTGGGGTCGCTACTGCCCAACAGCTCGCCACATGCTGCGGGTTTCTGTATCTCTCTTAGTTTGGCTCCTTATCCAAGACCTGTTCCGGCAAAGTAAACTCTACCGGCACAGACCTGGAGTTTGGAGCACGCAAGCCCCACCACGACGTCAACGTAGAGATACGGCGGTGGGGTTATTTTTATTATGTCGTTTATTACACTTTTTGTCTAATAAAATACATTTTTAAATATTTCTTAGAAAAAATATTAAAAAAACATTTAAAAATATATAAAATAGTGGTCCGCCGGTATCGGGAGCAGGGTCCAAGCTACCGGTGGTTAGGGCTCCAGAAAAAGGAACCTCATCACGATGCGAGCCGTATCGAGGAGTACTGCCTTCTGAATCAGGCCCTTAATCCAGCCGTCTAACGAGAGCCTCGGAGATGATGGTTGAGGTTTCTGGCCATCAGGCCATTGGCCGTTACGACAATCGGCAGGCAAGTGCGGCATCGTCCAACCTACGATTGCGTTGGATGACCCGCAACTGATCCGACAATCGTTGGGCCGAGACGTTGACGGCTGGCTCTAGTTCCTGAAACAGAGACAGCATCTTATCACGGTACGCAGTGAGGTTAGTTCCCCCCTTTGTAGACCCGTAATATGCGCGCATGACGTTCTCGTTCATAGACTGAGTCCATTTCATGCGCTGCACACAATCACCGGCAGCGGGGACCCGGCTTGGGGCCGGATGGTCCCTAAGTCCCAAGTTCTTCGGTGGCCGGCATCTCCCCTGCCGACGTACAGGTGTTGGCGACGACGGCGGGGAAAAATACTCGTCGCTCGAATTCGACGCAACTTCCTGTTTTGTCGGAGATGACATGACAGGTGTCATCTCCGATTCGGCATTTTTCTATTATGGTTTATTGATTTTTCTGTTTTTTTTTTTTAATTATATTGTGATCTTATTTGTTTCAGGTTTGATTCAAAATACTCTTAAATCTTATTAAAAAATATTTTTACATAACCAAATTATAAGATGATTATTAACATTAACAAAATTAAATTAAAACTAAGTTAAGCTTAAAAAAGGCCCTCAAAAATAAAATAACTGCGTCTAAAATTAAGAAAAATATCAAGATTGTGAAAACATTTTTTTGACGTTCTGTTTAATTTGGTGTTGCCAGCTTATTATTATTATGTCGTTTATTCATTTTTTTTACATATATATTATATTTTTAAATATTTCTTAAAAGATATAAAAAAACATTTGAAAATATAAAAAATAGTGGTCAGCCGGTGTCGGGAGCAGGGTCCAAGCTACCGGTGGTTAGGGCTCCAGAGATAGGAACCTCCTCACAATGCGAGCCGTATCGAGGAGTACTGTCTTCTGAATCAGGCCCTTGATCAAACCGCCTAACGAGAGCCTCGAGAGATGTTCGTTGAGGCTTTCGGCCATCAGGCCATTGGCCGTTACGACAATCGGCACAATGACAGCCGAGTTCACATTCCACATGTCAACAACCTCGTGTGCTAAATCGAGATATTTTATTTGTTTTTCTTTCTCAGCTTTCACGAGGTTTTCGTCATGTGGAATGGTAACATCGACTATTATTGCGCGGCGCGCTAATTGGTCTATCACCACTATATCAGGCTTATTGGCGACAATAGTCCTGTCAGTAATGATAGACCGATCCCAGTACAACGTGACGTGGTCATTTTCGAGAACTGGGTCGGGAACATATTTGTAATACGGTACCTCAGAGTTCACAAGTTTATATTTCAAAGCAAGTTGCTGGTGAATAATCACTTGGTTATGTCTGTGCAAGTACTCGCCGTTAGCCAAACGAGAACAACCAGAGATAATATTTCTGATAGACTCACCTGGACGGTGGCATGCCCGACACACGTCAACCGTCCCGTCCTTCATAATATGTCTCCGGTAGTTATTCGTCAAGATAAATTCGTCCATAATTGTCCAGACAAAACCTTCAGTTTCCCCGAAAAGGTCCCCAAAACGTAGCCAGGATACGGACGCTAAGAAATCAACATCGGGCTCATGAAGAGCCCGATAGAAGCTCCCGTGTAGCTCCTTGCTTTGCCATATCTCCTTGCGGTCATCCGTTGTAAGCACTACAGGTTTGCACCAGTTCTTTTTAGCCATGGAAAGAGGGGTGAGCCCCTTGTCCACTGCGACCACATCACGGTGCATACCCACATCGGCTTTCAAAAAATACTCCCTGAAACTGCATATCTCGCGGTTGTGGAGGGTCTTTGCATTTAAAAAGCCTCGACCCCCGCACTTCCGCGGGATGTACAGTCTCATCACCGATGATCGTGGGTGATGCATCCGGTTTGCGGTCAACAGTGTACGGACCCTCCTATCCAGGGCGTCGAGTTCGGTCTGAGCCCATTTGAGTATGCCGAAAGAGTACATCAAAACCGGCATGACCCAACCGTTGAAGACCTTGTTTCCGCCTGAAAGAAGACTAATTAATACCTTCTTCAGGCGACCAAAAAAGCGCTCCTTCAACGATTCCTTCATGTCAGTAACGTTGATGCCTAACGCTTCCGACATACCCAAATACTTATAGCTTTCGGATGATGAGAGGGATCTAAGGTGTACGGAATCTGAAAGTTGAATTCCTTCGGATTCCATAATTTCCCCTCGCTTCACATGCATGACTGCACATTTGTCCACACCAAATTCCATTCTGATGGCGCCACTGTAAGTTTCAGTTACCTTCAATAGCTCCATCAGTCGAAATTTTATTGCGGGCAAAGAGTTTCAAGTCATCCACATAGAGGAGGTGAGATATGACCTGACCACCTCTCCTCAACCGATAGCCTAGACTTGAATCCTCCAGCAGTGTGCTTAGAGGGTTCAAGGCTAAGCAGAACCAAAGTGGACTCAAACTGTCGCCCTGAAATATTCCCCTTTTAATACATACAGGCTCATCATTTCCCTGGATCTGTCGACATCGTGGATAGCGAAGCACCTTCCTCTATTGCCCCATACATGACTCAAGGAAGGTGCGTAGAGTTGCATCTATCTTGTATAACTCCAGCACCCTCATGAGCCATGTATGTGGCACCGAGTCGTAGGCCTTCTTTTAATCAATCCAGCAAATCGACAGATCCTTACGGGAACGACGAACCTGTTGGCTAATGGCCATGTCGATAAGGAGTAGCTCCTTAGTACCGCGGGACCCGTTCCTACATACATTTTGAGAGGCAGACATGATCGAATTAATGTCAAAGTGAGTATTAATTTTCGCTCTCAAAATGGATGTAAGAAGTTTATAGACCGTCGACAAACATGTGATCGGTCTATAATTCTTGGGTTCCGCGGGATTACCTGACTTATGGAGCAGGTGGGTAATGCCTGTAGTTAAAAACTGCGGTAGCGACTCAGCCTCTAAGGATGACTGGAACTGAGAAGCCAGGCAAGTGTTTGAACTAGTTAGCCATTTCAGCCAAAAATTGTGCAGTCCGTCCGGTCCCGGTGATTTCCAATTCGGTAACGGACGGACCGCTCTGGCTATGTCTGATGGCGTTATGACTACTACTTCCATTTCTGGTATAATTCCGCACACTCGCTCGACATCCCGCATCCAGTCAGCCTCAGCGTGACAGACAGGCACCGACCAGATGCTGCGCCAAAATGAACTCGTGCCGGCATCATCCGGGCGGCACATGTCTGTCACATTTTGCTCGGGTCGCTCCCAAGCTCTATATACCAACCTATCATCGCTCTGGAACATGCGATTTTGCGTGTATCGATCAACCTGTCGCTTATACCGCCGAATACGGCTCGCCCATGCACAAACTTTCTGCTTCAGGAAGTCGATGCGCTCTGTGACACGGGACATGTATTCTTGAGGGCTGATTCCAGTCCCCGAGAATGCCCGCCTCACAAAACGCATCACTCGTGGTCGTGTATTGCCCTCCCTGAAGCAGTATAGTTTGCCGATAAGTACCCTGGCCCCATCGACACGACGCTGGATCCTGCACTGCCAAGCTGGAACGGCTGGTTTTGGTCGAGTAGCTCCGTCAAAGTTTGGGAACTTAACGTTCGCTAAACGACATGCCGCAACAGCCGCGCAATACAGGATCGAGTGAGTATCAACGAGATCCTCGCTGCTCTCGAAAAAATCCTTAAGCAGTGAGTCCAAGGCACACACCAGCGCCCTATTTTTCTTGTGCATAGGTAGGCGTGGTAATCGTGGTCTAAGTTCGGTCGGTGTGGACCTATACTCGCGAAACGCATCCTCCAATGCACTCCTCAATCGGACGTTGCACTGGCTACTTACTGTGGCAACCTTAACATCCTCCTCTTCGACACTGTGATTGGACCGCAGCGGGATTGCATCAATAATTGGCGCACGTGCCGCGGTTTGTGCCGGAGTTGTGACGATATGGTTGCTCAGTACCTCTGAGCGTAGCCTATCAAGTGCGGCATCGTCCAACCTATGATTGCGTTGGATAACACGCACCTGATCCGACAATCATTGGGCCGAGACGTTGACGGTTGGTTCTAGTTCCTGAAACAGAGACAGCATCCTAACACGATACGCAGTGAGGTTAGTTCCTCCCTCTGTAGACCCGTAATATGCGCGTGTCAGAATATGCTGTATTTCTAGACGAACAGTCCATTCCAAAAGAAACCTGTGATCTGTGAGTCAGTCTAAATAAATACAAAAACTTCTTACTTTCACCTAAAATTAAATGATAACAGAATTATAAATTGTATTTAAAGTATTTCCTTGATTTTATATGCTATTTCGGTGTATAAGTTGGTTTATATCAAAGGTTTTTATTGTGGCTTAAAAGACTACTATTACAACAACGTTTCTAAACGAAAAGTAGGTATAGCCCAACATAAGATAAGGTTGGTGGTTTTTGATTAACCAAAACAAATGTTTATTAATTTAGAATTACAATAGATGATTAAGGTATAATTAAAATTATACTAAAATGTTTATTACGATTTTATATTGCCATTTTCAAATAACAAGTAGTTTAAAACCATTTCCAGAACTTGTAAGTTGATGTTAATAACTTTTAAGGTTACTTTTCGGTTACAAATAAGTACATACTAAATTGCTAAATTATCTTATTAAGTTTTAAAAAGGTTTCACTACCTTCGATTTGTTAATTATTACCTAAATTAGCAATGATTAAACAATTATTGGTGACCATCTGCGATTGGTCTAAAATGGCGGTAACGTTGGTACGTACGTACGTACTTGATGAATATGGGGAGACTATAAAAAGTAGGTGTACCCGCGCGAGTTAAAGGACCTTTTTTGATACAACTGTTGTGAAAGATGGACTACCTGTAATGTTCCGTAAGTTAATTGATACTATAACTTGATTATTGCTGATAAATATGTTTTTCTGTATGTGTTATAATGTCTTATGTGTTAAATCGAATTAAGGAATATTCATGTTCCATTTCTTTCCGTTGATATATTTCTATAGCTTTGACAAATGGTCGAAGAGATTAATGTGATAAAGATAATTTATAATAATCTAAAAATGTGTTGATAAAATACTCTAAACCAAGCTGCCAATACAAATACTGCTGTATTTGGAGTTTCTTGTCCTTCTTCTCCATGATGACCTAGTTTTGGAACGGACAACTAGTTTTCTCTATAACGTAATTAACTGACAAGCCTTATTTAAATAAATAGCTAGTCTTGTCTCTCTGTGCTTTTCTTCATGAAATCCTTTCCCTACACATCATATTCATAGGTCCTGCCATACACAGTACATAACTAGTAACCATTCTGACACTCAAAACTTGATAATTTAGTGGATATCATTACCTATACATATAGCATTCTATCCACTTATCCACTTATCTGACACGCGCATGACGTTCTTGTTCATAGACTGAGTCCATCTCATGCGCTGCACACAACCCGGCTCGGGGCCGGATGGCCTCTAAGTCCCAAGCTCTTCGGTAGCCGGCCTCTCCCCTGCCGACGTACAGGTGTTGGCGACGTCGGTGGGGAAAAATACTCGTCGCTCGAGCTCGACGCAACTACCGCGGCCGGTGTCGTCACAGCGCTCACGGTGGGGCTGGGTACCGGCGGCGGCGAGGCGGAGCTGAGCGAAGAGTCCGGAGGTGGTGGGGGTGTATGAGTTTCAGGCTTGTTTTGGGATTCTCAAACAAAAAAAAAACTGCGTCTAAAATTAATAAAAATATAGAAGTTGTGAAAACAAATTTTTGACGTTCTGTTGACGTGAGTGTTGCTAGCGTTATTATTATTTTTTTCTTTTATTCCATTATTTACACAATATAATTATATTTTTAAATATTAGAATATACAAAAATATATAAAAACATTTAAAAATATAAAAAAAAAATGGTAGCCTACCGGTATCGGGAACAGGGTCCAAGCTACCGGCGGTCAGGGCTCCAGAGAGAGAAACCTCCTAACAATGCGAGCCGTGTCCAGAAGTACCGCTTTCTGAATCAAGCCCTTAATCCAGCCGTCCAACGTGAGCCTCCTTAGGTGTTGGTCGAGGCTTTTGGCAATTAAGCCATTGGCTGATACGACAATGGGCACAATGATTCCTGAATCCACATCCCACATGTCGACAACCTCGCGAGCCAAGTCAAGATACTTGATCTGTTTATCTTTCTCGGCTTTCATGAGATTCCCGTCATGAGGGACTGTTATGTCAACAATCATTGCGCGCCGCTCTGTTCGATCCACCACCACTATATCAGGCTTATTGGCAACAATAGTCCTATCAGTGATGATGGATCGATCCCAGTACAATGTGATATTTCCATTGTCGAGAACTGGGTCGGGCACATACCTATAGCACGGTACTTCAGATTCTACAAGGCTGTATTTCAGAGCAAGTTGCTGATGGATAATCCTGGCTACAAGGTTGTGTCTATGCAAATACTCCTAGTTAGCTAGACGAGAACACCCGGAGATAATGTGTCGGATTGATTCTCCCGGACGTTGGCATGCCCGACACACGTCAACCGTGCCGTCCTTCACAATAAATCTCCGGTAATTCTTCGTCATGATGACTTCACTTGTACAGACAAAACCTTCGGTTTCCCCAAAGAGGTCACCGAAACGTAGCCAGGCTACGGACGCTTGGAAATCAACATCGGGCTCATGTAGGGCCCGGACAAAGCGTCCGTGAAGGTCCTTACTCTGCCATACCTCCCTGCGACCGTTAGTGTCAAGCACTACAAGCTTGTGCCAGTTCTCTTTAGCCAAGGAGAGTGGGGTGAGGCCCTTGTCCACCGCGACCACATCTCGATGCATCTCCACGTCGGTTTCTTGGAAAATTCCCTGATACTGCATACCTCGCGATTGTGGAGGGTCTTAGCGTTTAAAAAGCCTCGACCTCCACACTTTCGCGGAATATACAGTCTCATTACCGATGACCGTGGGTGATGCATTCGATATGCAGTCAGCAGCGTACGGACCCGCCTATCCAGGGCGTCGAGAGAGTCTGAGTCCATTTGAGTATGCCAAAAGAGTACATCAAAACGGGCATGACCCAACCGTTGCAGGCGCGCACCTTGTTTCCGACTGATAGAAGACTGTTAAATACTTTCTTTAGGCGGCCAAAAAAGCGCTCCTTCAACAATTGCTTCATGTCAGTAACATTGATGCCCAACGCTTCCGACATACCCAAATACTTGTAGGTTTCGGATGCGGAGAGGAAATGAAATGAAATGAAATGAAATGAAATGAAATTGAAATGAAATGAAATGAAATGAAATTGTTTATTCTGTAAATAGGATATGAGAATCACTTTTACACGTCATATTAAAAAATAAGCTAGATGGAGTCGACATTTCCTATCTGACTACCCCAGAGAAGAAATGGCGAAACAAACTCAAGGGTCAAAGTCTCTTTTAAAGTCCAGACATAATCTTGGTCAGATCATGTGAGGACCATGTAGATCTATGTCTGAAATGGTCTTTTGAGGAAAGAACCACACAAATTTGAGTGGACCTGTCCAGTCAGTGCAAGCATTTGTCAGTAATCGTGTAGCTCAACTCAAAACTTAAGGAGCTCAACGACTCGACGAACAATACCAAGGAAAGGACAATTGGGTTGGCCGCATAAAGAACTCAAAATGCCAGACCATCATTAAAACTAAGAGAAAAAAAAAAAAAAAAACAACAAGAAATAAATAAAAATGACCCACATAGTGCTCACATTCACAATAATTAAAGTAATATAATACTTTTCAAGGTACATAAATATTCACTTAATTTTGCTTATAATATTCATCAATGTCAATATGTACATATAGTTGTATATAATTATGATTTTGCATAATTTTAATATCAAATTTTATGGTTTTAGCACAAAGCTTATCAGAGCGAGCAGCTCAATCCCAAGTTTTTTTGTCTTCTAAATAATCTGAAATTTTATAGTACCCTTTTTTACAAAGTTTGGTTTTAATACAGCTTTTAAATCGTTTAATGGGTAAATTTCGAATAGCAATAGGAAGTTTGTTGTAAAAGCGTATACATTGACCCATGAACGAGTTGCCTACTCTGTGGAGGCCAGTGTGAAGTACAGCAAGATTATGTTTATTCCTGGTATTTAAACTGTGGATATCGGACATTTTCTTAAAATTTGATATATTTTTGTGTACATACATAAGATTATCAAATATATATTGAGAGGCTACAGTCAGAATATCTATTTCTTTGAATTTTTCTCGAAGGGAATCTCTTGGACCTAGGTTGTAAATGGCTCGAACAGCCCTTTTTTGTAAAACAAAGACGGTATTAATGTCCGCACAGGTTCCCCAGAGAAGAATCCCATATGACATAAGACTATGAAAATAACTAAAATAAACAATTCTGGCCGTATCTACATCGGTTATCTGTCGAATTTTTTTAACAGCATAGGCGGCCGAACTTAGCCTTCCTGACAATTTTTCTATGTGTGGGCGCCATTGTAATTTAGCGTCAATTGTTATTCCAAGAAAAACTGTCGACTCAACAGGGTCCAACTCTATTCCATTAAGTTGAACATTGGTAGTTAGCTGCCTGACATTTGGCGTTGAAAATTTAATAAGTTTAGTCTTTTTTTCGTTCAGGAGAAGATTATTTACATTAAACCAATGGACAACTTTAGAGAATGCATCGTTAACATGTTCAAAGTTGACCAGCAGTCGTTTGATTTTAAAAATGAGGGAAGTGTCATCTGCGAACAATACAATCTTGTGATTATCCCTTATGTGATAAGGTAAGTCATTTATATAGATTAGAAACAAGAATGGACCTAAAATTGAACCCTGCGGAACGCCCATAGTGACCGCAGATCCTGCAGATCTCTTGCCATTTATATCAACCCTCTGAATTCTATTATTAAGATAGGAAGTCAGAAGGTCGAGAGCCCTGTCCCTCATACCATAGTGGTGCAGTTTCCTGATGAGAGTATCATGATGGACGCAATCGAAGGCCTTAGACAAGTCGCAAAAAATGCCAAGAGCATCCTGCGACTCCTCCCAAGCCTCGAAAATGCTCTTCAGCCATTCCACGCCCGCGTCTGTAGTTGAACGACCCTTCGTAAAACCAAACTGTTTCAGATGAAATAAATTACATGAATTGAAATGTCCTATCATTTGTTTTAAAATTATTTTTTCAAAGATTTTGCTCAATGTAGGTAATATCGAAATAGGCCGAACATTCGTGGGATCAGTTGTGCTGCCAGATTTGAACAGTGGAATCACTTTGCTAAGTTTCATCAGATCAGGAAATATACCAGATGCAATACAAGAGTTAAAAACAATTGCTAAAAAGGGTGAAATAACATCAATTATTGAAGACATTGTAAGTACTGATAATCCCCAAAGATCAGTAGTTTTTTTTACATAAAGTTCTTTATAAGATTCCAAAATGTCTTTAGGGCTAACAACTGTGAATTTAAAGTGTTTATCACATTCTGGTACACATTCTTTTAGTATTGAGTAAGCAGAAGTGGAGGACGACGATGACAGAGTTTTGGTTGTTAAAAAGGGAATATTAGTGAAGAAGTTTTCAAACTCTGTTGCCACCTCCACGTCTGCCCTAATATCTGCATCATCGATTTTTAGATGGAAGTCACGATTCCGTACTGTCGTTCTTCCCGTTTCAGAATTAATAATATTCCAAGTTGTTTTAATTTTATTTCCAGAAGATTTTATTTTATTTTTAATGTGTATGGCTTTTGCTGAGGAACAGGCTCTTTTAAAAGTTTTAGAATAATTCTTAACAAATTCTTTAAAAGTTTCATCATGGTTATATGTTTTTTCATGATACAGTTCATATAACCTCAACCTACTTTTGTAAATACCTGGTGTTGCCCAGTCACTAAATATAACGCGATCATGAACAGGCAATGTTTTTGAGGTGAATACCTTCCTAAATTCACAATTGATGAGGTTAAATAGTAAAGTATATGCTTGGTCCGGGTCAGTGTGATAAGGCAAACCCGGTAGTTTTTCCATTAAACTATTTTTAAATTGTTCTAAGCGACTTTTGTTTACAGGAACAAAACTCATAAGTTTTCTTTGAACTCTGATTATTTTCTGAGGGAAAGTGACCAACTGGCCACAGTGATCAGAGTCCAACTCATTTACAATTGAATGGCTAGAAGGTCTTAAATTTGTAAAAACATTGTCAATACAGGTAGCGCTAGTGGCAATTATTCTAGTTGGCTCAAAGAATGTATTGTACAAATTATAGGATTTTAATAAAGTTATAAATTTATTTACTGCAGCAGATTTTTCCAATATATTAATGTTGAAATCTCCACAGACAACAAGTGTTTTATTACTGTTACAAGTCTTTAATAATACTTCTTCCATATATTTCTCGAAAATATCATATGAAGCACATGGGGGCCTGTACACGCTCATTACAATGCTCAAGCTCAATGCAAGCTATTTCAATAACTCGCTCAACAGAGAGTCTCACAATATCCTTACGTTTTTTAAATTTCATATTGTTACGAACAATTATTAGAGAGCCACCACGTATCATATTAACTCTGCTGAACGAGCTGGCAACCTGGTGGTTGTTAAAGCTGAACATGAACTGGTGGACTTTTAACCAATGTTCAGTTACACATAGGATATCAATATAATTACAGTTCATGAACAGCTCCAGTTCCAATTCCTTACCTATCACACCCTGTATATTTTGATGAACGATTTTTAGAGTATTATTATTATATTTATTTAGGTTACTGCAATTTGATGGGTGTGATATTAAAGAACTTTGTGTAACATTAAGATGATTTAAACCTTTATTTAAATTATCTTCATTTGTTAAGCAAGAGGTTTCCTCTATTGTCCTAATTTCTAATTTAAATGATAATCAATGTCATTAGTTGATGCCAAATGATTGGCAGAATTATTTAGAATATCATTGCATTGCTCAAAAGAAGCAAGTTGTTTAGCCAAATTTTTGGCTGAGATAGAAAAAAAATATGATAGCGACACAGCTATCTGTCTTTTGTAAAAGTTAGAAAGATAGTACATAATAATATTATATCTATCTTTTGTCAAATACAAATTATTACCAACATAATAGACCGGAAATGTCAAATCAACACAGGGCTGCGGTAAGGTGGTATTCCATCTTGTCAATGAATGGTCCGGTGTAAGTACATTGCATGGTGTTTGACAATGCTCACAGTTGTTTGTTTGTGAGGACACCAGCTCATTCATTGCCAACACATATTCCCTCATGAGATCTTCAGAGGTATTATATTTGTTAGTCATTGAACTAAGTTTCTCCTGTAAATGGTCAAGTTCAGATTGCAAGTACTCTGTATCAATGTTGTACTTCCTGGTACTTTGTTCCAAATTAAAAGAATACATATCTAATTGTTTCAGTAAATTTAGCCTTTCTCTATTAAGTTTTACATTTTTAATAAAGAACTTTTGCCTTTTAACCATCTTTTGTGTTTTAACAATGTATTTATTATTTTTTATGTATTTTTTAAGTTTGTTCTTACTGGTGACTAACCGCATTGAATTACATGACTTTGAATCATCACCAGTCAAATCTATTGTGCAAGAGGGGTTGATGGCAGAAACCATGGACGGAGCAATAGGCATCAACTCATTGAACAGACTTTGATTCAGCGAGGCAGTGATGTTATGATTTGTAGTCTGAAGTTCTGTTATTTGACTTTGAGCCTCATGTAGGTAGCTGCTGTTGTAGAAAATGTTTATGACTAAGAGTTTGTTCATACTCTATGCTACACTGGCTGAACCCGTCTACAACAAGCCGAAGTCTATCCCGTTCTTCTATGGTATCAGTGTATTGAGTATATATCTGAGCCATTTCAGTTTTCAACTTCCTATTCTTTTCATGGGCATCAAAGAGCAGCCTTTCATTGTCATCTAATTCCTTATTTAGTTGGTCACAGGACTCCTTTGACGCCTTTAGTTCGCTCAAAGCCTGATTGAATTTAGACTCTTCGAGGCGAGCACGGGCGCTGCGAGTCATAATCATAATTATAACTTTAATAAGGAAGCGACGAGAAATTAGAAGACAGAAGGTAGGCAGGTAGTTGTGGCAGCAATGAGATGATTGGTTAAAAAGGAAAAATGAAATTTAGATGCACAAAGGAGTTCTGTCACCAAACCAAACTAAGGTTATGTTTACGTTCAAAGGTCATTGGCATCAATAAGTAGCCGTATTAAAACTGAAGAATGTAATTGCTGGTGAAATTATAGTACGTAAACAAACTAATATCAAGTAAAATATAAAGCTATATATACCTGATTTATCAAGATGACAATGCAAGTTCACTTGTACCGGTAAACTGTCACCCTCACATTGAAATATTAACACTTGTTTTGCACTTGCTAAGTGAATTTAATACAAAATACACAATATTATTCTATTTACTTGATGAGTAATTGGAAATAGGCCTTAAAAACAGAAAAAAAACAATATTTATGATTAAAATTACAAGAACAAATTCTAATCAGCTGTTAGCTGTAGTGTTGCCACAGGAAAAAAAAAAGGGGCTCTAAGGGCTCTAAGGTTTATGGAATCCGAGAGTTGGGTTCCCACGGATTCCACAATCTTTGCATTTCTCTCTCTTTATCTCGCTTTACATGCATGCATTTGGAATGGATAAATGTGCGGTACATTTATCCACTCCAAATTCCATCCTGATGGCGCTACTGAAAGTTTCAGTTATTTTCAGTAACTCCATCAGTTGAAAATTATTGGAGGCAAAGAGTTTTAGGTCATCCATGTAGAGGAGGTGAGATATAACCTGACTACCTCTCCTCAACCGATAGCCTAGACCTGAATCCTCCAGCAGTTTGCTTAGAGGATTCAAGGCTAAGCAGAACCAAAGCGGACTCAAACTATCGCCCTGACATATGCCTCGCTCGATCATTAGCGGTTCGCTATTCCTCTCGACATCCAGGATAGCGAAGGACCGTCCTCCATTGCCCCATACACGACATCAGGAAGGTGCGCAGAGTTACATCTACTTTATACAACTCCAACACCCTCATGAGCCATGTATGTGGCACCGAGTCATAGGCCTTCTTATAATCTATCCAACATGTCGACAGATCCTTTCGGGAATGACGAACCTGTTGGCTAATGGTCATATCAATGAGGAGTAGCTCCTTAGTACCGCGGGACCCATTCCTACATCCATTTTGAGAGGCAGACATGATGGAGTTGGTGTAGCTCTAAAATAGATGTAAGAACTTTATAGACCGTCGGTAAACACGTGATCGGCCTATAATTTTTGGGTTCCGCGGTGCTACCTGATTTATGGAGCAGGTGGGTAACTCCTGTCGTTAGGAATTGGGGTAGCGAACCTGACTCCAAAGCAGTCTGGTACTGAGCCGCCAAGCGAGCGTGCGACCTTAAAAACCATTTGAGCCAGAAGTTGTGCAGCCCGTCCGGCCCTGGGGACTTCCAGTTAGGTAACGGACAGACTGCACGAGCCACATCTTGGGGGCTGATGGTAATAGCCCCCAATTCTGGTATTGGATAGCAGGCTCGCTCGACTTCTCGAGCCCATTTACCTTCGGTGTGACTGACAGGCACCGACCAGATACTGCGCCAGAAAGAACACATGACATCATCGTCCGGCAGGCGCGTGCTAGTCACACCTTGGTCCGGTCGCTCCCAACCCCTATAAACCCACCTTTCATCGCTCTGGAAGGTACGATTCTGAGTGTATCGCTCTACTCGCCGCTTATACCTACGAATACGGTTCGCCCATGCATACACTTTCTGCTTCAGGAAGTCGATGCCTCTGTGTCACGGGACATATAGTCCTAAGGGCCGATATCAGTCCCTGAGAACGCCCGCCTCACAAAGCGCATCAATCTAGGGCGAGTATTGCCTTCCCTGAAGCAGATTAGTTTGCCGATGAGCGCTCTGGCCCCATCAATACGACGTTCAATTCTGCACTGCCAAGCTGGTACGGTTGGTTTTGGTCGTGTAGCTCTAGAGTCATTAGCAAATTTCACGTGAGCCACACGACATAACGCTACAGCCGCGCAATACAGAATCGAATGAGTATCAGTGAGGTCTTCGCAGTCATCAAAATAATTTGACAACTGCGAATCCAGAGCTGCCACCAGCACCCTGTTTTTCTTATGCATGGGCAAACGAGTTAAGCGTGGTTTTAGTTCGGGCGACATGAACCGATATTCCCGAATCGCATCCTCCAAAGCACTCCTCAATTCCACATTATATTGGGTACTTACATTTGTGGCCCTGTCGTATCTCCCTTCGTCAGCTTGATTTGTTCTTAATTGAGTTGAAACTACAACAGTCTGCGACGGGGGGCCAATGGCATGGTCACTCTGCGTTTTCTTCGCAGGCGATCAAGTACAGTGTCATCTAACATATGATTACGTTGGATAACCCGTACCTGGTCCGACAGTCGTTGTGCCGAAACGTTGACAGCTGGCTCAAGCACCTGAAAAAGAGAGAGTATCCGAACACGGTACGCAGTCAGATTGTTTCCCCCCTCTGTAGCCCCATAGTATGAGCGCATGACATTCTCATTGATAGATCGTGTCCATCTCATGCGCTGCACACTTCCGCCGGGAGCTGGGACCCTATCAGAGGCCGGTGGGCCTCGAGATCCTAAGCCGTCCGGCGGCCGGCGTCCTCCCCGTCGACGAACAGGTGGTGGCGTCGTGGGCGGAGAGAAATACTCGTCGCTCGAGCTCGACGCAACTACCGCGGCCGGTGACGTCACAATGGGGCTGGGTACCGGCGGCGGCGAGGCGGAGCTGAGCGAAGAGTCCGGAGGTGGTAGGCGTGCACGAGCAGCTGATCTTGTCAACATGGTATTTTCATTTTCAGTATTTTCTATTCATAGTTGTAAAAGTTCTCTTTGATTCTAGTTTTGTCGGAGGTGACATCTGTCATGTCACCTCCGGTTCAGCAGTTATTCATTAAATTGTGCTATGGTATTCATTCTATGGTATATTAAGGTCTCTTTTTTGGATTTCCTGTATTTTTTGGTTCTTGGTTTAGCTTAAATTGAAGAATTCGTGTAAAATCCGTCAAAATATTTATTATTGTTAAAAAATAGAAAATGAGACGTTTTGTTGACTCGGTGTTGCCAGCTTATTATTAGGGTTATTATGTACACCATAGAAAATAATACCTACGAAAAAAAAAATATTTAATAAAATGGACAGTGCCGTTTATTTATGTTCAATAAAAAAATCGGCAATCGACTACCCTATTACCCGGCTGGCTGGTGTGGTTGGCGCATAGGGGTACAGTTACGTAACCATCGCGCCAATGGACTTCACTGACGGGTTACTGGTAACTCGACGTATTCCTTGCAGGACGTCATAGTAGGGTTAAAATGCAACAAATTAAGCCACCATATGTTCTACCGAAATTCAGTAGTTTTTGAATTAGTTAAGAGTTTTAGTTTTTTTATGAAAAATCCCAGATTAAATCATTTGAAACCAATTTAAAAATGATTTACGGCGCGACTGTACTGAAATTTAAGTTATTATCATAGTTGACGCCGTAGCAGACCTTTGTTAATAATTAAAAGTTCAATAATGCCTAAAACTTTGGCAAATATCACTAACCAAACATTTAATTTTTTGTAATTTTTGCTATTACTTCATAAAAAATGTAGTCTAGTGCAAAAAAAAATACTACACCTGGTGTACAAATTACTAGGAAAATATCCTTGTCTTATCAGTTATTCAGAAAGGTATGATTGTCAATACTTTTGCATGTGTGCCAGGGAAGAGAAGAGTTTTATGTTGGGCAGGTAAAATTGCGAGACGGTCAACCTATTGTTTCGTATTCGTATTATTCGTAGTTTTTACCTGTGCTTGAACTCCAACCACTCGGGGAGCTTTGTGATTGGTCGCTATTGTTCTCTCGGCATAACAGGGGGTGCGATTTTGCAAAATTTGATCGTCAGCGTTAGTTAGTTTCAACTCTACGTCGCGCAAGCTCGTGTTTTGTTACTGGCTATTTCCCTAACTGTTGCTGCGTATCTTGCTCTTGTGCTGTGCTGTGCCTTCATAAGCGCTGACTATGGCTGCATATTCTAATCCTGAATACGCTGACATAATGTACTGTTACGGACTTTGTGACGGTAACGCTGCTGAGGCGCGGCGAGAATATCAACTTCGCTTTCCCAACCGCCGACTCCCCCACGTTAGTGTCTTCGGATCGACTTATCGGCGAATATCTGAAACTGGCAGCGTCCAAAGAAGCAGGCAAGTTGACACTGGTCGTTCCCGGAGATACACGGCTGAGGACGAGGAGCTTATTCTTCAACGTTTTATTGACGATCCTAACACATCGACAAACATCGTAGCGCGTGAGCTTGGTATGTCACAGTGGAAAGTCTGGTCTGTAGTTCACTTGTCAGGCCGACATCCATACCATTACCAACCAGTCCAGTCATTAGAAGAAGGAGATCTGCCGAGACGGCTTGAATTTTGTCGTTTTATGCTAAGTGCCGACGCCGACAGCGAAAACTTTTTAAAAAACATTCTGTGGACCGATGAGTCATGTTTTGATCGTGATGGTATCACAAATTACCACAACTTACATTACTGGGCACCGAAAGCAGAAGCAAACCCTAAAAAACTGAAACCAACCGCATCCCAGCGAAGGTTCTCGCTTAATGTTTGGATGGGTATTATAGACGACAAATTAATTGGCCCACATTTTTTACCCCGAACACTAAATGGGAAACTTTATGAAGATTTCCTCAGAAATCATTTATCAGCACTGCTCACGGATGTACCGGAAGAAAGAAGAGCAAACATGATTTACCAACATGACGGATGTCCAGCCCACTTCCGAATCACAATTCGACAATTGCTGGATGAAAACTATCCAAACCGATGGATAGGGCGCGGTGGGCCGATTCCGTGGCCTGCACGAAGCCCTGATCTGACGCCGCTAGTCTTATACGTCTGGGGTCATATGAAAGATCTAGTTTATGTGACCCCAGTAAATTCAATTGAAGAACTAAGGGAGAGAATTACAAATGCGGCGGACCAGATGAGGGCAACAATCACCTCAAGAATAACAAAAACCGAAGTAAGGAAGCGAATAAGAACATGTATTCGAAACCGAGGGCAGCACATCGAACAAGACGTGTGAAATGTGTGTAATTAAAGTTTTTAATATTGATTAAAAAGAATAATAATGTTCACGATTTTGTTTTTGATTTTTTGAATAATCACCTTTTTGTGAAACGCACGCCTGTACTAAATCAAAAACGATTTTCATAATGTAGTCCATGATTTTGTATTAACTTTCATACCTTTTTGGATAGCTGATAAGACAAGGATATTTTCTTAGTAATTTGTACACCAGGTGTAGTATTTTTTTTTGCACTAGACTACATTTTTTATGAAGTAATAGCAAAAATTACAAAAAATTAAATGTTTTGTTAGTGATATTTGCCAAAGTTTTAGGCATTATTGAACTTTTAATTATTAACAAAGGTCTGCTACGGCGTCAACTATGATAATAATTTAAATTTCAGTACAGTCGCGCCGTAAATCATTTTTAAATTGGTTTCAAATGGTTTAATCGGGGTTTTTCATTAAAAAACTAAAACTCTTAACTAATTCAAAAACTACTGAATTTCGGTAGAACATTTGGTGGCTTAATTTGTTGCATTTTAACCCTACTATGACGTCCTGCAAGGAATACGTCGAGTTACCAGTAACCCTGTAGATTTGCGAAACACTTTTTATGGCATGCCGCATGCATCACTGCTAAGTATGCACACAAATGTATGCATTCTATGAACTTAGCAGTGAAAGTGTTATAAACATTCTTACAGTTGGTCTAGTCACTCTTTGCATTAAATCACATTATACCTTAAAAATATTATAAAATGATTACTCAAATATTATAAATTAAAAATATTTATACATTAGTCCATTATACATTAAAATTAAAACTCATACATTCAATAGTCACACATTATCAATGAAACAAAATACATTAAACCAAGTTTTTGTCATTAAAGAAATGATTTATATCTAGTACGCTTTAGCTATCAAGAATTCCTTGAGCTTAATTTTAAAGATATTGATGGCTGAAATACCTTTAATACAATTTGGTAGTTTGTTTGTTTTACTCCCATTCCAGATAATTATACTTTTTTTTTTTCGCTTCGCAGAAGGAGGTGGCGGCTGCCCATGCCCTCTCGATCCATACCATAGCCTGAACCAGGGCCGAACGCGAGTGATCTCTGCTACCGATCGCCTCCACAAAGACACGGTGGTGCTCTGCCCAAGCCGGGCAGACCTCCACCGTGTCCTCACAGTGGTGACACCCGAGCGTTTCTTCTCACCTTTTCCGACACAGGAACCTCCCGAAGCTGCCATGTCCAGTGAGGACCTGCGTCAGGCGGATGGTGAGGACGCCGTGGCGCCTTTTTAGGCACTCCTCAAAGAGGGGATTTATTGTCGCAATTGTGGCGTGCCCATTACTGTACGGCTTGAGTGGAGATTCGCAAGAGCAAACGTGCTCGGCGGAAGGAAGTATTGCAATAATATGCTGGTGGCTTGACCGTACTTCCGGGATTGTCCTGATAGCCTTGCAATACCTCTCCACTCCTCATAAGCACCTCAGGACATGTTGCCCCCTTGTCGCTACGTCACTATGTGCTAGCGACTGTTTCCGGAGGCACATTATTGAGTGCGAAAGTCTCCCCCTGCCATTTTATCTGTTTATAGTATATAACATTGATCAGACAGGGAACATAATCCTTCCATAGTTCAAGGTAACCAATCCACTATAACCAAACCCCAACCCAAACCCTTAGCCCAATATGTTTTGTTTCCATGTTCAGCAATAGTCCTGCACCAATCGAAGGTTGTAATTGGGTGCACTTACAAAGTACTCTTAATACTGCAGATAGAAAGTTTTACTCAAAGGAAACATTCCTTTATTTTTGAATAGAAAGCAAACTGCATTCAAAGATTTTCGAAAATTCTCTTCTCCCACACCCGGGAATCGAACCGGCTAAAATCTGAAAAAAATATACCCTGTACTTTTATTGCATCGATCGTTAGGGTCAATTATAAGGATGAAATCTCTCTAACAAACATGATAAATTAAATGAAAGGAAAACCAGGAAATCTTAAATTAATTTAATTATTTACAAAAAATGGTAAACTAACTAATTAGTTGCTCGAAATGGGCTCCATTCTCTTGGATACACAAATTTATTCTTTTAACGAATTCATTTCTAGTAACCTTTAATAAAGTGTTGTGGTGAATATTATAAATCGTATTCTGAACTTCAACTCTCAACTCGTTGTCATTCGCATAAGATTTAATGTAAATTTGATTTTTTACATATCCCCACAAAAAAAAATCTAATGGGGTGAGATCTGGCGATCTCGCAGGCCATCTGATTGTGCCGTTTGTACCAATCCAGGTATTAAAATGGTTATTAATGTAGGCAGTAGTGATTCTGCTGTTATGTGCTGGAGCACCATCTTGCTGTAGAATTATTTGGTTTCGCTCTTCCTCGGGGAAACCATTTAACTCGTTTCTTAAGAGATCCAGTATTTCAATATACTTGACAGTGTTTAAATGACCTTCGTACACGTGGACTAACACTACTTTATTTCTCATAATTCCGCACCAAACGTTGAAAGAAAATCTTACTTGATTGTTAGTTTCATGAACACGAACAGGATTCACTCGAGACCAATAATGTTTATTGCGGCGATTGTACATGCCATTATTGCTGAAGTTGGTTTCGTCAGACCATACAATGTTACTCAAAAAATTAGGGTTTCGGTCAATTTCTCCAAGCATGTTTTCACAAAATTGTAATAGTCTGTCACGATCCCCAATATGCAATTTTTGCACCAACCGACCTTCACGATAGCATTTATACTTATACTTTTTCAGCACTTTAAGTACGCGAGTGTGGGTTGTTCCTAATTCATCGGCAGCATCTCTATTTGAAGCCTTTGGAAATGATTCAAAGTATGTTAAAACATCTAGTTCAAAATCGAAATAGTTTTGCTGAATAGTTTGCCGTCTCTTCTTGAAACCACCCGTATTCTTTAAATTTTCTACCATTCTTTTCAATACGAACCGAGTTGGTACCTGTCGGTCTTGATATCTCTCTCCATACCACCGCAGAGCTAGATTCACGATTTTGTTATTTAAAAAATAAGCTTCCATTAAATCAAACTGTTCTTGATAAGCCATTTTCACCGTGAGACAAAATGTGAAATGAGTTGTAAAAACAATCAAATGTGAATAACAACTATGACAATCTAATTTTCAAATTTTAATCTAACATTCCATATTTAAATTACCTCATACACGCAGCTACGAATATGTCGCAAAGGAGTCTGCATTACAAAAGATGGATGTTAGTTAAAGAGCTTTAACTTGACTCATTGAATTTGTAACTTCAGATTTCCTGGTTTTCCTTTCATTTAATTTATCATGTTTGTTAGAGAGATTTCATCCTTATAATTGACCCTAACGATCGATGCAATAAAAGTACAGGCTATAATTTTTTCAGATTTTAGCCGGTTCGATTCCCGGGTGTGGGAGAAGAGAATTTTCGAAAATCTTTGAATGCAGTTTGCTTTCTATTCAAAAATAAAGGAATGTTTCCTTTGAGTAAAATTTTCTATCTGCAGTATTAAGAGTACTTTCCCTCCAGGTGGCATTACAAAATTCCACCCTGTATATTAGTTCGCTGCGCTTGGGTCGTCTTACTAGATTCAGATTACTAGTAAGATAACAAAAGTAGGTACCTATTCAATAGGTATTTCCAAGTCGTATATTCAAGTACAATTGCTATCAGCCACTCATCATCCACTGCTGACATCACAGATAGTGCACGTCGAGTCTTCACAATAATAATAAAATGTTTGGTTGTCGACACCGATTAGTTTCCCGGCCTGGTCGCCGCTCCACAACAAGCAAGCTGAGTGTTACTGCGGGAAGACGGGAAGATGGGAGGATTGTCCGCACGACCGGCGCGCCCCGCAATACTCACGCGATCCGTCTCCGCGCGAACAATGCGCGCCCACATTTTATCGCGCGCTCTCGGGACGTTCTAATTGCTGACATTTTGTATCGCTATTGTGTGATGACGGAGATGTTGCCTAATGGAAGCAAACGTGGACAAATAGTTACGGAGACGACTCTCTTCTGTTCTCACGCTTTCTCATTAAATAATAGTTTATGTCACAAAATGTTCTTGTTACTGGAGACATCAAATACGAGCATATGTTCGAGCCTTCCATACTTTTGGTAGTACTATTAGTAAATTGAGATGTTCAGGTAACTATGACAGGGAATTCGCCCAAAACGTCTTGAAACTCTTCCGAATGGGGCGCCTGCAGCCCAGACCTCACCGGACAGCAGCGTCGAACGAAACGACTGGCTTGACGATTTTGTATTAGCTAACTGTCATTCTGTCACCAAACTACTACTCTGATGTTATGAGTGCCATTCACTTTTCTTTTCGTAAGGGTTTCAGTTATTCAAAATATAGGATGGAAGCATTCGCGAAGCGTCATTCACTCTTGTCGTGTGATAAAATGAAAAAATAATAAATAAAAAGAACTCTAGGTTGTGGAACGCGTCGCGTCCAGAAACAAACAAGTGCAAAGTAACAATTGTCGTTTTTCCAACTTGCAATCACAGTCCGGCCGCATCCTCATGATGAAGTAATAACATCAAACCTCCCCCTCACCCCCTCGCGCGCCCCTCACAATGCACGCAGACCCGCCAATCGGTGCGGCTGCAACCAAATTGTATTCTTTGCAGTTTTCATTTGAAACCGATACGGAATGGAACTGACGCGATGCCAATGGAATACTGATCACGTGCACATTAAGGGCGCTTGTAAAACGTCAATGAACGTCACACACAATCATCCAACAAACGAACAGTTCTGAGACGAGCCCTGATTAATGAGCCGACGGCAGCGACAGTTTGAGTGCCATTCCACGGTACCTGTTGTACACGCAGTGAGCGAGCGCCCGCAACGTGACTGTGACCTCTCGTACAGTGTGAGTACGTCGAATAATTCGCTCCTGTACTTCTGTTCGCAACAAGCGGCGCAGTCTGTCGACGAGATTACTTTTTGTGTGAACACAAACTCTGTCATAATTGTATTATGTAGATATCCGCGGCGCAATTTTTATATTTTTATGGCGCCATTGAAATCTTTAGTGCAAATAAACCGCACAGAGACATTACGGACGAATTGCCGCCGAGCGAAGCGGAGTAAAGACTAGCGTCGTAAAAGTGTATCGATGTTAAAGTCATGCCGCGTCCCGCCCGCGCCACGTGGCGTCCCAACCATGCGTAGTTACGTGCGTCTTGATCGAATGATTACTTGCGGTTTATCCATCAATTTGGATCACAGATCACTTGATTTACGTCGCTATTTATTTGACTTTACGGTTACGGAAGATTTAAATATGCAACAGAGTAATATTCGCAGTGATGAGTTCGTAGGCGTGTTACCAGCCAGGGGACGCATAGCAGCATCTTTAGTGACCATTATTCTGAATTGTACAAATCAATTTTAATAACTAACATGCCATAAGCTAGTGCGTACACCTGCTGTGCGCAGTCTGCCACCACAGTACTCGGTAGTTTGACGGCACAGTGATGGTATAGCTTGTCCGTTTCAAAGTTACCTGCTTATTAAACCTAACCTACAGCTCATTCGTCGGAACACGCTAATCGCGCGGCGTGTCTAACCGGCGCGATCCGTCACACAACGCGCGACACGCGCTCGATAAGGCGATTAACTTCAAATTAAGTGATTTATGTTGTTCAATAATAAATAGGTATAAAACCTTATCACAGAAACCATACCTAATCATTGTGTGAAACATATTACCAAATTAATCTCTACTTACTTCATGTGAAATTTGGGTAATGGTGGGTAATAAATCGTTTAGTTTTCTTATTTTACTTCTAGCAGGTAAAAATGTAACCTTGACTATTACCAGAAAGCAAATAAACTAGTTTTTCTAAATACACCTATGTTACATAATACAAATACCATAAATAAGACAATTCCACCTCCACCTTCTTCTTAAATGGTAGAGCAAGCATGGCATGTCCAATTCTTTAGCGTAATCTAACGCTTGCCTTTAGAGATTAGAACATACACGAGAATATACCAACTTTCCCGTAATAATAATATAACCACACATCATTCTAAAGGGTCTACCCTTTATGGCAGAACTTTTTTTGTCATAATATTATATTGCTAAACAGCGGACAGCATAACCATCATTTCGCAGAAAATCGTTTGGCAGACACTCATTTATCATACATTCAAAACTCATAAGTTTGTAAGTCAGAATCATCTTTAGGCATATTTTTTTTATCTATTATAATTAAAAAGTAAAACCATCAGAATCGTCTTTTGGCATACATTGCACGTATGTATTATCAGTTTATCAGTCATTAAAACAGTTGATTTTGACCTTATGTAGTTTTTCCCTGTAAGAAGCATGCAAACAAGCAAACAAGCATACACCATGCATGCAGCAAGCATGCAGTATGCAAACACCATGCATGCAACAAGAATGCAGCATGCAAGTAAGCATTGCATGCTGCATGCAAGCGAGCATGCAGCATGCAAGCAAGCATGCAGCATGTAAGCGAGCATGCAACATGCAACAAGCATGGTTTGTGTCACGGCTCCGGCGCTGCGGGGCTCCGGCGGTCCCACGCGAGCTTATCGTCGCAGATGGTTTTAGCGCTCACCACCGCAGCTTTGGCTTGCTGGCCGGCTTTGCCGGCCAACCTCAGTCGCGGCGGCGGGCGTTAACACTACCTGCTCCTCATCTCGCGGGCCGCCTCGCCCCTCCGCGCCTACGCGGGCTTAAATTACACTCTAGGGCGCATCGGGGCGACCGGCGGTAGAGATCTCTCGCGTCCAGCCCTGGTTCAGGCCATGGTACGGAGAGAGAGGGCATGGGCAGCCGTCACCTCCTTCTGCGAAGCAGTAATGTTCGCGAAGGAGGAGGCGGGACGGTTGAGGGAAAGGCAAATTTCGCGCCCTCTCGCCCCTAGCCGCCGCAGGAGATGCCCTGGGCGTCGGGAATCCCAGGCGGATTTCCAGCCACCGTAGGCGCGGGCTTGCGGACGGTGAGCAATGGGTAGCTCACCGTCGGATAAGGACCAGGCCCGGGTCGACGGCGCGTTGTATTCCACGCGCGCCTTAAAGAGATGTCGTCAGCACAAGGTAGGGGTCCACTAGGGCCGATGCCTGCCGGGGTCGCGGGAAGGTACTTATGGGTCACCGAGGCCCCCGCAACACAGGCAATAGGAAGGAATACGGGTGGGTTTTAGTCAGTAAGAGTCTGACACACCCGCCCGCTCCACACAGAGCGACTACGTGGAGTCGGTTTTGCAGCGATTCTGTTCTGTCACTAACTTTTGTAACAACTTAATTACTTTTTAAGAGGGAATATTATTTTAATTTTAATTGAAAGTTAAATGTGCTATCAGGCAAAAAGCTAAATGCCATATTTCAAATGACATTCTGCCATGTTCGTAGTATGCCAAGTGAAATTGTACCAAATAATTGTCGCTTTAAATAAAAGTTATGCTAAATGAAATTATGCGGAATTTTAACTTTGCCAAAGGTAATTATGCCAAATAATATTCTGCCATCTTAAAGGTATGCCATTGTAAATTCGGCCTAACAATAATTATATTAAATAATTTTTATGCCTTAATAATATTCGTTTAAAGAAAATTATGCCAAGTGTGTTATGCCAAATAAATTTCGGAGCATCAAGATTCTGCCAGATAGAGGGAACCCGATTCTAAATAGTGAATATTTTGATAAAAATACTGTTATTTTCAAATGAATATGCTTATCAGTGCATAATTAATAATAATAATATTCTACAAGACTCAATAAAATTGTAAATATTTAGTTTATTATAATAATCGTGCAATACATAATATATAAATATAACTTAAAACCTAATATATAAATACTTGTATAAAATATAAATACTATAGGTACATACTGGATAAGACAATAGGTATAGATCTAATTTCACATTGTTCTCACCTGCTTGCGCGCTGATCGACTGAAATTATGTATTGTCATTTCCTTAGTTTTTTTTTTGTTGTTGTTTTAATAGTTTTACTGCACTCAATTCTCAATTCTCAATTCTTTATTGCGTACCATAATGTATACAGTTGGTGGGAAAAACAGTTACATCAGTCTCAATTATGGACCCTGTCGGGCACAGCATAGATAAAAGTAGGAGAGAGGAGGAAGAACGCTTGGCATTTAATAAGTCAAACTATGAGTTTATATATGTATTTATTAAAAATATTAGTAATGTTGTAAACTAATTGCTTTTAAAAATATTAATTATTGTTTTATATATGTACTTATTATTAATTTTATTTATTATGTCAGTAATTTATTTATTATTAGTTTTATCAATTATTTAAGGTATTTAGTTATTATTATTTTTATTTACTACGTAAATAATTAATTATTATATTTTATTTTATTTAAAGTAACTTTAATTAATATTATTATCCTACAGGGGTAAGTCATTTATTTCATATTTATAATTTATCATCTAAGTATTCGCCTATACTATAATAGCATTTACTTTCAAGGAAGATTTTTAATTTATTAATAAATATATTATAATTATCTAAATTCTTAATTATTGCGGGTAACTTATTATAAATTTTTATGGACATGACAAACGTACTATCGGAGTGCATTTTTAATCGCGATAGTGGTAAGTTTAGTCTGTTTTTGTGTCTTAGAACAATTTTCTTTTGTATGTCCTCTCTTTTTGTAAAGAAATCTGGGTATTTACGTACGAACTTACAAACTTCAAATATATACAAGCATGGTAGGGACAAGATCTTTAGTTCCTGAAAGTGGGGTTTACAGCTATCAGTGACTTCAATATTTACTAAGATCCTAATTAGTTTTCTTTGTAATGTAAGTAACGTGGGCGCGTCAGTACTGTTTCCCCATAAGATGATACCATATGAGAGCCATGCGTGGGCATACGCGTAGTACGTTACTAATGCTGTTTTTAGGTCTGTGGTTTTTTTGATCTCGCGGAGGGCGTATGAAAATTTTGATATTTTTGATTTCACTTTCTGGATGTGAGACTTCCAATTTATGTGTGTATCAATATCTAAGCCTAGTAGGGTGAATTTATCAACTACGTCTAATTTATTATTATTGAAGCTAAAGTTAATATATAATGGGGTTTTTTGACGAGGGTGAAATTAAATTATTTTAGTTTTATTGAAATTTATTTCTAGATTGTGTTCAGTCATCCAATTTATTGTAGAATCTAATATGGAGTTTAATTTATCATTTAAATTGGTGTTATTTTCGCATGAGGTAAGTATAGATATGTCATCCGCAAACAGGACACATTCCTCATTTATATTTTTTGGAAGGTCATTTACATACACCAGAAATAAGAAACACCCCATTACGCTTCCTTGCGGTATTGAGGCGGTGATTTGTTTGGTGTGGGATCTGATAAATTGTATTTCATTTGTACTATTGTTGCAATGTTCGATTTCAACTACTTGTTCCCTATTTTTCAAATAAGATACAAACCAGTCGTAACATTTTCCGCGGAGTCCTATACTATATATTTTATTTAATAATATTTCGAATTGTACTTTGTCGTATGCCTTCGTCATATCAAGCAAAAGTCCTATCGCGTACTTTTTATCATTGATGATATCAAGGGCTTTTTGAATGTATTTGTAAACGGCCAAGGTAGTGGAGCGCTTTTTTCGAAAACCGTTTTGGCAGTCATTAAATATATGATATTTTTCACAAAAAGCATATACACGATTGCACATGGCTTTTTCGAATATTTTTGAAGCTGTCGGTAAGAGGGCAATTGGGCGATAATTATTAGGGTCGGTTTTATTATTCTTTTTATGGATTGGTTTTATGAGGGCTTTTTTTAAAAGATTGGGAAAAGATCCTTCTTCAAATGATTGATTTAATAGTTTAAAGAATGGCAATGTTAATTCATCTGCACATTGCCTTAATAAGGTAGGTGGTAGTTCGTCAACGCCATGACTTTTTTTATTTTTTAAGTTTTTTAGTAATGAATTAACCTCGTAGGGATCAATTGGACTGAGAAAGATTGAGTTTTCTGTAGGGCATTCGACTGGAGAGAATCGTTTCGGTTTTCCGGTCGAGTTGTTTGTGGCCTCCCCGATAGAAGCGAAAAAAGTGTTAAATATGTTAGCTACCTCTTTGGGTTCAGAAATCGCACTATTTTTTGTTTGAAGGGTTATGTTAGATTTCTCACTTGCTATTTTTTTATTTGTACGTTCATTTACTATGCTCCACATTGTCTTAACTTTATTATTAGATTTGGTCATTTTATTTTTGTAGTGTAGTTTTTTAGCTGTCGTTACTGTCTTCTTTAGAATTTTTTCGTAGTTTTTGTAATGTCGAGTTAGTATAGGATTGTCTGTTTTAGTTGTTAGTATTTTTAATAATCTTTTATTTTTGCAAGATTTTTTTATGCCAACGGTAAGCCAGTATTTTTTATATTTTGATTTTAACTTTAGTTTTTTTAATGGCATACATTGATTTAGAATGTCAATGAGGGTGCCACTAAAAGCCTCATAATTACTGTTCATATCTTTTCCAGTAGTAATGATATTATTCCAATTTAGTTCTTGTAATTTTGACTTAAATTTTAAAATATTTGTGTGATTGAAAAATCTTTTCTTTACATACCAGGTGATTCTTTTTGTTTGGTTGGGCAGGTGTAAATGTAAAACGGCACTATTATGGTCTGAAAAACCTAGTTCTTCTACAGTTGTGTACATATCTCTGAAATTAAAATTTGTAAATATTAAATCCAAGCATGTAGTTGTATTTGGCGTTACGCGTGTTGGGGTTTTTATGAATTGGGTAAATTTATATTCCTGCATTAAATTTATGAATTGATTTGATTTAACGTTATTTATTAGTATGTTAATGTTAAAGTCACCTCCTATAATTATGTTTAGTTTAGAATATTTATAATTTATATATTTTAGAATTAGTTTAAGTTGTTGATAAAAAACTTCTTCCTCTCTTCTATTCCAATACATAGTTATAATTAATAAGTTTTCATTAGGTAATTCAGTAGCACATAACTCTAGTACATATTCTATAGATTTATCTGTTATATCACTTCTACGTATATAGTCTATATGTTCTTGAAGCAGAATACAGACACCGCCACCTGTACGGGTACTGCGACAGTATGATGAGGCAAATTTATAGCCGCTAATCTTTATTAGTTCTAGTTTTTCTTCCGAGAGCCAGGTTTCCGAGATACATATTGCTTTGTACGCAGAATTTTGGTTGATGAAAGCTTCAAGTAAGTGGTGTTTATTTTTAAGACTTTGGAAATTCTGAAATAGTATTTTAAATGGTAGGTCTTTGTTTACGAAATGTCTGACCAATTGATTCATTCGGTATATCTATCTGGTGGGATGTGTTAGTGATGCTCATCGTTCTCGTATCGCTTTCCTGGTAAGTTGAATCTTCATGCTGAGGTTTCGTGTTATGATATTTTTTGTTAACCGATTTTCCATCTATGTATAGTTGGTTATTTCTTATTATTGCATGATGTCCGTTTTGTCTAGCCTTAAATAATTGTTCTCTCAATTCAGCCCTTTCCTGTCGTGATTTCGCGTCTAGAAACTCTGAAACACCTAGTCCAGTTCCCTGGAAACATTGGAAGCTGCTGACAATATACCTGGTCATTCTTTTACTGAGCAATTCTATTACGAGCGGTCTATTCTTTGTGCCTTTTCTTCCTACTCGATACATGTTTTCTATGTAACCTGATAGGTCTACATTGACTATATCGCGAAATAGATCTAACAGTCTGTTATATAGTTCACAGTCAGGTTCTTGATAATACTCTGGAAGGCCATAGAGTACTAGTTTATGATGGTGGTTTTCAGGTGTGTTTATTGGTTGGAATGTCCGAGTTGATAAATCCCTTACTTCTCTTTTCAATTTTTCGTTTTCCAATTGAAGTGTTCTTATTTTAATGCTAATGTTTTCTATTTCTTGTTTTCTTTGTTCATTTTGTATAGTTAGGGTATTCATTTTGGAGTCAAAATCTAGTTTCAATTCCGTTATGGCTCTATTAATCTCTGTTTGTATTGTGTTCTGTAGTTCTTCAATTATAGATTTATTGTTCTCTTTCAGACGTAGTATAATAAGTTCGCTCAAACTCTGCATGTTTAATTGACCCTGAGTGTTATTTAACAAGTCTATATTTTCATATGTAAAAGAGTTTTTCATTTCGTTGTTGGCAATATCCTCTGGCTGAAAAGTGTCTCCTAACAAACTCAGGTCTTCAGAGCCAATGGTGTCATTATTGGAATTTATAGTCTTCTTTCTCATTGTAACGTTGTTGCTCGCTGTTGACGTGGTTAAGTCGTCGCATTCATGATTTTTTTGGGATCTTACGGGGGTGTCAGTATTTCCTGTTTTTGGTATTTTACAGACGCATGTCTGGCACTTCCAGGAGTGTCTAAGTTCCAATGTCATTGATTTCTGGTAATACTCTTTTGTTACACCTGCACACTCCAAGTCATATCTACACTTGCAGAGCGAGCAAATAAGGGTTTCTCTTATTGGCAACTTGAGTCGGCATCCTGCACATAGGGTAGCTGGCGCCATCTCTTGAAGAATTTTTTCGTAGTAGTTTAGAAAACCTACTGGAGGCGGCACCTGGTGTATTGTGTAGGTACTATATTATAGAAATCGATGGGTCTTTGGTTATGTTTCGTGTCAACAGATGGTGCTAGTTTCTTCGTAGCTTTGGTTTTCTGGTTCAGTTTATTTTTAAGTTGGATAGATGGCGCTTATCCACAGTAAGTAAAGTAAGGATGACTTCGAATAATTATCTTATTTGGATGTTATTGGTCTATACTATTAGATTATGTACCTTTTCAAAAGATGTTTTCCTTATATTTTCCGAGATAGTCCAGTATACATCCGTTTATTGAAGAGTACTGATCACTTTTATCATCATCACTTTTGAATGTTATAGTCGTTATTTTTCCTCAATCACTTTTTACTGTTTTTAGTCGGTTATATTGAGTATTATGCACGTACTTCAATATCACTCAGTTTATGACACTAGTGCTTTATTTTAAATACTGTTTCGACAATAAATAATCACTTTTTCTATTATTAGGAATTATTTGTACGGAGCTGAATGTTTGTTTACGCACAGCAGCGCCATCTCTCCCTCACTCCTCTCCCCCTATCCCATTCCTGCACATTGCCTTTCACCCGCGTGTGAGCGAGACCGCTACACCAATCAGCGCCAACCCGCCGAATGTCGTCGAAAATCAAGATGGATTGGGTTTTCGTGCGTCTTCGCGTGCGCAGCCCATTGCGCCCAAAATTCATTTAACCAAGTGAAAATTCGTGGAAATCGCTTGTATCGTCGTGACAGTGCATCATCATCGCATCAAATAAGGTATCGTGCCACCTTCCTTTCGCCAACTACTGATTTGCGACCTAATTTCTGTCCTAACAGTGGTTGTGCATTCGTCCATACTTTTTTGTCGTAAAACCAATCCAAAACTATCGATTTAGTGTTGCCCCGCGCATCCATTTATGGTTCTTCGAGCCGGATATAATATATGTATATTGTAATTGGAGTCAAATCTGTGCAACTTATATTTTGTAAAATTCCAATAAGTTCGTTCGTAAGTACCTGGCCGCGTGCGTGTGTGTCGTAAGCGCCGTGTCGGTCGGTAGGTACGTACTTATTGTCGTTAAAACCGCTTCATAATTATTATCTAAATCGTAGATAATAATTGTAAAATATCTTTCTCGATCGCTAAATCCGCAATTGCTTAACTTATTTACTTGTAATATTTATTTTAGTTCAACCCGCGTCAAGTTGATAAGTTAGTATAATTACATACGTTATCGTTTATTCGTAACCAAACCTGAATAGTATTTAATTATAACATTATTTCGATCGACCCGCATATTACTCGCGCGTCCCAACTTTGGGCCTGATTACCCTCCGACGCGTCCCGGTTCGCGCGAGCGCACACATGCGGATTTCGCTTCGGTCATATCCAACATAAAGCGTATTATCTAGAAAACTACTGCAGCTATACCTTAATAAAAAATCAAGTGTATGGTATAGCTGAAACTATGCAGAATCAATAGGTGTTAAAACTAAATTACGACTTCATAGCCCAAAGTACCGTAAAAAAATGTTAAACTTGAGAACGCGTGTTGAAATTTCCGTAAAATATTTGTTCGTGCGGAATTTTTGTTCAATATTTTTTGGTTTGGGTCAATAAAACCTATTTATAATTAAACTAGACTATCTAAGCTTTCTTTTGATATCCATATGCCCTTAATTGGTTTGTTCAGAGTAACACAGTAAACCATAACAAACACCCATTCCCTCATATTTTTTTTTTAAAAATGTCCGGCGGGACGAAGTAAATCAGGTTAATCGTAACTATTTTTGTAGTATTTTAACGGTGTGAGCGTGTTTAAATACTATTTATGAACATATGTCCATATAACAAGCACTAATCTATTACATTATTTAGTAAAACTTACGTAATTAATACGAAAATGCCAACGCACAGCGTGTCGCCATGCGCCTAATTTTTCCTGACGATTTTATCACAACACAACAGATTCACAACCTTGGACACTTGTAGATATTCGTACACCTTGATTAAAGAGGTTTTTTATGGTATATAACAATTATACACTCAACACTGGATTATTCACTATATTGTAATTAAATAAGTTAAAAAAATAAAAAGGAGCATGTTTTCATTATTTCAGTGACAGCCAACTGAACGACGCAAAACTTAAAAAAAAAAAAAATCTCTTTGGTCTGACACCGAGTGTTGCATACGTAAAGAAGCGGAATTTAATACAGCGCCATCTAGTAAAATCATTTAAAAGCCGTACAGTGCGACTGCGGCACGAAATTGCTTTGTTTGGTGTAAAACGTCCGGGCTACCCTGGTAGCCTGGACACGTAGAGGTCCTGTTTTTCTGGGATAATATGGTAGCCGGGACAGGCCAGTGGCAGTGGTCATAGAATATTATAGATTCTTTCTTATAGGAAACAGACGTAGCCTACCTAATAATAAGTAGAAGTGGGTACTTGTCGAATGCCTACACCTACATTTGAGGTATTCTGTTTTCCATCGCATACCAACCAAATAGGTATTTCGTTAACAAGTTAGTTTAATAATTCTAGGTACCTGGTTAGTATAATTCTGCCAAAATGGCACCTACAGATTCATCTGTAACTTTGAAAATGTTATATGCTAAGAGGGATAGAATATTTTCCCATATGTAAAGTATTTGTAATCGAACTCGGGATATTGATACAAAATCATTTAACGTAGAAACGTTTGTATGTGAAATTGAAACCATAGATTCATTACGTGAGGATTATGAAAGTGTGGATAAAATAGCAACTATTGAATTAAAATTGGATCCCGATTACGCCGTTAATTACCAGTCGCTCTCGTCTTTTGAAGACCTATTAGGTTGCGTGAAACGAACCGCCAATAAGTTAAAATCGAACTCAAATACTGGCGATGACTGTAAGTCATCAAGCCAACATAGGTATCCTAGACTGCCTCCTTTTGAGATTCCCGAGTTTAACGGTGATATAAAAAATTGGCCTTTGTTTTCCGCTAGTTTTCAGAATGCCTTTCACAATAACGTATCACTCACGGATTCAGAGAAATTGTATTATTTAATTGGTAAATTAACTGGTAAGGCGCGTTCCATATGCGCCGGGATTACTCCTAGTTCGGAAAATTATTCGTTGATATTTGATTTGCTTATAGCTAAATATGAAGACAAACGGCTTTTGGCCACTCCATATTTAGACCAAATATTTGATTTTAAACCTATCTCGTCTGCAAACCCTAACAATCTAGAAACTTTCTTAGAAAAAATCGCTTCATCTGTCGCCGCTTTGAAACATTTAAAGATCGATGACCTCTCAGATTTTGTTTTCCTGTATATTGCGTTTAAGAAATTAGTATCTGATACCACACGCTCGTTTGAGTCCAACAGACGTGGCTGTGAACTGACATCTTTCGAGAATCTAGTCTCGTTTGTGCGCGATCACATTAAAATATTACAGCGTACTTCGTCAGTAAAGTATGAAGCTACAAAAATTATCCTCGAAAAATGGATACAACTTCTAAATTGCATAAGTCGTCAACTACGTGTGCTTATGTGAATGCCACATCTAGCTCGGAGTCAACTTCGTGTTCTTTGTGCAATAGTCAACACGATCAGATTTACAAATGTTCAGTTTTCAAAAATTATAAACCAAATGATCGTTTTAAGTTTGTGAAAGCAAATCATTTGTGCATTCATTGTTTAAGTAGTGGTCATCATGTTTCTGAATGTGGGTCTAATTCTTCATGTAGGAGGTGTAATTCTAAGCATCATACTTTGATAAGTTTTAGTAGTGAACCCGTTGTGAATAGCTCGCATACACCGCGCGCGCTGGTGGCCGCGGCCCCGGCTTCTGCGATACTTAGTGATGCGACTACTGCGCCCACGCGCTCCGCTCACACTGATGACGTATCCCTTTGCGCGTTATCAGATAGCACGGTTACCACCGTACTAATCGCAACTATGCTTGTTATTATTAGAGACAATCGTGGTTTAGAACATACTGTACGTGCTTTGTTAGATAGCGCTTCTCAAAGTAACAATATTACTAGCGATTGTTGTCGACGTTTAGGTTTAAACATAAATACTAGACCAGCTTGTTCAGTGGTAAAGGGAATCGGTGGTTCTAACAAACATATTCAAGGTTCCGTAAAGCTAAAGTTTTATTCTCGTTTTGATTGTAATATTAATTATAGTATCGAGTCATTAGTAGTTGATAAAATAACCGAACATTTACCGACTGTCGTGGTTAATGCTTCACATCTGTCGAATTTTATTAATTTGCCGTTGGCTGACGATACTTACTCTTCCCCTGGCCCGATTCAGTTACTGATCGGCGCTTCGCTTTTCCCGCATTTGCTTTTGTCGCATAAGGTCCAAGGACAGTCTCCGCATCTTTCGCCTCTCGCTTTAGAAACTGTTCTTGGCTATGTCATTGTAGGTGACGCTCCGATCTGCGTTGATAGAAACGAGACAGTGTCTTATTGTTGTACAGCTGATCCGTTGGACTCAGCTATTCGAAAATTCTGGGAATCGGAGGAAGTGATCGTTCCTCCGGTACTCAGCCCAGATGATATAATATGTGAAGAATTTTGTTCTCATACGACTTCTCGTGATAGCGATGGTCGCTATGTTGTAGCTCTGCCCTTTAAGGGGGATGAACACTCGCTTGGTAATTCCCGACAAGCAAGCAGACGACGCTTTTATTGCTTGGAACGGAAAATGCAAGTGTCACCAAAATTAAGGGTAGCGTATGATAGTGTAATTCGCGAGTATTTAGAAAAGGGTTATATTTAACCCATACCTGTATGTTTAGAAACTTCACAGTCGTATTTCATCCCACATCACGGAGTCATCCGAGAGGACAAGATCACTACAAAATTACGCGTTGTTCTCGATGGTAGTTGTAAGACTACTAGAGGTGTTTCACTTAATAACCTTTTGTATAGTGGTCAAAATCTTCAAAGAATATTGTGTAATATTATAGTTAATTTTCGTTTGTTTTTAGTCGCACTTTCCGCTGATATTCGTCAAATGTTTTTAAGTATTGGCGTTCGAGAATGTAATAGACGTTTTTAACGCATTTTGTATCATTTTTTCCCGCTACAACCGGTCGGTTTTCGAGTTTAATAGAGTAGTGTTTGGACTTAAGTCCAGTCCATTTCATGCGCTACGCACTATTAAACAACTGGCAGCTGAAGACGGTGACACTTACCCTAAGGCTAGAGATATCGTTAATAGTAGTTTTTACATGGACGATTTTGTCTATTTGGTTCAGAATGAAGATGAGGCCATGTCCACCACATCTGAAATGATTGGTCTTATGCAGGCTGGTCAGTTCGAACTTTTCAAATGGACGAGTAATTCTGAATCGGTTCTAGATTCGATTCCACTTTCGCAGCGTTTGCCAGCTATCAATGAATTAGATGAGTCTGATGAACACAAAGTACTTGGCTTGTGTTGGTCGCCCACAAACGAAACGCACTATATTATCATGTGTCGCAAAAATATGGGACGCAATGGGATTTGTTGCACCCATCGTATTATATGCTAAGCTTCTAATTAAGCAGCTTTGGTAGTGCGAGTGTGATTGGGATGTAACCCCACCAGAAGACATTGTTAAATTGTGGACCCACTTCAGGGAAGAACTCCTCTTGCTTGCTGATATAAAGATCCCACGTCACGTTGGCATCGTCACTGATAGTGTCGTTACTATCTTGGGTTTCGCAGATGCTAGCGAAAAGGCATGGGTGGTGTTGTTTATTTCCACGTGCAGAACAGTGGTGGTAACACAATTAACTTAATTATAGCTAAATCGAAGGTTTCTCCTCGAAAGGTTATTTCACTCGCTCGACTCGAACTTTGCGCTGTTCTCGTCCTCGTTCAACTTATAAAAAATATTCTCGGTGCTTTTCAAACTCGCATTAGTTTTAGAAATATATTTGCATTTTCGGACTCAACAGTTGCGCTTTGTTGGGCACATGCGTCTCCGCATCGGTGGAACACCTTTGTGGTCAACAGAGTTTCGATGATTTATCGCCTAAAAATTTGTTTCATGTGTCTGGTACTGAGAATCCAGCCGACTGCCTGTCACGTGGGCTTACACCTTCCCAAATTATCGACCATCCGCTTTGGTTCACGGGGCCCGCGTGGGCTCACTTAGACGTCTCACAGTGGCCTATTATTCCCTTTAACCCTTCTGCAGTGTCGGATGCGCCAGAGGAAACGAAACATTCGTTGTTTACTTCACTACCAAGTGAAAAATCTCAAATCTCAAAAGTCGTTGAAAATCAAGATGGATTCGGTTTTCGTGCGTCTTCTCTTGCGCAGCCCATTGCGCCCAAAATTCATTTAACCAAGTGAAAATTCGTGGAAATTGCTTGTATCGTCGTGACAGTGCATCATCATCGCATCAAATAAGGTATCGTGCCACCTTCCTTTCGCCAACTACTGATTTGCGACCTAATTTCTGTCCTAACAGTGGTTGTGCATTCGATCATACTTTTTTGTCGTAAAACCAATCCTAAACTATCGATTAAGTGTTGCCCCGCGCATCCACACCACTTAGCGCTCTAGTGTTTATTCGTGCCCCGTGCGCTGCTCTGCCTCTGCTGTTGTTTTCTAGCAGTAACCGCTGCGCGCTCTGCCTTGAGCTCTGCAAGGGATTGCGGGATTATTTCACGAGATTAGACAGCCCTTAGTACATCTGTAGACACGCAGGTAGGGACTGAACACGTCAATCTTTGTTTCAACAATTCCGTTCGATGAGTGGTGTGTATGTGTGTGTGTGTGTGATCTGTGTATTTATGTTATGTCCCACTTCTGGGCAAATGAAGTGGTGGGCTCTTCCTTCTTCACACACAACATGTGTACGTATATTGCACTAACTTTAGAAGTTTGAACGTGATAGAGTTTTACTGAATTGATGTGATATCGTTCACCTGCTGTGAAAATGTTTAGCAATTGGTGTCAACGAATTCATATTATATCATGGATACTTGTCGACCACAGCAACATAATTATAATGTATTGCTCGATTAATTATAATTAGCACTTTAATCACGCTTTCCTAATACGAACACAGTTTCACGTGTTCTTATTGGTCGTGTGATGTGCGGTCATGGGCGCGCTGAAGCGTAGCTGTGTTCGTCGATACTTCGATAGTGATGCGACCGGCCATGCGCTCGGGTCTCTGCTCATATTGTACATAATGACACTATCTTCAAGGTACCGATTATTCAGATTAGGTGCTTGGAGTATATACTATCGGCAAAACTTAAGCATGCTCACTTAAGAAAATATTTCTGCGGCAAGCGCAGCTAGTGACAGACCACACCTCTTCCTGGTTTCGTCCAATTAGAGGCAATATGCATTTGTGTGAGTATTGGGCGGGTAACAAAAAATAACAACAGACATACTAGTACATTATGATACAAGTGTGTGATGTTGGTTACTAACTACACTTGAACCGGTATTGTTCGCGCGAGCCGAAGACGAGCGCGATAAGGGCGCCGAGTGAGTAATTATCAATACACACGCGTTTCATACGATGGTTTTCAACTTGAGAGGAAAAAACAGACTTGTATTGTTATTATAGTTTCGTAGGCCGCTAGGTATTTCTCTCTAGATTTTGGTGGCAAAAGGCGTGTCACTCGCGTTTCGTGCCTCGATTTAATTTCCGGGGGTGGTCAAATCTACGTGTTGCTCTTCGCTCTTCTTCCCTACTTGAAGTCAACATTTTTGATAATAATTAACCACACAACGAAAACGTTAACGAGTATTTATAGAAAATGGCGTGCTGGTTTCGTTTCTTCCGCGCGCCACGCTAGCGATGCGCGTCCAGGTGTAAATAAAGGCACGGCAAAACCGCTGAACAGCCCATATAAAAATATAATAAAAACAAAATAAAGTTTTGAATACGCAAATTAAGGTAAATTCGTAGTGAAAAATATATCATTTGAAGAAATGATAATAATTTTGATGATTGATTTATCATAAATGTATCCTAAAATAGTTTATTTATTCTCAAAAATATTCATTGTTTTTAGATATAAAAACTCTTTGCGGAGATTGAGAAAAATAACTGTAAAGTAAAAATACTAGTGTAATAAACGCTGAATTATGAACCTAAATGCGTTGCTATAAGAGTCACTTTACAAGCAAGTGTGTTGAAGAAATATTTTGTCATTTTTTATGACCGTATTTTATGGCCCTTCTATTAAGCCGTCCTATTGTTTAACCGGTTGTCGACCAATAACAATGGTACTTAGATAATGAACTTATTTTTATTGCAGTTGCAAAAGTTGCGACAGCAATAAACAAAAATCTCTGAAAAACTGCGTCAACTATTGGTTCAAACACTACTGTAATTTTGCTATTTCAATCAAAACAGAGCAATAAAAGAAAAATATACCAAATGTTGTCAATTTCTAACAAAACTACGTAACTTGCTCCTTTTTAGGGTTCCGTAGTCAACAAGGAACCCTTAAAGTTTCGCATTGTCCGTCTGTCTGTCTGTCCCTGGCTTAGCTCACAGACTCTTACTACTAGAATACTGTAATTTGGCATGGGTATACATATTAATCACGCCAACAAAGTAGTAAACTAAAATCTTGAAAAACATTTTTTTAGGGTACGTCCTTTGCACGTAAAGTGGCGATGATAACTTTTTTCTCCTATCCCATAGGTGTATCATTCGATTGGCCGTTCAAGAATATTGCTGATTTTCAAAGCAATTTTTCGATTCAGGGATCGATATGCGTGATATTAAGCTTTAAGTTCCCAAGTTTAAACACATTTAAATGCAGTTATTTACTTTCCAATAGCACTGCACAAGTAACAAGTCGCACGCTGATAAAACACAAAAATGTCAATATAAACATTTTATACCTTTATGCAGTGTCGGTTAACGCACCTAGCGCGTTCGCTGCGATTTGTTTGCCGGCATCGCATAGGACATCGCGAAAATTGGAGAGGCAGTGAAAGTAATGATAAATAACTAAATTTATATACCCGACAGAGCATAGCCATGTGTCGGAGAGAGGTAAATATCAAAGTGTATAGAATAGACATAATTTGTTGTTTGACATTCCTTATTCCAAATTATTATATTTTTTATGGAAATATTTTATTATTGATACTAATTAAATATAGCAATACTACATCATATACAGCATATTACATTTTCTAAACCAAACGGAAGATATAAGTACGAAATGACTTCTTGTCAACAATAATAATTCATAAAGAGCTCTCGCTGGCCGAGACCATTAAAAATGATCTCACAACAAGTGAGCATAACACGCGCCTAGTATGAGTGTCACACTTCTATACATAATTACGTTATAACGAACACGACTAAAATACGTTTCGTTCATCCCATTGGTCAAAACGCTTGCATCGGGCGATCGAGTCGTAAGCCGTGCTGTACGATTATCGCCTTAGAGGTGAGCATGCGGAAGTTTGGCCGATAGTACATGCACCTAGTACTTCCATAGTTGCACGTAACTTGTATTTACCCTTGCATCCGATGACAGATTGTCATAAATAAATACTTCAGAAATAAAATGCATCATGTAGGTACAAGGCAGCAATCGTCGGACCATCGTTGTTGGCTTTGGTTGTAAAACGTCACACTGTTGTCGACCGAAAAGGGTCCTTCGAGCCGCATTCAATATAAATGCAAATTAGTTGAAAGACAAACAGATTTGCGGAAATATGAATGTACAGTGAGACGTCGACAACTCTTACCTGCGCTTCACAAAAACACTCAAGCTTTAGGAAACTTGTAACAGCTGAATTTTAAAGTAAACAGCAGTAAATAGCCCCGGGTATAGCGCGAGGATTCCGGCTACTAAGACACTCTTACACGACTAGACCGCCACTGCCGCACCGACACGTTTCGTTGATAGTCTACTGTGTAGTGCCCGGGGACGCTCGCTGCTACCTGTCGTAAGCCAGCGGTTTTATGCTGGTGAGTGTAGAGAGAATTCTGCAAAAATACTTGAACCTCCACCTGCACTCGTTTAAAAGACATATTCTAGGGTCACCACAGTCCTGATAGCATGTGTAGCAACGGCACACCTCACCCGCACCCCACTCCGCACCTGGCCGCTCACTCTCTGGTACACCCTCATCTCACACAAACTGATCGGCAACCAAATATTTATTTTCTATTTATTCAAAGCGAAAACGTTTTCATTTCAAAACTTCATCATCTGCCTGCCTTTTCCCAACTAGGGTCGGCTTCCAGCCTTACCGGATACAGCTGAATACCAGTATTGTATATGGAGCGACTGCCTATCTGATCTCCACAACCCAGTTACTGGGTAACACGATACCCCTTGGTAAGACTGGGTTTCGAGTTTCTGACGACCCGTAGCGACTGTCAAAGATCTACAGTTGACAGCTGGGACCAACGGCTTAGCGTCCTTTCCGAGGCACGTAGGGGTCTTGGTATGTAAAGATGGTCACCCATCCACGTACCAACCGCGGCTAGCATAGCTTAACCTGATAGTACGACCCGTGCGGCCGTTATCACTTAGCCACAAGCCCCTCATTTCAAAGCTTAATACAAAAAAAAACAATTGTTTTTAAAGTATTTTTTATAGGGTTCCGTACCCAAAGGATAAAACAGGACCCTGTTACTAAGACTCCGCTGTCCGTCTGTCTGTCTGACTGTCCATCTGTCACCAGGCTGTATCTCATGAACCGTGATAGTTAGGCAGTTGAAATTTTCACAGATGATATATCTCTGTTGTGCATGTACTTTGTAATGATGTAACTTCTAGGTAATTTCTATGTGAACTTATGAATAAAATTATTATTATTATATTTGATACCTGATGGAAGTCTCAAATAGCAGATACTATTGCATGCACCTGGGCAGTAAAATTTGACTTGTGGCAAATTAAATGTTGTTTTTTTTATTTATTAATATAATCACTTACAACTATTATTACAGGTACAACCCAATGCGATAGCGAAGCAAACTTAATAATAACAACTTATTATGCACAATGTTACCCTTGTGAATTCACTCCGTGTACACGCAAAGATGTCTATCTCTCCTGCTACAAGGTTAAGAGTGTGAAGCGCCCGCGTCAGGGGCGCCTCATTTAATAGATTAGTGCGGCCACGAGGTACAGCTAGCATTATGAGGCCACCGTCGCCGCCACACATCTATTGAGCACACTCAAACTCACTAACTCTAATATGTTGGCGTTATGTATCTTGCCTCTAATTAATTTAAATAAATATGAGACAAGTGCGAACTCACGCCTAGATCTCAGCTCATTGTATCCAACCATGTCTAATATAAACCAGGTTGGATACATAAGCGGGTAAAAATGATATAGTCCATAGAACCTCAAATATAAAAATCGAACAAATTTATTTTGTATTCGCTCCAACATGAGACTGTATTTAGTATCATGTGGGGCCCAGATAACTGTGTTGCATTCTAATTGGCGTATCACCAAAGTGTTGTATAAAGTTATAATCGCCGTAATATTTGTGAAACCACGAACAGTAGGTACGCATAATAAACCCCAAATGTCTGTAGGCCTTTTTACAGCACTTGACTACATGATCACAAAACGCTAGCCCCGCGTTAAGAGTAACTCCTAAGTCCCTAACCTCTTGTAATGCTGTAAACTATTATTTTAGTAAATAGGCAAGCACCAAATCGTCAAGTCACTGTAATATAGTTCCAACCCGTTCACATCATTTAATGCGCCTTTGTTTTGTCTCACTCGCTCACTATCTTAGGAACCAGTTTACTTCCCACTCCGTACGACCTCTTCGCGCCGCGAGCCGCGATCGGTGAGCAGGTTCGAGGACGGTCAGTTGAGACGCAGTTCGCGCATACTACATTTGTGCGTGACGTCACACGTGCAGTTTCACCCTAAACTTACTAAAGCTCAGATTTTTGCCTAAATTATACTGAGATACAAGTTAAAAAGTTTAATAAAAAAATATAAACCGTGTATTGGGTAAGTGTTTGCAAAGTTAAGCATTGCTTTCTCATGTGTAATGGTGGTCAGTGATTTGCAAAATTGTGTTTCGTCATCTTTTTTCCTTGACACTCATTTATAATTTCAATCATTTCTTTTAACCATAAACTTTAGCTTACATCATTATTTGTGTTCGTATTAATTTAAAAGTGCTTCCCACTCTTTTGTTTAATCTTTGTAAAGATAGATAGATAGATAGATAGATAGAATACTCTTTATTATGTACACCATAAAAATTACAGATACAAACGTTGAAATTTTACAAGGGGTGACACAATGGGCGGTCTTATCGCTAAAAGCGATCTTTTACAGACAACCTTTGGATGGATTAAAGGGGGAGGAGAGACAATACTGCAGGTAGTCAGTGGTGTACCAGTTACATATACAATAAATACATAAAGCATATACTATACATAACATATATCATACATACATACATACATACATACATATATATATATATATATATATATGCCATAAACATGAAACAAAATCAAGAACTATATAACTATAAGTAATGATGATATTTAGGGAGAGAGAAAGTGTTTTTTTACCTGAATTTTAAAAGTGGACAAAGTTTGTGCACGCCTTATCGACACGGGTAAGGCATTCCATGACCGTACTGCTTGAACTGTAAAAGATTTGTCATAAAAGCTGGTGGAATGCATCGGCATCTCTAGTTTTAAGTTTTCCGATGACCTCAGGTATCTATTATGTGTGTCATGAAGGAACTTGAAACGTTCTTTAAGATAAGAGGGGGTTGTAGGATTGAACAGAATACTGTATAGCTGAAATAAGATATGAGCATTCCGGCGAAGACGTATGGGAAGCCACTTGAGTTTTGTACGATATTCAGAAATATGATCATACTTGCGCAAGCCAAATATAAATCTTATGCAAAAGTTTTGAAGTCGCTCAAGTTTATCTAGTTGTGCCTCAGTGAGATCGAGATAACTGACATCAGCGTAGTCAAGGATGGGAAGTAAAAGGGATTGTGCAAGCGCAGTTTTAGTGGCAGTTGGAAGAAAGTTCCGCAATCGTCTCAGGGACTTACCAGATGCAAAAATTTTGCGACTTACGTCCTGTAGCTGGGGACCCCAAGAAAGATGTTTGTCGAGCCAAACTCCAAGGTTCTTAACCTTTTCGCTTACTGGAATAGCAGTTCCGTTAAATTGAACTTGGGGAAGTTGTGACCAGTTTATCTTGGGGGTCAACCTTGAGCTGCCAACAACAATGACCTGAGTCTTCGATGGATTAACCTGCAACCCATGTGCCTCACTCCATTCGCAAATTGAACCCAAATCCTTGTTTACAATATTAATTGCATCAACCAAATCTGCAGGGGTAGCTTGTTTATATATTTGTAAATCATCTGCATAAAGGTGGTAGGAAGAAAGAAGTTTTTTAGAAATTGAATTTATAAATATTGCGAAGAGTAAAGGAGATAAAACGCCACCCTGGGGTACACCGGCAGAAGTATAACACCAAGAAGAGCAAGACTCTTCTATGCATATACGTTGCCGGCGGCCATACAGGTAACTACGAAACCAGTCAATCACCGTTGGAGATATATTAAGCGAGCGAAGCATGCCAAGCAGGATATCGAAATCGACAGTATTAAATGCGTTACTAAAATCCAGCAAGCAAAGAACCGTCAGATTTCCTCCTTCCATGCCTAACCGTATGTCATCAGTGACGCTAACTAAGGCTGTAGTGGTGCTATGACCAGGACGAAAACCGGATTGGAAAGGATTCAGCAGGCTATTCTTACAAAGAAAATCACTAAGCTGATTGTGGACAAGTCGTTCTAGGACTTTGGAGAGGAAAGGCAGGATGGAGATAGGACGGTATTCGGAAAAGGAAGTAGGATTAGATTTTTTGGGTAAAGGAGTGATTTTTGCCTCTTTCCACATCGATGGAAAAACACCGTAGGATATAGAGTAGTTTAGGATATAACATAGGATAGGAAGGATTTCGTCGAGGACAGGGAGTATCATTTTCCGACTTACACAATCACTACCAACTGCGTTAGATGTGATTGAAACTACGCTCTTCTTAACATCACAATCAGAAAATTTACTAAAAATAAATGGGAGATGGTCCGGAGTTGGAAGATTTGAAAGATAGTTTATTGTAGCTGCCTTCATGGTCCCGTTACAGTGGGACGAAGATGAGAAGTGTTGATTCAGTAGATCAATATCTAAGTTTTTAGGAATCGATTCTTGGCGCGTTTTTCCAACTCCCAAGGATTTAAGAAATTTCCAGACTTTAGCTGGATCTCCGTTTTCAACTGAGGTGTGGATATGGCGGCGTTGGGCATTTCTACACACCTTATTGCAGCGATTTCGAGCATCCACAAGGATCTCCCGGTTCGACGGAGAGGGCCGACACTTAAATTTAGTTTTGGTTACAGCCTTCCTGTGCATAATACTTCTAATATCGTCTGTAAGCCATGGTGCCGGAAGATGTTTAATTTTTACAGCACGAATAGGAGCGTGGACATCATACAGTTGCACAAGTTTGTCCGTCAGCAGGTTGACTTTATCGTCAATCGACTCAGCATTGATTAGAGGAGACCATTCAATGCTGTTAGCATCTCTTCTGAGATCATCTGTAATCATGCCACTAAAGTTGCGCTGCAGGAGAATTTTAGGTTTAGCCTTAGGTGGGCGAATTTTGTAGGAGAGGAATAATAGGTCATGGTAAGAAAACATGTCAGCTGGGCATTGACCATGCTTGCTAACATGTTGAGAAGAGGAAACAATGACAAGGTCCAAAAGTGAGGGATTACAGTTGGGAAAATGGTGTGTGGCACTTAAAGGAAGAATTGATAAATTAGACGACTGAGCTATTGATCGAAGAGAAGAAGACCGGGAATCGAATTTTAATAAACAAGTATTGAAATCCCCCATGATGATTGTATGACTGTAAGAGGGTGTTAGGTTTTCAAGGATCTTTTCAAAAGAGGAAAAGAAATTTATACGTGAGGAAGGGCTATAATAAACACCTAGAAGGACTTTCACGTGATTCAGGTTTAATTCCAAAAAGAGATGCTCACCCGCGTTCTGTGGTGGAGGTTGTGCAGACACATCGACAATAAAAAAAGGAATATGTGGACGAAGGTATATGGCAACACCGCCACCACCACCACGCGCGCGGTCATTTCTTATTAGTTGAAAACCCGGCAAGGAATAGGAAGTTGAAGGGAGACATGGTTTTAGCCAAGACTCAGAGACAAGGATAGCATGGATGTTCTTACAGTCTAGGTTAGCTAGCATGTCAGAGTAATGTGCCGGAATACTTTGGGCATTTATATGGACTACATTAAAATTCTTAGGTACATCAGAAAACTGAGATTTAAGTGTGTCAGCAAGGGACGGAAAACTAACAAAGCTGTCATTACTACAAGCCGATAAAAAGCTTTCAGTTTCACTGTCGTCATTGTTATCTGACATCGACATTATTTAAATATATATAAAAAATAATAATAATAATAATAAACTTAAACAAAATAATTGATATCAATGTAAATATAAAAGAGCAAATTAATTAAAATCCACCCGCCAGTTGAGTGATAACAATCTATAAAAATAAAAATAAACAACCAGAAACAAAACAATATTTTCAAAATTTCATCGTCCGGGTAACAGAAAGATACTATATAAATTATATGTAAGCCTTATGAAAATAAATAAGAAAAGAAGTAACCTATCACGCAAAAATAACCAAATTATCCATACCGAAACTATAGACAGTATAAATATTGTATACTGGGCGCACTGTCAACCGGTTCCTGAACGAAAACTTTGAAAATAAAATACAATGACACATGATATGACTTGAGTTGGCTGACAGTTGACAGGTGCAAAGTGAAAATTATAAAAACTACATACAATTAAGAAGGGTAGAGAAATTATAGTAATATTAGTGAATTGAGAGGGTACGACTTTTACACAAAAATGCTACCCGGACGGAGATACTACCTAGAAACTGCACGGAACTACTTCTTTGCAGCAGCACGCCGAGCCTTCTTCGGTGCCGGTGATGGAGACGGCGACAATGTCGGCGCTGATGCGATGGGAGTCATGGCCTTTCCACTGAACTGCTCGATCTTACTGAGGTCATCCAGTGAATTAACTCGGTGCCGGGAGCCGTCTGACCGAAGAACATAAATAAGGCCCTGCTTAGTCCAGCAATTGGTTTCGCCAAGTTTCTCACGCGCAGACATGAAGAGCTGATGCCTTGATCTCGTCAGGAACTCTGATACCGTGATGCCAGTGCCCTTTAACTTTGTCTTGGAAAACCAGACACTATCCCTGACACCAACGTCCCGCAGCTTGCAGAGAATGGGCCTGGGTTTGCTAGCACCTGTTTGTCTGCCCATCCGGTGGCACCGCCTGATATCCGCAACTGTGAAGTCAGTCAGCTTCAAATGACATCGCACAACCTCTGCCACTACCTGCGCTGTATCTTCTTTGGTCTGCTCGGTGACACCATGCAACAACACCATCTTTCGGCGCCCGCGCATCTCCAGGTTGTCGAGACCCTGCGCCAAAGCCTCCAACTGCTGCTGAAGACAGCCCAATGCATCCAGCATAAACTTCTTGAAGGAAGTGAAGTCTGCTACCAAACTGTCCGTTGTGCTGCTTGAAGTTCCTGAAGGATTTTTCTGCAGTTCAGCCTCAAAGTTAGACATCCTGTTTTGGAACAGTGCCATCATTTCTGACAATGAGACCTTCAGTGCTTCCATGTTTTTATTGTAGTGAAATGGTAATTTTTTTTGGAGATAACACTACACTGGTGGGTGCTTTATGTTAGCATGTATATGCATACATTAAAAAGTCTATTTAAAGCTATTTGTATTTATAATAAATTTTTAAATGAGAGCAAGAATTTTTTTCACCTTTAGTTACAGCTACCCACAGGAGAAAAAAACTCCGATTCTGAAGGTGACCTTTACACACATTCGCCTTAAGCGCAGTAGTACTTCCGCTTTATGCTTATGCTTACGCCGCCATGGTCACCGTCAGGAGAGGATTAGCAGAGGATTCAGTTATTTATTTCCTGGACATAAATTCCAGGGTTTTAAGTTTCGGGTTTATTTGCCCAAGAAAACCGCTGCCGTACTGCCGTGACATCGGGCGGTCAACACAACGCTGACAACATCTGGTATCACTTCCATCAACCCTGCGGGTCCTCTACCACTCAGGGTCAACTCCTCGGCTCCTGTGTCATCTTCAGCTATGCGTAAAGCCAGGAAAAAATTATGACGGGCCTTTTGTACCTACGACCTAAAATAAAAGTGTTTAGTGAGTTTGTTTTTATCTATCTATTTAGTTTATAATAACTCACACGTTTCACTCTATAACCCTGATCATCGGCATCCCATCAATGTTGTAATCATGCACAATAGGACTGCGTGCATGCCAGAAAGTGATGGTAACACATTTTTGAGCGTTGAATTGCAGAAGGTTTTCCTTGCTCCAAGTAACTACGCTATCTATGGCCTTCTGTAAGCATTCACAGTCCTCATCACCCCTCACTGCCATGTATAACTTAAGATCGTCTGCCAATAATAAACAATTTGTATCCTTAACGACTTTGGGCTAATAGTTTACCATAATTATAAATTGCAGAGGTCCAAGGTTACTCCCTTGGCTTACAGCAGACCACGTAATGTACAGCTCTGACTTATGTCCCTCGTACTCTACGTATTGCTGCCTATCCCTCATATAATTGGCGAAGAAATAAAGCAGGTGCGGAGTGAAACCAATGGCTGCTAACTTCTTAAGCAACACGTCATTATCGACCAGGTCAAATGCTTTTTTGAAATTGAAGTAAGCAGCTTACACCCCACTGTCTAAAATCAGTTTACAGTTTACAAGCAACACATGAGCCATATAACTCAATAAGTTACTGGTGGTGCTCCTCATTGGTCTTAACCCGTGCTGTGCATCTGAGAGTTGCGTTCAAATGCTGTTATGAATAATAACGCACTCCAACAATTTAGCCAGTGATGACAGTACTGAAATAGGTCTGTACCCTGCACTAGCATTGTCGTCACTTATACCTCCTTTCAGTACTGGCACGACACGAGTGGTTTTCCGTCTCTCTGGAAACACGGCTGCCTTCAGACACTTATTGATTATATGGAGCAACGGTACAGCCAGCACAGATCTACAGTCTCTGAATATGCAAGGTGGAATACCATCCGGTGCCGCAGATCTCTTCGGCTTTAGTTATTCAAGTGCACTTTGCACTTCCTTCAACTGCAATTCCCGCAGATGAATCCGCACCGCTCCATTCCATGTTGTTGTTGTTGTTGCCGCTATAACAACAAATACTAAAAAAACAGAATAAATATATATTTAAGAGAGCTCCCATACAACTGACATAATTTTTTTGCCGTTTTATAGATACGGAACTCTTCGTGCGCGAGTCCGACTCGCACTTGGCCGATTTCTTGTAATAGTTTTAATTTTTCTTTTTGGTTAACGATCTAGATACACACACAATACACAATTACTATGTGAAAATAAACATCATCAACTGTTGTGGATTGTCTATGTACGATTATGAATAAAGCAGTTGTCATCCAGACTTGTCTTTCATTACATTACATGGTGACAGCGGTGGGATTTTATTCTATTTAAATAGTATAGGTCGGTAATAAAGGCACGTTGTGGATTTTAAAATCGTCCGGGACGGTTCAAGAGCGCTATGGAACACGCGCGACCACCAACAGAATTATGTTTGGAGGGCAGCTCCGTCAGCCGGGCTGACGCATGGCGGCGTTGGAGGTCATATTTTTAACAAAGATGGAATGAAAATGGATTCTGAGAAAGTAAGAGCGATATATAATATGCCGGAACCGTCGGATCGGAAAAGCTTGGAAAGGTTTTTAGGTGCTATAAATTATCTTTCAAAATTTATCCCTAATTATTCAGAGCATACTTTTCAACTGACCAGATTATTAAAAAAAGATATGACTTGGTGTTGGGAAACTAGTCATAAAGACGCATTCAATAAGCTTAAAGATCTGATATGTAATGCGCCAGTTCTGTCTTTATACAATGTTGGTAGTCCGGTGGTGTTATCAGTGGACGCGAGCAGTGTGGCAATGGGTGCTGTGCTCATGCAGGAAGGGCGTCCAGTAGAGTATGCGTCACGCACGCTCACTGACACACAACAACGATACGCACAAATAGAAAAGGAAATGTTGGCAATAGTATTCGCTTGTGAAAAATTTCATCAGTATATTTATGGAAAAAGTAATGTGGTCGTCGAATCGGACCATAAACCACTGGAAAGCATTTTTAGAAAATCTCTAGACTCAGTCCCGGCTCGCTTGCAGCGTATGATGTTGAAGGTTCAAGCTTATGAGTTGATGGTCACTTATAAGCCTGGGAAATTCATGTACTTACCTGATACATTGTCGCGGGCGTCTCTTCCGGATTTGTATGACGATAAAATTAGCAGGGCTATACTATGCCAAATAAAAATGGTAATCGATAATGTACCCATGTCGCAGAATAAGTTTAGTCTCGTCAAGCGGGAAACTAATAAGGATGAGTGTTTAAAATTATTGCTAAAATATATCAATCAAGGGTGGCCTAATAAGTTTAACATACACAATGATTTAAGATACTATTGGTCTAATAAGAGATGAATTGTACAGTGTAGATGGTGTTATATTTAAAGACAAACAGGTTTTGATACCACATTCTATGCAAAGGGACATGTTAAAGCTTATTCACGAAGGGCATTTAGGGATTGATCGTTGCAAGAGACGTGCTCGTGAGGTAATATTTTGGTCGGGTATAACAAGAGATATTGAGGATTATGTGAGAAGATGTAAAGTATGTCAGGAAACAGCAAACAAACCGTGTAGGGAACCTATGATTCCAGTAGCTGTACCAGAACTGCCATGGAATAAAATTGGAACAGATATTTTTGAGTATGGAAGACAAAGTTATTTAATATTAATTGATTATTATTCTGGTTTTATTGAGGTTGCATATTTGAAAGATACTTCGTCAAACTCAGTAATATGTATTATGAAAGAAAATTTTGCACGGTATGGTATACCGGATACGGTCATCAGTGACAATGGTCCACAATATTCTTGTCGTAATTTTATTAAATTTGCTTTAGAATGGGGTTTTAAACACGTCACTTTATCTCCGTATTATGCTCAATCAAATGGTAAAAGCGAAAGGGCAGTTCAAACAATTAAGAATTTATTGAAAAAATCAGTAGACAGTAAATCCGATTTTTATTTAAGTTTGCTAAGTTACAGAAATACACCGCGGGAAAATTTGAATTCTCCTGCACAATTAATGATGGGCCGGCGATTAAATTGTAGACTACCAGTCCATTCAGATTTATTAAAACAAAAAAGTTGTGATAACTTACAACATCAAAAAATATTGGAAAAACAAATAAAAATTAAAAGTTTCTATGATCAGCATTCTAAACTGTTACCTGAGTTGAATGTGGGCGATGAAGTTATAATGTTAGGAAACACAAATAAAAGAAGTCATGGAAAAATAATGGGAAAAGCGTCGACTCCACGTTCTTATATTGTTAGAAACAGAAAAGGTATTTATCGCCGTAATCGTAGACATTTGATAAGATCCGTAAAGGATCCTGCAGACAATATTTTGTCTGATATTGATGATGAGTATTTTTCGGGGGATGATAGAGATAATGATTATGTGCCAAGCACCAAAATAAATGTATCGTCATCTTACTCGCCACCTCATACCCGTAGTAAGATTTAACAATTTGTATAATTATGTATTTCAATACCTAATGTATGAATATCTAATTATTTACTTTAAGTTTGTTTTTGTGGAATTAATGGATTATTAGTTTGCTTTTTATTATTATTTTATCTTATTTAAGGGGAAGATGTTGTGGATTGTCTATGTACGATTATGAATAAAGCAGTTGTCATCCAGACTTGTCTTTCATTACATTACATCAACAAAGAAGGAACTGGATTAAAAACCTATTATTGAAGCTTACTAAAAAACTTTACAGAAACGTTAAAAAAATATGATATGGGACCATCTCTCTCATTAAATATAAATAGGCCTAGGAATCACGGAGAAATCGGGTTACACACACAAAAACACCGAACCTCCTTATTAGAAGTGGGTTAAAAAAATACTAAAGTTAAGAGCTGCTGCCGCTAGCACGACAACTAAAGTTAAGAGCTGCGGCCGCTACGCACAACTAAATAATATTACAAAATATGTAGCTAACCGATGTAAGAAGTGGTCGTAGTTACTGCTAACATTAAGGCTCATGCAGACTAGCGTGATATGGCAGGCGCGCCAGGCAGCAATATGCCTGTCGCGCCCGCGATGTCGCCCCAGTCTGTACGAGCCTTTAACCTCGAATGCTACTGTACACTAACCTTACGACACTCGATAAGTTCCTCTATTGAACATGATGCTCCGCGAGCTAGATTAAAAAGAGTAATAAGTCACTCCCCCCGACCCTTGAACCCGCCCGCCCGCGCGGAGCAAGTTAATACAAATCATTTCCCCAATAATAATAATATAACACAGTTACGACAAGTCCCCAATTGCTCAGTAACCGGTAGCGCCCTAAGCCGAGGTTCGAGTCCCACTATGGGATGCCCTTAGCTGTGCTGCCTAATTTTAAGTTAAATAGGTGAGAGGCCCTTCTGGCCCCACCGACACCCGGTAAAGCAGTCGAGGACCCCCGCGGGACCACTGCATAAAAGCCCGCATCAAAAAAAAAAATGAACATGATGAAACGCCGCCGTGCTTATCTGGGATTAAATATACACACAAGTTATGTATTAGCTGCAGGTTAAGCTAAAAACGTGGTCGGAGAGAAAGGATTACAGTTTATTTGTGAATACTGTGGCTGTGTACGCAATAGGCTGGCTAATTAAGTTCCGTTCTCATATTCCGTGTATTTTTTAATTTTTTGTTGTATATACAATTGTTCGCTTCTCTTGCGATCTCTGCTCGAGACGTAATCGACATAATCACGTATTACACAAAACACAACGTAAAATTCACTTTGATACAGAAAGCTTAGATCGTAGCGCCTTTGACTCGGCGCGTAGCAATGCGTAGCACCTACGTAGCGACGTAGACCCTCTACGAAATTTAAGCTCTACAAGACGATGTCGTATTGTGAATCAATTAATACGTGACAGAGTTTAACAGATGCGTACCTATCCATACATACACATACTTAGTTCCTTGTGTTGTTTCATATTATGTAAGTAAACGTAATAGGTTAACATATTACCGATACATGTGACTTCAATCTAATCACTAATAAAATTACAGCCGCAGCGGGAATTCTGGATTGATGTTACAAATTTTTTTTTTTTTTTATACAACTGTTTCGTACTTTTAGTTCAATAAAAGTTTGTTTTAAAAAAGTCAAACTTAAATTATTTATTTGAAATAGGCACATAAAAGGCACTTTTGAACGTTTAACAAAAAAAATAGAATTGATTCTAGTCGCCCTTTCCAAAAGGTAGTTTCGTATGGAGCAGAATGGGAAAGAAACTCTACCGTTACTCTTTTAAAATGTTTAGCAATAATTTGTATTGTACATTAATTATATAATTATATGTGAAGACGCTGCACCTAGAATAAAATTACTATACCACAGTAATAAAAATAATTAAAATGAAGCAATGACTGATAAATTAATTATGTGATAGATACATGGTGTTCATATATTTACAAACATTGTAAACGACACGTTTTTCTTAAAAAAAAGGCTAATAGGTCAGTGTGTGAGTTAAAGTAATCACAGAATGTAAAATCAACATTGGTTTATTATTTTTATCAATATTAAATTATTTAAAATAGCAACCAGTTTGATTTTGTCAAGACTCTAAGACTGTCCTATGGAGCTGTAACACACTCGTCTGAAGCCAATCCTGGATGCGGCAGCCAGGTCATGGTGAACTATAGAACGGACTATCATAATTAAATGCGTATATAAAGCGGCTACAGGCCAATTTCAATTTTATCCACATTCACAAAGATTTTTGAATCTATTAAATGTCAAACGCACATTTAGCAACATTTGAGATTGTATCTTAATGACAATCAACACGGTTTTGTGGCATCTAGGTCTACAGCCACAAATTTAGTGTAATTCATGGAGTCCCTAATATAGGCTGTAGATGGAGGCAAACAATATGACGTAATATATACCGACTTCAGTAAGGCATTTGATAAAATGCCCCATTCTATACTGATTTATAAACTAGCAGCCTATGGAATAACAGGGCTTTGATTAGGTTGGTTCAAGTCTTAACTTACTGAACGTGAATTCTTTGTCGTTGTAGACGGTTTTCGATCGGCTGCACACAAAATAACATCAGGCGCCCCCCAAGGATCTCACTTAGCTCCAATACTATTTATTATGTTCATTAATTATCTTCCTGAGTGTTTTCGTTTTTCCGAACCTTTTCTGTATGCTGATGACTTAAAATTTGCGCGAGTAATAGAGTCAAAAAGAGCCTGCGAACTTCTGCAGCACGTTCTTAACTAAGTTATAAAATGGTGCCACAATAATAAAATGCAACTAAATCCGAAGAAATGTTACCATGTTAAGTATACGCGAAAAATTACCTGTATTGACACAGAATACTTCATAGACCAGGAGCGAGTCCAAGAAGTCGAAACAATAAAGGATCTAGGAGTACACTTTGACAAAAAGGTCACTTTTGTGCCTCATATTGAAAACATTATTAAAGAGTCATCAAAAATGTTAGGGTTCCTGCTTCGTAATACCAGAGGCTTTCATTAAAGTAGCACCAAGATAATGATATATAACAGTTTCGTACGCAGTGTTATGGAGTATTGTAGTGTTGTGTGGAGACCTCACTATGCCACTCACATGTAGCGTCTAGAAAGGGTACAGAAACGTTTTGCGTGGCATTTAGCCTTTGGTGAGGGGAAATCTAAGCGCCGGCCCTCTTACAGAGTCCGTCTGTGCCATTTCAGGATGCAATCGTTGTCTATGCGTAGAGATATAACCGATGCTTTGTTTCTTTACAAACTGTTGCGCAATAAGATCGACTGCCCCGGTTTATTGAAGTTTATTAGATTCCACGCGCCTTCTTGATATCCTAGGAATAAGATAACACCCCTGTGTCCGCCACTTCGAAAGTCCGTACTTGGTACAAATTCTCCAATACCTAGATTGTGTAGAATCATTAATGGCCGCAGTGACTTAGTAGATTTGCACCACGATAGTATAAATAAATTCCTGCGAGCTTTTTTTAACAATCCAATGGCGATTTAATTTTAATTTTGATTTTAATTTTAATTTTGATTTTAATTTAATTTTAATTTTAATATTTTTTAAATTTAATTTTATACTTGTTTTCAATTTTTACAACGCATTCGATTTATTCTATTTATTTTATTCTTTTAATTTTATTTTATTATCAATTTATCAATCTTTATTCATAATTCATTTAATAAATAATTAATCATAATGTAATCAATTTGATCAATTATAATTTAATCAGTAATCACATGCCAATGATTTGTTTATTTTTTATTTTATTTTTATATGTTGTATACAACATTGAATGTTATGATAATTTTTCTTTATTATTGTTTTGAATTACTTATTTGTTGTATGTAAAAGTTCTAATTTCAATATTTTATAAATATGTTATGTGAAGCCGTTTTCTGTGCATGTGGTATTAACTTGTAATTAATTGTTGCACTTGTAAATGTTACTGTAGTCATTAAATCAGAAATGTATATAGTGTAAACAATTGTTGGTTAACCTAAATAAATAAATACAAATTAGTGTCTGTACTGTGTACCGTTGATGAGTACCCTCGTGTGGAGCCAATCCTGGGTGCAGCAGCCAGGTCCTGGTAGACTTTAGAACGGACTATCATAATTAAAGCGTATATAGAATTTAGTGTCTGTAATGATGACCATTGAGAAGCTCGTTCATCTGGAGCCAGTCCTGATTGTAGAATCAGGTCATGCTTATCATAACAAATGCATTGTCTTTGGAACTGAACCAAAATGTAAAATGTTAAATCCGTAGGGTATGAGGAAGTGCTTTTAATTCAGCTCGCAAGATTTGGCCTAGAAAACAAACATTGTTAGTTAAGCTTGAAAAATGTTTATTTTTGGAGTATTGGATCCTGGTACGTTTCGATAATCCAGTAGGAATAAGACGTGACTTTATTTATTTATAATGTATGTTTGTAAATAGTCAAAAAATAAATAGGTGTGCATTTACTTCTAAGTATTTTTGTGCGTGGGGCGACCGGTACTTTAGCTAACTCATGATTTGTTCTCTCTCTTATCTTTATTGGCTGTTTTAAAATAAATGAGCCACTCATATATTAAAAAAAAGCCAATAAATATTTTAGAGTTTAATTGATTTAAAACAACGTACATCATTAGAAAGTCAAGAAGTTTTTAAAGGATCGATTAAATATCCTAAACCTAACTAATATTATAAATGCGAAAGTGAGTTTGCTTGCTTGTTAAGGCTTCACGCTAAAACAGCTGAACGGATTTGGAAGAAAATTGGCACATGAGTAGACCATAACCTGGTTTAGATTTTTATCCCGATATTTCCACGGAGTCAAGACTAATGCGGGTGATACCGCGGGGTGCAGCTAGTTTCCCATAAATATGCGTGTCTGCCGGCTGCACGGCGGCTATCACGCTCCTTAAGCTACACGTGCCTACGTGTGCGTGTAACAAGTGCGGCGTGTGGTGCGTGCGTGTCTCCGTGGCTGCGGCCGCGCGCCCCTATGGATGTTGGTGTCGCCACGCAGTGCGTCTCGCCTCACCATTTGAGTTATTCAAGGCACTCAGTAAAATTTTACACTTAAAACATAATTAACCCTTTTTGCCCCGTTAGGGGTCGATTCTCTGGGTACTCCACAATTGCGGTGATCTCTCACGTCCGGCCCTGGTACATGCCATGGTACGGAGCGAGAGGGCATGGGAAGCTCTCCTCCTTTTGCGAAGCAATAATGCCCGCAAAGGAGGAGGCGGAATGGGTGAGGAAGAGGCTAATTTCGCACCCTCACGCCCCTAGTCACCGCGGGAGACACCGCAGAAAGTGGTTAAAAGTTACGGTAACCTATTGAGACTTGCAAACCCGTGTGTCCGGAAACAAGGAGTGTGCAGTGACGTTTAGTTGATTAAATTCGATAAATTATTACCAAAGTTATTAGTGGAAAACATTATAAACATTTATTTATACAACGATCGCGTCCAACCACCCGCTTGCCTGTGTTTGCTGCGCTTTCAACGCTGCCTTACACTAGAAGCACGCTTTCGCTTTGCGCTGCGGTAGTCGCTGTGTTGTCAGTTGTTCACTGTGTGACGCACGTACGCCGCGCTTTCCAGTATTTACGAGTGCACAAAGTGATTGCTGGACAAATAATAGTACGTAAACAAACCAATAGCAAGTAAAATATAGAGTATTGTACCTGATATCAAGATGACAATGCAAAACTTACTTGTGCCGGTTACCTGTCACCGATTCACTTTCCAATATTTACACTTATTATGCACTTGGTATGTGAATGTAATACAAAAAACACATTATTATCCTATTTACTAGATGAGTAATTGGAAATAGGCCTTAAAAACAAAGAAATTTAATATTTAAGATTAAAACTGCAAGAACAAATTCAAATCAGCTGTTAGCTGTAGTGTTGCACAGGGAAAAAAAAGTTTTAGTTTTTTATCATTGTTAATAACAATAATAAAAAACTAAAACTTTTTTGTCATTGTTTATTTATTTTACTTCGATGGTGCTAGTTTGTCATTTCTCACTTCGAGTTTCACTTTCGCAATAGCCTTATGTAAGCGGGCACGCCCTTTATGCCTGCAGGCTTTTATTTAGGTATTAAGTTCTGTTTACGTTTTCATGTTGTAATTTTTTTGCTTGAGTACAGTTTACATTTTTTTGTTGGTATATTGGAGTGGGCTAGCTAACATATGGCAAGTAATTTAATATATTCTGTGTTTCGTAATGTTAATTACTTTGCATACGATTTGGATAGAATCAAGTCCATATAACTAAACAGACAGGTGTGCTGCTTTTTTTTTTTGGGTGGGCAATCATCAAATAACTTCCCCCGCTCTGGGCGGAGCGGGAGGGTGTGTAAGACTCTTACTGACTAAGACCCACCCGTATTCCTTCCTGTTGCCTGTGTTGCCAGGGGCCTCGGTGACCCTTTAGTACCTTCCCGCAACCCCGGCAGGCATCGGTCCTAGTGGACCCCTACATTTATGCTGATGAAATCTCTTTGATGCGCGCGTGGAATACAACGCGCCGTCGACCCGGGCCTGGTCCTTACCGGGCAGTGAGCTACCCATTGCTCACCGTCCGCAAGCCCGCGCCTACGGTGGCCGGAAATCCGCCCGGGATTCCCGACGCCCAGGGCGTCTCCTGCGGCGGCTAGGGGCGAGAGGGCGCGAAATTTGCCTTTCCCTCAACCGTCCCGCCTCCTCCTTCGCGAGCATCACTGCTTCGCAGAAGGAGACAGGTGTACTGCTGGGGAGTTTGTTGCGCCACTTCTTCTTCCCAGCTAAAGCACTAGGAAGTGGTGAAGGGCAGGTGTTTTTGGGGGACTTTCTTATGTAACTTTGACGTTCGAAAAGTGCTGCATGTCGATTCTGTAAAAATCTCACCGTGAAAACTCGCGTGGAGTGAACTGTCAGTGTCATCCCACTGATGCTAAGGAGTGACCAAGCATTACATTTATATAATTTGTAATCGAGATTATAATATTTTCATGCAAATTCTATTCATAATTTTATATTATTTACAACTAGTTTTTAAGTGTTGAAACGTTACTATTTAGGGTTTTTAAATAAAATAGCAAAACAGAAATTTAGTCGGAAACTATTTGTTTTATGCCAAAAGGTTTGATAATTTTTGCAGCCGCTATTTTGCTTTTTAGATTTGACCTCACTATCGGCTTTAACACCCTCGAAAACCATGAAAACGACACCCATGATGAAAAATTTGAAATTATCGCAGCCGCCATATTGCTTTTTAGATTTGACCTCACTATGGGCTTTAACACCCCCGAAAACCATGAAAACGACACCCATGATGAAAAATCTCAACATTTTCACAGCCGCCATCTTGCTTTTTAATTTTGACTACACTATCGGCTTTAACACTCCCAAAAACCATGAAAGGGACACCCATGATGAAAAATCTTAACATTTTCACAGCCGCCATCTTGCTTTTTAATTTTGACTACACTATCGGCTTTAACACCTCAAAAACCATAAAAACGAAACCCATGATGAAAAATCTGAATATTTTCGCAGCCACACCTTGCTTTTTAGATTTGACCTCACTATAAAATCAAAATCAAAATCAAAATATTTTTATTTCACATAAACCTACATGGGCACTTATGAAACGTCAGAAGCTAGGTGCACGGTTCCAATTGGTCGTTTCCTATGGAGAAGAGCCGGCAAGAAACTCCACGGTTACTCTTTTAAAAATAATTGGCTTTTACAATGTTTTCAAATCACACAAATTAGGTATGGGAGGACAGTGTAGGCCTGTGGAGTAGTACTTAACAAAAAAAAAATTATCGGCTTTAACACCCCCGAGAACCATGAAAACGACACCCATGATGAAAAATCTCAACATTTTCACAGCCGCCACCTTGCTTTTTAATTTTGACTACACTATCGGCTTTGACACCCCCAAAAACCATGAATGGGACACCCATGATGAAAAATGTTTGTAGCCGGTGGTAAAACCAAATTTTTGTTTGTCGCGCATTTAAAAATAAAACACGGCAAATTAAATAAAAAACTCAACTTGATTTAATAACAGCGCCTCACGCGCAAGCGCGGTGTGATCTTATCACTTCACCCGATTCTCGTAACCATAGTAACCACCCGCACCGAAGTGAATCGGCTAGGTGAAGTGAGTCGGTAAGCGCGACGCGCGAGTGTCGTGATCTTATCACTTCACTCGATTCTCGTTGCCATAGCAACACCACTTCACTTGGGCTGGATGAAGTGAGCCTAGCCGCTGCGCCGCCGCCGTGAGCGCGCTGCGCGAGTGTCAGTTGAACTGTTGAATTCTGTTATATTATTGATGACGGTGATTTTATGAATATTATTTTATTATTGGCAACGCGTAGGATGGTATACATTTACCTACGCAAAAATAAAATATTGGAAAAGTACTTGTTAATTAATCCGCAAGTTTTTTATTCAAATGGCTTATGTACACAGAAACACACTTCGTTTAGTTAGGTTTCCACGTAGTTTGTGAGGGGATAAATTCTATGGTCTGTCACACTCGGTTATCTCTTCTTATTGAATAAATTTGGGTTAATAACAACGCTGAATAACGTCGCACAGTCTTTACTCGACCCAATCCACTACCGCTTCTTCAAAACACATCGCGGTTGGGTCATGGGATTGCGTTTATTTAATCAGTTAACTGATTATGACCAATAGAATTAGCATAGAAATATTCTTAAAATATTGATTATGGTTGTAAATGTAATCCTTGGTCCCTAGTATCAGGTGGGATGACAGTTCACTCCACGCTCACTTCACTTAAGTTTTCACGGTGAGAAGGTTACAAAATAGCACTGCTGATTCTCAGCCTAGTTTAAATAAATGACTTTTGATTTTGATTTGATTTTTTTATCTTTTTATTGCAGACGCTTTTACGTTTTGCATCGTTCTCACATGTATAATTTCAAAATGAATGACGTAAACAATGTCTTGTAACCATAATATGTTGATTTAAAACAGTGTCCGTGGAGTTTCTTGCCCGTTCTTCTCCATAGATACCTACTACGCTTCGGAATGGGCAACTAGCTTTATCTTTCTGACTGACCAACCCCTTGTCAATTCAAAAGTGCCTGTAATTGGTTCATTCGAAATAAATGCTTTGAGTTTGAAACTCATCCTCCATGGAAAAGTGAGGATCCTCCGACCAAACGGGTGTCGTGTCGGGTGGGCAACTGCCCAACGGTTGATATCGGGATATTGTATATATGCTAGTTGCGCAGTAAACTCTGCTTGCGCGATGCAGGATTTTGCGTGACGTCAGTGTGTTACGTAGTTCGTATGTAGCGATTTAGATGCCGCCACAGGATTTTTTTCACGTATCTTTCGCTAGCTATAGTGCCGTTTTCTATAACCACCAGCTCTGTACGACTCTCTGCAGAATCCCAGATCCACCGCCATAGGCCACTTTCTCTTCGTTGCATGCTTGTTTTAATCGCTCCCCTGGTCTACTATACATCCTTCCTTCGGTCTTGTTCTTCCGTCGTTCATATAGAGCATACATTTTGATTCATCTGAGAACATAGCTCTAGACCAATCTTCAATACTCCAATTTAAGTGGTTCCGGACATATGTTAATCTCGAAATACGATACCCACTTTCCAATTTTGGGTTTGTTTTCAGGTCTTAACCTGTTAAGACCCGCACGACACCGATTCGTATTCAAACAATAGAAAACCAAATGTGTCTCATTAGCTGTCCTTGACCAATTGATGGTTTTAAATTTGCTTCAGCAAGTCATCGCCTTACAGTCCATGCACTTGGGTTACTTCCTCAGGTGTACGCGACATTATACCAGCTTCAATAAAGAATATTGAACATATACACATTAGTGGTAACGTCCGTGACTTGTAGGTCGTAGGTTCGGACAGATCTTTACTTTTTGTAAATTATTTCATCACCACTGCTCTCAAAACGGTGAAGGAAAACATCGTGAGGACACCGGCATGTCCTAAACCCAAAAAAATCGAAGACGTGTGACATCTACCAACCCTCACTGTGCCCGCGTGGTGGATTACGGTCCACTCCCTCTCACAGAGAGGAGGCCTGTGTCCTACCAATGGGGGACCATTATAGGCTGGTTATGTGTAGGTGATAGGTGATGTAAAAATATAAAATGACCAATTTCGGATTTATAATGAAAATTAAAATAATTAAGATAATCCGTGAAAACGGTTTTGCGGGACATAGTTCATATGTAAAGGTTTTTATAAACTTTGTTTATGATAAATAAATAAATAATAATAATAATAATAAACGCGAAGACCACGTGACCGCATTTCCTCTTAAGGTATCGCTCCATCACAGTTTTCACGAATATTTTTCAAGATTTGCGGAATATGACCGCTGACGAAAAAATAATACAATGCTAGGTAGACTTATAACTCATCAGTCATGGGTTCTGGAATTATTTTTTTAGATAAACCCCGTCGCAGTGAGAAGCAAATTAGTCGTGTGAGTTTTTTCATATTGAACTCAGTTATCCCAGAAATTAAAATACATATTTGGTATTGGTATTTTGGTATCTGTTTACCAAAAGATACCAAAATACGAAATATTGTGATCGTACCCCTGCCGCTGGCTACGTAACGAAGTGTTCGATGGCGCTGTGACACGTGTGATTTAAGGCTCGTTCAGACTGGCGCCATATCGCGGGTGCGATAGGCAGCGTGACGCGCAGCGCGATATTTTCCATGAAGTTACCATAGAAATTCTGCTACTAGTCTCTCGTCGAGCCTGTCCGCGGAAGCCTTAATGACGAGCGTTACGCGTCACAATGGCTCTAGGCGCAGGCGCTGATACACGCCGGCGACAAAATGCAGCACGTCACTAAACTATCTGCTTCCGCGCGGCCGACGGCCCGGCCTCATTATAGCAAGAAAGCGTCGTCTTTTGTGCTTGTATTTATTTCTGTTTCCCAACAATAGCGCATTGTGACGCGGCGGACGCAATCAGCCGGCCTGCGCCGCGCTCGCCTGTATGCAACGCAACTACGCTACACAGACGTCCATGAATTTGAAACGTTAGAATGTTCATCACTTCATCAGCGTTTCGGTTTCACGGATGCGGGAGCTGTGCCACGTACGTGGTGCGGACGAAGCATGGACGAGGCCTATATGAGGCGCGGACGAGGCAGTCAAACTCAACCTTTATTTCAATTAAACCAATTAAAGGCACTTTTAAATTGTCAAGGATTCGGTCACTCAGAAAGATGAAACTATTTTCCCATTCCAAAGCGTAGTGTTCCTATGTAGAAGAAACTCCTTAAACTCCATATACAAGAAGCGATTTCCATAATATAAATTCACGTAGTAAACATGAAATTGTGATACCCAAACTTAGGTTAACTAAAACAATTAGTATTTTTTTATAAACAATATACCTACGTTTTTATAACAAGTTGCCAAAGTCGGTTACAGGACTTAGCGATGGAAAGCTCAAAACCCATATTGAAGTTTGGCAATCATTCCTTCTGCACATGTGTGCTTCCCTGTTATCTCATTAACAATAATAATAATAATAATTACCATTCCACACGATGAAAACCTCGTGAAAGCTGAGAAAGAAAAACAAATATATCTCGACTTAGCACACGAGGTTGTTGACATGTGGAATGTGAACTCGGCTGTCATTGTGCCAATTGTCGTAACGGCTAATGGCCTGATGGCCAAAAGCCTCAACGAACATCTCTCGAGGCTCTCGTTAGGCGGTTGGATCAAGGGCCTGATTCAGAAGGCATTAATAATAATCATAATCATAATCATCATTTATTGCATCCATGTAGTTTACAAGTTGTTACAAATAAATAGGTTTCATACATGAACCCTGCTAGGGCACAGCAATATAAATATAAATAGTTTAATGCCACAGTGTCACAATATTAAAACCACTGTGCTTAAACGAAAAATACTAATTTTAACATCATTTGATATTTAAATAAGTTACAGTACTCCTAGCATAATACAGCTCGCATTGTGAGGAGGGTCTCTGGAGCCCTAACCACCGGTAGCTAGCGGTACCCTGCTCTGGACACCGAGGGACCACTATTTTTTATATTTTTAAATGTTTTTTATATATTTTTTAAGAAATATTAAAAATATATTTTGTATGTAAAAAAATGAATAAATGACATAATAATAATAATAAAATTGATTAAAAAACTAATTGATTTACATAAATATTTACAAAATAAGGCCTTAAACTAGAGATTAAGGTATACATAATATAATTGGATTCTACCTGAACTAGGAATAAACCTGTATCTCAGGTATCTCACTCAAGTCCTTTAAATAAATAAGTGCTATCTGAGATTCTAACTAAATGATTTAACTACTATAAATTATGGTTTTATACAAATTAAGAAAAAAGTATGCTACTTTTTGCATCATCGTATGACATTTTTGCAACAATGTTCTATTATTATTTTTGTAATGTGACATTTCTAAAGGTCGCCTTTACATTGTTATTCAGAAATTTCCGAAGTAAAGATTGCATGTTTATTTATGATGCGAATTGTAAAAAATAAACTATTTTTATACAGGGCAAATAGGGTAAGTATATAACATTAATATAAAAGTCATAGAAAACCATTGGTGCTCTTACGCTACCTCAGTATAATCTATAGAATTTATGTATCTTGTCTCAGCAATTTTCTTTGCTGGACATTCTTGATCGCCTGTTTTGTCGTTGCTCGGTTTATTAAATCGCAAGCAAGCATGTTTAGTGCACTCGTTTGCCTGATGACCTTGTTCTCCACAATGCCCACATGTATAGGTTGCCCCACGGCAAGTCTTTGCAGTATGGCCATACTGCTGACATTTAAAGCACCTGGCATTTAACGGCATGACTATGTAAACGTCTATTGACTGTCCCCAAATTTAGTTTTTTTTTTTCCAAGTCATTTGCTTGTAAAGTGACTCTTATGGCAACGGATTTAGTTTCATAATTTAGCTTATTACACAATCGTGTTTTTTACTCTACATTTTTTTTTTTCTATCTCCGCAAAACGTTTTTATGTCTGAAAACAATGAATATATTTGTAAATATTTTTTTTAGGTTGCATACTTAGAATATAGAAAGAACCAGAAGCCGCGAACACGCCTAATACTGAAGCGTTAAAAACTACTCCTAAATGGCGTAGTTTGACGCGCAGCCAATCAGTTACTCTGTGTACGTTGTATCGCGTAACGTGTTTTACCGGTGTGCAATTTTATTTAATTATGCCGTCTTGTGTCGTTCATACCTGTAAAAATGCAGCGGGGCTAAAAATAAACAGGATGGGATCACATTTCACGTGTAAATAGCGCATTTAAATATCGTCTTATTTAATTACTGAATAAATTGTTCAGTTTGTAATTGTCATAGAGAATGATGCATCCATCATTCTCATTTTGCCAGTATAAGAGTTTTAATTTTCCCTTCTTTTTATTACCTACTGAGGGCATTCGTTTTAGTGTTAAATTAATAACAACTTAAAAAAAAAACCCGACTTGAAAAAGAAAGGTTATCAGTGCAACCCGTATGTATATATGATTTGTTAGAATTGCATAACATTCATAATAGGTACTATTATAGCAGGTGTATGAAATTATGTATCTATGAAAAGACCAATTGTGATTTTATTATTTATATTATTTTACCAATACTCTCAACGTTTACCCCAAAACGGGTTCATAATGTCCGAGCTAGCAACATTACGTGGGTGGGAAGTGAGGCGGGCGCGGGGCGCTTCTCTTGATTTTGGACACAGCGTGCGGCTTGCAATGACAGTTGAACGCGGATTCTGGTTCTTTCTATATTCTAAGGTTGCATAATAATATGATAAATTGATTTGTATGTTTTGAACGGAACGTCACCCGCACTATGCTACAGCGCAAACAGTGATAATATAAGTCCCATCCACGCAAAACGACCATCGCTCAACATAATCCTGCGACCCTATTCGAGACAGCGCTGCATGTCGATTCTGTAAAAATCTCACCGTGAAAACTCGCGTGGAGTGAGCTGTCAGTATCATCCCACTTATGCTAGGGAGTGACCAAGCATTACATCTATAATCATAATCGTGATTTTAATAATATTTTGATGCTAATTCTATTGATCATTTTATATTATTTAAAAACTAGTATTTAAGTGTTGAAACGTTACTATTTAGGGTTTTTTTTTAATAAAATAGCAAAACAGAAATTCAGTCAGAAACTCAATTTTGTTTTTTTTATTCCAAAAGGTTTGGTAATTTTCGCAGCCGCCATCTTGCTTTTTAGATTTTACCTCACTATCGGCTTTAACACCCCCGAAAACCATGAAAACGACACCCATGATAAAAAATCTGAACAATTTTCGCAGCCGCTATCTTGCTTTTTAATTTTGACCACACTATCGGCTCTAACACCCCCGAAAGCCATGAAAACGACACCCATGATGAAAAATCTGAATATTTTCGCAGCCGCCATCTTGCTTTTTAATTTTGACCTCACTATCGGATTTAACATCCCCGAAAACCATGAAAACGACACCCTTGATGAAAAATGTTTGTAGCCGCCATTTTGGATTTTGATAGTAAAACCAAATTTTTGTTTGTCGCGCATTTAAAACAAATAACGGCAAAAAAAAAACTTTTCATCTTGATATTAATAACAGAGCGTCACGTGCAAGCGCGGCGTGATCTTATCACTTCACCCGATTCTCGTAACCATAGTAACCACCCGCACCGAAGTGAATCGGCTAGGTGAAGTGAGTAGGTAAGCGTGACGCGCGAGTGTTGTGATCTTATCACTTCACTCGATTCTCGTTGCCATAGCAACATCATTTCACTTGGGCTGGATGAAGTGAGCCTAGCCGCCCGCCGGCCGGTGTGCAGACTGCGCGAGTGTCAGTTGAACTGTTGAATTTTGTTATAGTATTGATGACGGTGATTTTATGAATATTATTTTATTATTTATATTGGCAACGCTAATATAAAACCTAACCTAAAAAACTTAACCTAAAATAAAATATTAGAAAGGTACTTATTAAATAATCCGCACGTTTTTTATTCAAATGGCTTATGTACACAGGCACACACATCGTTTAGTTAGGTTTCCACATTGTTTGTGAGGGGATAAATTCTATAATCCGTCAGCCAGGCACACTTTTAGCACTTGATCACTTGACACACTCGGTTATCTCTTCTTATTGAATAGATTTGGGTTTTATCAAAGCTGAATAACGTCGCACAGTCTTTAAAATCAAAAAATCAAAATCAAAATATTTTTATTTCACATAAACCTACATGGGCACTTATGAAACGTCAGAAGCTAGGTGCACGGTTCCAATTGGTTGTTTCCTATGGAGAAGAGCCGGCAAGAAACTCCACGGTTACTCTTTTAAAAATAATTGGCTTTTACAATGTTTTCAAATTACACAAATTAAGTATGGGAGAACAGTGTAGGCCTGTCGAAAAGTACTTAACAAAAAAAAAAGAGAAAAGGAAACGGTCTAAAGAAAAAAAGATCTAGTCTATTAAGCCTACAACGTTCTCACATTCACAACGTACACAAGAATCCATGTAAAATAATATTAATAATATTAAGTCTGAAATATAAATTGTAGGTATATAATGTCAAATAGTGAAAATATAATGTCAAAAATGTATGTCTAAAAAATAATAATAATAAACATCGTAATTTGGGAGCAGTTAATAGATATTTCCATAGTTATGCCGTTTCTGGTGTACCAGGGAAGCCACATGTGCAGAAGGAATTATTGCCAAACTTCCTTGTCTTCAACGTAGTCTTTAATCTTGTAATATGCGTTTTTGATAAGGACACGTTTGATGTGGGTTTTGAACTTACCATCGCTAAGTTCTGTAACTGACTTTGGCAACTTGTTATAAAAGCGGATACTGTTAATAACAAATGATTTGCTTGTTTTTGTTAATCTAAATTTGGGTATCACAATTTCATGTTTACTACGTGTATTTATATTATGGAAATCACTTCTTGTTTTGAAAAGACATAAGTTCTTGCGAACATACAAAATACTTTCTAAGATATAAAGAGAAGGCAGAGTAAGTACATTAATTTCTTTGAATTTGTTGCTAAGGGACTCACGAGGACCCATTCTATATACTGCGCGGATTGCCCTCTTTTGTAAGATAAAAATTGAATCTACATCAGCTGCCGATCCCCACAGCAGAACGCCATAAGACATAATACTGTGGAAATAAGCAAAGTATACTAACCTAGCTGTGGCTATATCAGTCAACTGTCTAATTTTTCTTACTGCATATGCAGCTGAACTTAATCTACCTGAAAGAGCTCTAATGTGGGCTCCCCATTGTAATTTTGAATCTAGAGTAATTCCTAGAAATATAGTTTCTGTAATAGCATCTAGTCTCTTGCCATCAAGTTTTAAATTTAGATCCACTTGGGGTACATTTGGTAGTGAGAACTTTATACATTTTGTTTTGTTCGCATTAAGTAAGAGATTATTAGCTGCGAACCATTTCGAAAGAATATCCAGACTATCATTGACGTGTAAGACATCCGGATTTTTTCTATCTATTTTAAAAATAAGAGAAGTATCGTCAGCGAATAGAATTATATCCGATAAGTTTGCCATCATGTAAGGAAGATCATTAATATAAACTAGAAAAAGGAAAGGGCCAAGAATTGAACCTTGGGGCACGCCCATCTTTACTAGAGACCCCGAGGACGTCGCCCCGTTAACGTTTACTTTTTGCTGCCTGTTTGATAGATAGGACAGAACAAGATCAGCAGCTTGTCCACGAATTCCGTAGTGGTGTAATTTACAGGTCAGTGTATTGTGGTCAACGCAGTCAAACGCTTTTGAGAGGTCACAGAAAATGCCAATGGCATCCTGGGATTTCTCCCAGGATTCCAAAATGTGACTGATGAGTTTTACTCCTGCGTCAGTCGTCGACCTACCTTTCGTGAAACCAAACTGGCGACTATGTAAAATCCCATTAGAATTGAAATGTGACAGCATCTGGTCTAGCATGATTTTTTCATATATTTTACTCAATGCTGGTAGCACAGATATAGGTCTATAATTAGAGGGATCACTCTTACTACCCGATTTGAAAATTGGTACTACTTTACTATGTTTCATTAAATCAGGAAACGTACCGCTGTCTAAACATTGATTAAATATGCCTGTTAGGACAGGGGCTATTGTGTCAATGATATCTCCAAGAACCTTAACGGAAATCCCCCATAAGTCTTCAGTTTTCTTTATGTTAAGACTTTTAAATGCCCTCTTAATAGTGACAATAGAAATGGGCTTGAATTCAAAACTTGGAATGTCCTTAGAGAAGTGTTGTTTGAGAAGAGATTCAGCTAAAATAGGTGATGAGGGAAGAGATTTCGTAACCTCTATTGGGATTTCGGTAAAGAAATTTTCTAGTGTCTCAGCAACTTTTAACTTATCTGTATTGTTTCATTATTAATTTTTAAAGACAATTCATTTTGATCTCGCTGTTTTGTGTTTCCAGTTTCTTTGTTGATTACCTGCCACACAGCTTTTATTTTATTGTTAGACATACTAATTTTGTTACTTATTAATTTAGATTTAGCTTGAGCGCAGACTCTTTTGAATATCTTAGAATAATTTCTGACATAATTATGAAGGGCTTGATCAGAAGTCAATGATTTCTCGTAGTACAAATTATATAAAATATCTCTGCTTTTTCTAATGCCAGCAGTGGCCCATTCATTAAATTTTGGTTTAGTATTGATTGCGACTTTTTTCACAGGACAGGCTTTATTGAATTCTTGGCAAACTGAAGAAAATAATGTACGATAGTTTATATTGGGGTCTTGTGAATCAAAACTAGCTGTTGAAAGATTACTAAGAACATTATTATTAAACATTTTCAATTTATTTTTAGTGAGGTGTCTTAACTGAATGGTTTTATCTATGTGTAACTTTTTATCTAGGTCAAATGATACAAGTTGACCAGTATGGTCAGACCTGACGCCACTAACTATGGAAGAATCTTTTATTTTACAATTAGTATATACATTGTCTATGCACGAAGCTGAGGTTGCTGTTATTCTAGTTGCTTCTTTAAATATACACTTTAAATTGAATGATTTAAACAATGATATAAGCTTACTTTTATCCACCGAATTAACTAATAGATCAATATTTAGGTCACCACAAACAAAAACGAACTTATTATCTTTAAAAAGTTTGCCTAGTATTTCTTCCATAATTATTAAAAATGATGACAAGTTTGATGCCGGTGGTCTATAAACACATAAGAAAGTATGGCCTTCAACCTCTGCACATGCTACCTCACATAAGCGATCAACAGAGCAAGCAGTGATATCCTTCCTTTCCTTATGTCTGAAAATACTTTTACATAATATCAAGGTACCACCCCCTATTGAGGACCTGTTGTACGCACTGGCAACTGAAAAATTATTTACATTAAACAACATCCTATCCGGTCTTAACCAGGTTTCACAAAAACATAAGATATCCATATGATATTTATCTATTAACAATTCCACGTCTAGGATTTTGCCAGAGAAACGATTTATATTTTGGTGATACAGTAAAATATTCTTGTTATGCTTCTCTTTTGTCGAGTCTAAAAGTTTAAAGAATCTATCACAGTATCATTAGAAGTACTAGATAATACTGTTTCGTCACTTAACCTAGTCTCAGTTAAATTATTAATAACTGCGTGTATACAGTAAGCTAACAAAGTAGCCAATACATGTTGACTTTTCTTGGGAAGAAACATATGTTCCCAAGTTAAAACAAAATCTCTAACAAAATTGTTAGTATCAAAATACAATAAACGGTCACTATGACGACATGTCAAAATATGCATTAAGTTGTTTAAACTATAAATGTAATTGTTTTCTTCATCATGCAAATTATCTGAATACGGCAATGCACATAGTATTAATTTACCTAATTTTAATTTAAGTAGGGTATCGACACCATTAACTATGTCCCTTTTATTTAAACTCAGACTATTTCCAATTAGAAGAACGACAGTAGTCTGCTCATTCATTTGTGTGTGTTTTATTTTATAAACAAGCTCATTAAAATGCAGGTTATGGTAACAACAGTTAACTATAGTATGTTTAGAGCGATTATTTAACAATGATCCAAAACCTGAACCTATTCTATCTGAATAGACCAAAACATTACTTTGAGTGGGGTTGACGGTTTCTAATGTATGAGTTAAGATGGGTAAAGCTGTAGGTGACAAGAGAGATGGCAGAGTGGGAGCACAATTACAGGTGAGATTATTAGTCAGTGACTCACACATCACTGCATTGTGATTCACCAGGTCCACCAACTCACATGCCCCTTGTAAGCGCTCACTTAACATTTGTTGACTAGACTCATACTTACAAAAGATTTCCTTTAATGAATTTTCCCTGCTCAATAATTCCTTCTGAAGGTTCTGTATGTCCACATCATACATTTGTCTGCAACTTTCCAACTTATTATTACACACATTTAATTGAGTCTGTAAGTTGATACGCTCTTTCCTAAGATTAATGTTACACTTATAAACATTATGTGTTTTCAAGAGTTTCTTGTATTTTTTTATATTTTTACCGAGTTTAATATATTTCTTAATTTTATTATGACTAGTTAGAATAGGACATTTAGTTAAGGTATCTTCCCCAGTCAGGTCTATTGTGATGGTGGGCTTTTCACACTCCAGTCCGGATACACTACCAAGCAGCTCGTTGAAAAGGTTATTGGTGTTGGCAACCTGTTCGCTGGCTTTCAGAGAATTGATGGTGGAAATTGTGTTGTGTGCTTTGCACAATTCCACTTCAAGGCCTGATATGCGTTTCAATGCCTGGTCATGAGTGTCACTGCACTGTTGGAAGTCTGACACTAGTTGACGGAGATGGTGATGCTGGTCAAGTATGTCCATGTGCTGGGTGTGAAGTTCTACAAGCTGGCTCTTGAGTTGAGTGTTTCTGTCATTGACCCTCTGGACTTCAATCTCGCTGTCCTCTCTTTCCTGCAGAAGCTGGTTGCAAAGATTTTTTGATGCCTCCAGCTCCTTAAGTGCAACATTCAATTTGTCATTTATGTCACGAACTGTGGCTCCGCGGGTCATCATATTCACTAGTTTCCCCAAATGGCACCTGGAATGTGACAAGAAACAGCTGAGTATAGGGAATTAGCAAGTTGAGGCAGTTAGCAAGACTTAGAAAAACAAAATATGAAGTTTTAGAAAAGATTATGAAAGTATGGAGGTAGAAGTGAAGTGGTGAAGTAAGAAGTTACTTTATTTAATCAGAGTTTATCACAATTTTTATGGTTTGTGGGAAGACTCATTACTTATTCAAATAGCATTTAAATTAATTATAGGGCTAGCTAATTTCTACTAAGAAAGTTATGAACAGACTAAGATTAAAAGTAATAGTTTCGTCAATTAATCAACAAAACTTATTGGCTTTAAATAAAAGAAAATAGCAAATTAAGAATAACTACATACATATGTGTAAAGTAAAGTTTGTAGTGTATGTTCAGTGTTTGAGGCAAGTGTTTTCGTCGTCGATTTTGCTTCCACAATTTGTCAAGCAAAACGAGACATAAACGGTGCCTGTGTGTAATGGACGTAGCTCATAACTCTGTCTGAGCAGTGTTTACAAGTGTTGTATAGTGTGTAAATAAAACTACAATAATTAATAGTTAAAACAAAATACTCCCCGGGTTCGATGAATTCAAATTTGCAATCCAAACGTTGACAGCCGGTAGAAGTCGTATCGAAGTATCGATTATTATGCGTTATCACAACGAAAACACGGTACAAATACTGAGTCTAACACTTTCTACTTAGATTTTATGGAAAAGGATTGATATAGACAAAATAAACACTATTTATTAATAATTAAAAATAATTTAAATAAGAGGTCGTTTTTTCACGACCTGTCACAACCAGTGTTGCCAGCCTACCTTTACTCGTCTCATCCACTATCGCTTCTTCAAAACACATCGCGGTTGGGTTATGTGATTGCATTTATTTAATCAGTTAAAACACATCGCGATTGCGTCGTGGGATTGCATTTATTTAATCAGTTAACTGATTATGATCAATAGAATTAGCATAAATATATTGTTAAAATCTCGATTATGATTGTAAATGTAATCCTTGGTCCATCCCTAGTATCAGGTGGGAAGATACTGACAGTTCACTCCACGTTCACTTCATTTAAGTGTTCATGGTGAGAAGGTTACAGAATAGCTCTGCTGGTTTTCAGCGACGTGATGACAACCGCACAAAATAAGGAATAAAATGAACACGTTAGAATTCGTTTATTTACATAACCATTAATATGGTTCAACAAGACAAGACTTCTTGAGTTTACAACAAAAACAAGATCAACATCAGTAAAAAAGAAGGCTGCAACCTACACGCGCAGCGCCGCGGCGCCCTAGGCCCGCGCGTCTGCGCCAGTGTGTCACAGCCATCATGCTGACACCAAGTTGTCAGACAGTTTTATAGTTGATTTTTTATGTGTGAATGTTTCATACTTGTAAATAATTATTTAAGTGTATTGTGCATAGTTATTATTTATTTTAGGTACCTAAGTCGTTTTACACATATGTTTAACGCCGGCTGTAGCGACGCCGGATATAGTGCCAGTCAACCTGCCACATCGCTTGATGTCCAGGTGAGATGTCCCCATTGCTCCTAGCCACGCTTCTTTAAAGGCGAACGGGGGCTACGGATACACTATGGCAAGGTTCACAAACCTCATAGTGTAACTTTGTGCCCCCCAGCCACATCCCCAACATCAACAACTCCTGATCAAAATTTGCGGAAAACGTTGGCAAAATTCAAAAATTCTACCCTTGTATTAAAGAGAGTTCCCCGGGGAGCGAGACGGTCTGTTGCACTGAGTTTGGCGCAATGTCTTCGTCTTGCGACCCAGGAGAACTCACAAAGTGCCTGGGAGCAATTACTTACCTTCCCTTATAGGATTCTGCATGTTCAAAAAAATTTGGCAACTAAAAAAACCTTAACGAACCAAATTAAAGAAAATTGCAACCATTCGACTCTAACTTTAGATACAAAATTACCTGCTTTCAATAATCCATCACGAAAAGGATTATGTTCACATGTGGAATCCAAATTAGGTGAAGGTGACATCAGGGGTGCGGCCAGGATACTTTTCAGCAGCGATGTGGTGGCGCCTTACTCTCCAGAAACAGTAACAGCTCTAGAGAGTAAACACCCAGCCACGCCTGCGGATGGTCTCACCTTTCCTGATCCCCCCGACCCTCCCAACCTAAATTCAACCTTCCTAAATGTTTCGGCCCCCCACTTGATTGCAGCCGTGAGCTCCTTCTGAAGTGGTTCAGTCGGTGGGCTCAACGGTCTGACTCCTCAACATCTTAATGATCTTTTGAGTTCAGGCGCCGGCGGGAAGCTGGTGAATCGCTTTTAAAGGAGCTTGCGGCCCTGATTAACCTCATGTTCACCGGCGGTGTAAACGAGGCCGTCGTCGATGTCTTATACGGGGCCAACCTGTGTGCCCTGCGTAAGAGGGACGGCGGTATTCGTCCCATCGCCGTTGGCTGCACTTACAGGCGTACGGCAGCCAAAATATGCTGTAAGTTATACAGGGTGTCCAGTAAATAGCACGACATACTGCAGGGGGTGATAGCTAGGGTCACTACCTATCAATACAACACAATATATGTTCAGCAAAATCTTACGGATTTACAGTTTTACAAAATTTTCCGAAATACCGAAAAATCTCTACCTTGAAACAGATTTTTAAGCATCTCGTAATGAAAAAACTATTTTCTTATCACTTAAGTTTAACCTACAGTGGTGAAAAAAAAAAATATGTAGCAGTTTTGTACAACAAACTTAAAAAATTGCTTGTTTAATGGTGATTTTGGAAAGATACAATACTAGTACATTTTCATTTTAAAAAATACGAAAAATAAGCTATTTTAGTTAATAAGAGCATTTTATTTTAAATGCAAGTAATGTGACTTTGAATTCGAATCGTTGTAAGGTCGTACTACGGTTCGAATTACATAATAATTAATCTACAGCCGACCGGCCGGCCGGTCTGTAAATGACATCTTGAAGGATAAGGTGATAGTAAAAAAAACAGAGGAGTTAACTTTAATAAACATTTATTTAAATAAATTACAATAAATGCTCAAATTGCTTCCCTTGTGCCCTAATACACGCTCGGCATCTTCTTAAAAATGAGCTTTTGAGTCTTCTCAGGCTTATTTCCGATATTTTTCTTGATGCAATGTTAACCCTTGCTCTCAATTCATTGTCATTTTGGATCGGTTTTTCTGTCTGTCTGTATAGCGAACCGCTTATAGCTAAGTGTCAGCCCCTGCAGCTTGGTTTCGGCTCAAAAGGGGGCTGTGAGGCTGCCGTGCATGCCCTTTCCACCTTTTTGAATTCCAACATAGGTCAGGTCATCCTCAAGGTCAACGTTAAGAATGCCTTTAACTCTGTCAACAGGGACACTTTGTTGACTGAAGTCAAAAAGGAATTACCCGAAATTTATGGTTTTATGTGGCAATGTTACAGGTACCCTTCTAAATTATTATACAAGGACAATGTTTTGGAATCTGCAGTAGGATGCCAACAAGGTGACCCTCTTGGACCAGTCATTTTCAGCTTGACTATTCATCCAATTATTCAGAAACTAAATTCAAAATTTAATGTGTGGTATTTAGATGATGGAACGCTAGGAGGTGATGTAGACACCGTTTTGAAAGACTTAAAAAAAACAGCAATTTAAATCTATTGGCCTGGATCTTAACCCATCTAAATGTGAAATTAACCTTTCTGACATTACCGACAGACAATTGACCCTAGAGAAATTTAATGAAATAACCACAAATCAAAATTTTAGAAAAAAGTTCACTGAACCTCCTAGGTTCCCCAGTTTTAGAAGACAGTTTAAAAAAAAAAATGTTTTCTATTTATGCTTCAGTTTACAAAAAAGGGTTTCTTTTTTCATCGAGGACAAAACAAAAACTTCAACGACATTTCAGACAGATTCTCCAAAATTAATTTACATTCGGCATTCACCCTGATTAGATACTTAGGCCAGCTTTACGACAACTGGACGGTGGTCAGAGAAGAGTTGGTCGTGCGCTTCTATAGAATCCAACCGTAGGTTGATACTCTTAAGAAGCGCTATGTCAAGTACGTCAGGGGTTTTGTTAGGGTCGTGGGGAAAGTGAGTAGGAATCATCAAGGCGATGACGTCGAAACTTAGGATAGGACATAGGTCAAACAGGTGTTTGCCTCTGGCGGAGATCCTGGTGCTGTTCCAGGCAGGATGTTTGGCGTTGAGATCGCCCGCTATGAAAACGGAGTCACTCAGGCCAAGTAGGACGGAAAGGTCGTCAGAAAGGGGGGTTAGGGCTAACTCTGATGTGGAAACGGGGGGAATATAGGCTTATACTAAGGTGATTGGTTGGTGGCCAGTCATGCCTAGCTCACAGATAGACACTTCTAAACGTGAGAGAGGGGGCGGGTCCATTGGGATGCAGTGCAGGGACGTTCTATGATAAATTAGGGTGCCGCCCTTGTGACATCTAGTCCTGTCATTGCGATCTTAGCGATAGTTGACAATTGACGGGTTTCGAAGGCTGGGCTTTAAAAAGGTTTCCTGTAGGAGGAGAATGTTTATTTGATGGTCGCGGAGGAACGCAGTTATTTCATCGCGTTCTCCTTGAATGCCATTGGCATTAAAGAAGCCTAACTTTAGGGATCGGGGTTTAGTTAGCGCTTGGACTCGTATATCCATTACTAAGATTTCACGAATTTCTCGAGGGCTTGCGTAATCTCGGGATACGCATGAAAGATTCTCTGAATCTGAGAGAGATCGCAGGAATTACGGGCGGCAACGAGTTCGTTGGCCATTTTACGCACGCGGGTCGTAAAGAAGATTGAAAAGGTCCCAGAGATCACGCTGAACGGATCTACTGGGACTGACGGACCGACCACTGGAGTGGTTGAAGCGGCGACGGGCCGTGTCGCAGCGGCAGCGGCAACGGCCATGGGAGCGGCCGCGGGTTTCGCGGATTGGACGAGTACGGGCGCGGGGACGCGGATGCGGGGATCCATCAGCGCTCTGATGGAAGGCGGAGTGGCTTTCGGCTGAACCATAGCAGGGAAGGCCTGCTGATGGTTCAGGTAATTCCAGGGGCTAGGCCTTTGCGGGCTTAGCCTCTGGGGAGTTGAGAGAGAGTCTAAGGGGGGAAGAACCCACATGAAGGGCATTCTCGCTACTGGCGGGCGTCTGCACGCTTCACCAGCTTTGAGGAAGTTGACTTTGGGGCCATGCGGCAGCCACGGCAGTTAGCTGGGTGTCCAGCCTCACCACATAGCACGCAGCTGGGCGGCTCGGTGCACATAGTCCTATCCTTGGGGCGGGGGCAGTCAGACGTGCCATGTTCACCTAGGCACTTGACGCACCTTTGGCATGGCAGTTCTTCTGCGCGTGCCCGTATAGCTGGCATCTGTGGCATTGTCCAACGACGCTGCTCTTCCTAGGCTTCTCGATGACGAGGCCCGCGAAACGGCAGATGTTGGACACTTTGAAAATTGGGTGATGCCCTTCTGTCGGGGGGCATACGACAAGAACCATGTCGTACGCCTGACCTCCTCTGGCGCGGTGCATGCGGTGGACTTCGTTCACCGGGATGCCTTGGGCTTCGAGGTCGGCCTTGATGTCTGCTGAGGGGATTTCTTTGGGGATACTGCGGATCACCACGCGGGTCTGACGTTCCTCCGGGAGCGAGTAGGTGTGAAAAGACACACCTCTCGCTCTGAGGACGTGGCTTAATTCCCTATCGTCACGGGAAGACGGGATAATGATTTTAATACCCTGTTGGGTAGTGACGGGTTTAGAGAAACCGACAGGTCGACGCACCATTTGGTTACGTCCAACCATCTGGATTTATACTGTATGAACACAGGAGGGGGTGGGGGGACCTTTTTGGGGGCCGGAGTGGCCAGCTTATCCTTAGAGGATGAAGAGGATGAAGTCGGGGTGGGGTTAGAAATAGAGGGCGCCACGGGGGCTGGGGGAGAGGTGGTAGCTAGTACCTCCGTGGCAGCGATCTTTGTCACCTGCGAGGAGGTCGCCTTCCATTGATTCCTCTTTTTCCCCTTTCCGGTGACGGCCACGAAGCCGTCGTCCTCGGAAGAGGGATTCGAGTGAGCAGAGGAAGATGAGTGCTCAGACTCGATGTCACTGTAGCAAAAACGGGTTGGGCAGCGTTTGTCCTGAGACAAAGTTTCCTCAGTGTCCATGGACACTGAGGGACTTGAAACGGTCGCGGGGGCCAGGGCATCGCTGAAGTCAGCGATGGAGTCGGTAGAAGACGGCTGCTGTAGAGCCGCAAACTTGGCTCCATATTTGGCGATGAAATCCAGGTCCTTGAAGAGGACCTCTTTGAAGAACACCACTATAAGGGCGTCCTCCATGACGGGGGGAAGGGGGGGTTTAAGGGGTTGACTCCCCGGGTGGATAAGCCCGGGGATGAGTCGCCCTCCCTGTCGGGTGCAGACAGGGAGGTGTGTACCTAATTGTGAGCTTGTAACCCTTTCCCAGTCTAGCGCGAAGGGTGTAGACATACCCTAGAGACACTAGGTGAGTAGCTGTGAAAGGAAAGTAGTACACCAGAGCCGACTAGGAGATCCCCCAAGGCCGCTTAACTCTGGGACCCGTCCAATTAACTGCCTAGTCCTGAAGGGGTTCGGCGGGTGTATTGGAACAACACCCCACTCGGTTTCGTTAGCACCGTAAGGTATCCACCGAGGGCCACGAAACAGTGGTTTTGGCTCAGAGGGGGCTCATGAAGCTACTTGGACAGCAATTCCGTTAAAGAAATATTTTGGCTTGAAAAATGCATTTTTTTGATCAACTACGGCCAATTAATATAATTAATTGACCGTGGATCGGTAGTAGTCGGCGACCACTGGAGGTTACGGCAGCGTAACAGCAATCCGGTTTCGGCGGGAGTAGTGAGCGAGTGCAGCGAGCGGGAGCGGCAGCACGTCCGTTCACGGCGGGAGGCGAGCTCGGAAAATGGGGTAATGTCAATATGTGTGTCCCTTTTCATCTGTACTAATGCTGCAGCGTTGTCACAACTTCAAAACGAAGTCGATATTGACGATAAAAATTATAGATGTTTCCTAATGGTAAAAAAGTAATAGTAATTAATGTTTACATTTTAGATTTCCAAATATTCCGGAACTGAAAGAAAAGTGGATTAATGCAGTTCACAGGGAAAATTGGTTTCCAAAAAAATATAACGTTATTTGTTCAAGGCATGTCACAGTTGATAATTTCTGTACTTTAAACAGACAGTGACCACTGAGTTTGTTTTGACTTTCGTTATCACAGTAAAAAAGTGATTTCTAAATCCTAATTGCACAAATAAATTATTTGAATTTCATTTATGAGAATTTATTGTTCTTAAAATGTAGAATTAATAGACGTCGATTTTATCGATATCGATACTATTGTTGCAAAACTGACTTGTGCATCACTATGTTTGGAACATTCGTCCTGACATTATTGCATCGATCAATCACAACTGCTGTATTTTCTTCGTTCCCCGGCCCGCAGTGGTGAGTCGTGTGCCTAGACAAAATCGGTCTATCAGCTCTCAAGTGGTTTAATTATTATTCTCTTTGTTCCCCACACATCAAGGCAGACACGGCTCGCGTCCGACACGGTCGCGGACAGTGACGGGCGGGAGCCGTGTCCGTGTCGACATTAGTAGTTACTTTAGAATAATGTAACTCCAGTTGAATAAATATTCGATCGCCGATTTTAAGTAATCTCCTATAGATTTTAACTTGTAAAGCCCACTTAGCTATGATCGTTTTTCTTTTAATCAACGGTAAGTGGGTATATTTTCATTCAAAAATTGTTATTACATCGTTTTAGATTATAATTGCACGAAATCGCATCAAAAAATCTTGTTTTTGAACAAAGGAATGTTACGAGTAAAAATCGTTAAAACGCGTGAATATTATGATGACTTTTCGACTGTTTTTGTGTTATCGACTGCAAATAGATGAATATTCATATATTCATCTATTTGCATTCGTAAGTACTTATTACATCGTATAGATAAAATATTATAACGAAGTACTGATTGCTCAAGTCGTAAAATAGTCCGTTTTTTGTCATCTTTTGTTATTATTTTTGCGTGTAATCGACAATGTGTGTAATGAGTGTATTTATATTACGATATATAGGTAGATATTAATGAATAAAGGTTTATGTAGTATCCTAGTAACATTTTTTGACATCGTTTTTGTATAACATCCGGTTGGCCGTGGAATGCGCTCGGACGGGGGGGGGAGGGGGTTGATGTCATCACGTCAATGACTTTAGTGCTTAATTCCATTATATGTACTATTGCTATGAATTTCCATAAACAACGATTTAGCTGGCAGGGGGGTAGGGGGACACTTGACTCTAACAAAAATGAGCACTTTAATGCTTAATATTACGGAAACGGATTCTTGAATCGAAAAGTGGTTTGACAGACCTGTAATATTTTTAAACGGCCTATCCAACCATACCCCACACCATGGGATAGACGAGAAAAATAAGATCATCCCAAATTACATGCAAGAGAGGTACCAAAAAAAAAATGATTTTCAAGGTTTTATCGGCGTTAGCACTTTGTTGGCGTGATTAATATGTATACCTATGCCAAGTCTAGTACTAAGCGTCTCTGAGCTACAGTGGGGACAGACAGACAGTCGGACATGGCGAAACAATAAGGGTTCCTTGTTTACTATGGAACCCTAAAAACTATTATTGACGTTTATTTTTTTTCTTTAAATATCCAACTACGGTGCCAAAGGAGGGTCATGATTTAAACAGGCTATGTATGTTCGGCTGTTCCCTCATAACTCCTAAAATACTCGTTGTATTTTGACAACGACGAGGTATCGTTGGAAGTGTCATGTTGTTCCACGTGTTTTGATAGGTAAACCGGTAGCATGTAAAGGCTATTATAACGTTACATAATATCCAACATGGTGGGTTAAAGAGGATGTAAATCGTTGCCGAAAAAAATAATGAAACTAATAAAAAGTCTTAGTGCTTTCTGAAAACATATTTACTATCTATAAACCATAAATCAGAACAAAATATGTAATAATGTATCACTCCGACTGTTTTCAATAACACTAAAAAAACTTTCTAAAATTGAATGTAGTGAGGCAAATAACACAGGTTAGTATAATATTCATTTAATATAAGCACATGAAACAGAAAAGAAATTAAGCTACGAGGACACGGAACAACTAATATACTTACCACTCTAAGAATCACAGACGGCTAAAAGCACAGAAAACAAAGATACACTCACTACATAGCTCACCTACACACACAAAACACTTATGCGTACTCACACTCACACACTCACCGCATAATCATTCTCACACACGCACCTACATAAATATACACCACACACACACATGAACACACATACACTCAATCCATTTAATTAATTGGATTAAAATTATGTACCTATTTGCTAATTACTTATCTAGATTACTTATCAACTGTTATTCTGTATTTCTGTAGTACTGATTTAATTATATATGCCTTTATTGCTTGGCACCTAGTCTCGTATTATAATACTCGAGGGGAATGGTGCTGATAGCCGAAATACAGGCTATGCCTAGTTCGACTGCAGACGCTAATTTCTTTACATTAATTGAAATTGTTGCCACATTGCCATTGTAAAGTAGTACTAAGTTTTTGGAAATAAACTATTATTATTATTATTATATGATATGTTATCAATAGGTACATAATAAAATAAATTAAATGAAATTATTTTATTTTCTGTAAGTAAGTTTGTACAAACACTTTTACACGTCAATCATATTTAGAAAAAAAACTAGATGAGCTCGGCGTTTCCTATCACACTACTCTGAGAAGAAAGGCCGAAACAAACTCAGAGGTCACAGTCACTTTTAAAGTCCAGACAATCTTCCAAGATCAATCAATCTGACCAAGATTGTCTGGATTGTCTGGACCAATCTACATAGATTGGTGTCTGAAATGGTCTTTTGAGGAAAGAACCACACAGAATGAGTGGACCTATCCAGTCAGTGCACGCATTTGTCAGTAATCGTGCAGCTCATTTCAGAACTTAAGGAGCTCAACGATTCGATGAACAATACCAAAGAAAGGACATTTGGGTAGGCTGCCTTTAAAATGACTCAAACTGCCAGACCAAGTCTAACTGAAAAAAAAAAAAACAATGTGAAGACTATGTGGGTTCACATAGTCTTCACATTCACAATTATTAAAAAAAAACTATAATACTTCAAAAAGTAAATATTCATGTCATTGCCGGCAATGCGCGCGAGACGGACAGAGAAGGGAGCGCGTCAGCTGATTACTAATGACGCGGTGGCCAGCGTCAACAATTGTGTGATGGAACAGCGAGATTCATCGTGTGATTAATCGTAATTATGAAGAAAGAAAGGAACCATATTGCCTACAGATTCTTAGTATCAGAGTCCAAATTATCATTGTATCTGGACGAGAATTTGTGGCCAGAAGGCATCATATTTCGACGTTTTGTGAATTTTAAACGTCGAAAGTCAAACAGATTTTTATCGGATAACGGTTTGAATAGCAGTAAAAATTGATAAATGCCCTTATCGCTTTACCAGGTTCAACTGTAAGAGCGTAAAACGTTCTATAGACAGTGTTAGGGATTTATGTCGCACCTGTGATTTAATAGCACTGCGGGAAACATGGCTACTTCCGGAGGAAATACCATACCTAAGCAAGATCGATTGTGGCTTTGGCTACACGGGAACCTCAGCAGTGGACACGTCTGCCGGCATACTAAGCGGTAGACCTTATGGTGGGGTCGCTCTTCTGTGAAGAAACAGTGTGTTTCAACAAGTTTCAGTTGTGGAGTGTGATAATCCTTATATATGTGCCATTAAAATAATGAGTAACTGTCCTGTGATAGTGATGAGTATATACATGCCTACGAATTCTGTGGAAAACCTGCCTGACTATACGGATTGTTTAAGTACGGTGAGTGCTATTGTAGACGAATACGGAATTGAAGCACGTACGAGTATAATGCTCTAATACATTTTTTTTTGCGCAATTCATGCTATATTTTGATCTGTGTTATTACCCCACATTATCAAGCCGTAGCGGAGCACCGATTCAACGTACATACATATGCATGGTAGAACGTTATTGGCGTTTTAACGTTTGTTATATTTCTGACTTCCACTGAAGCACTATGCCTCTAATTCCAATTGCCTCTAAATTCTGTAGTAACAAGTCATGAGACACTAGGTCAAAGACTTTAGATAAATCGAATAACAAACCTGTATGATGGTTTTGATTAATATTCGTCAATATATTTTTAAAAATAGTGAAGATAGCTAGTGTTGTGGATTTATTTCTTTGGAAGCTGAAAATAGTGTTCTTGTTAATTACATTTATTTACATAACCAAATTACAAGATGATTATTAACATTAACTAAATTAAATTAAAACTAAGTTAAGCTTAAAAAAGGCCCTCGGGGCATTGTACCGAGGATGCTGGCGGCATTTCCTCGCTGAATTGCAATGCTGATGCGTTGCGCGAGAAAGCCGCCAGCTTTTCGGTCACCAGTTACATCAACTAGACGTTTCGCGATTTCCGCAAATAACTTATGCGCACTGGGACCCCACGGACCGAGGGTCTCGACGCCAAAGGGCACAAAGTTGTACTCTCTGCCAAGGCCTGCATATTTAATAACTTTCAGATTTTCGGCATTTTCTGCCGCTGCACCCGCTTTAGAAGTAGTCCGTTGGAGGTGGGACGGTGCCAGTGTGTCTACACAGGTAGCGTCCCACACAAGCATCCGTCCCAAACTCCACGGGACCAAAGACACACCATCAGGTCTCTTGCCATCATCTCTGACAATGCCAGTCGGCTCAAGAAGAGCAGGCACATTGATGCTGGCAAGAGACCGGCGGATTATGTCATTAAGTGTTGCATGTCTTGAAAAGCGGCCTGCACTTTTTTGACAACAAAGTCCGTGGTGACCCAGTCGGTCCACGTCCGTGCCACAAGGGCATGTGTGTGGAGTGCATACCGTGACCCCAAGCCGCAGACCAGTCGCCAGACGAAGCGAGGTTGGATCCAGGAAGGTACCAGTATATGGAGAAGGATGGGCATGTAGCCAATGACCGGCCTCTCTGGTTCCGACCGCCAAAAGTCTTGCGCGATCCGGACCTGAACTGCGGCTCAGAATCGATTTGTATGTTAAATCGCAATAAATATCGTCCCAGCTCCTCTGAGATTTTAGGTTGTCTGGAAATTCTTTACCCGGGCAAGCAATTTGAAAAGCATTCTTGGCATCCTCCAAGCCCGCAGTCTCATAGTTTGTGGGCAAAGCCCTTAGGACATTACCTATGAGACGTGACGTGCTATGGGTGGACGACAAAAAGGCTGGGGAAGCAACACTCGAAATTTTGCGGATTCCTAAACCGCCAAACCGAATAGGGAGGGATGCTTGTAACCAAGATGGTTCATTGAGCTGAATATTTAAAATCGTTTCTAAACTAGTTTTGACTAAATCGTCTATTGGTGAAAGCAAATTTGGATGTTTCCAAAAAGGGCTACAGCGAAGCACATAAGTAAATTTAGGGACAAAAAGGCAAAACTTTAGAATTATAAGAGCATAATGAGGACTGATTTCGAGTAAACAATTTGCGTGACTTTGGAATTTAGAAATAGTTTTAGTAATATAATCAGGAAAAGATTCTTCAAAGATGGGAGAACCCAGGAGGCAAAGTGACTTTCTGTCTACTATTTTGATATTGGGTGCCAGAAAATTTAATTTGGATTTTAAATTATCCAAACCGTAAGAAGTTTTTTGAATAAAGAGTTCACATTTGCTAAAATTTAATTCTAAACCAATACTTTCGAAATGTGTTTTAATATCTGATAAGTCAGATAACACAGTGTCCACATCGCCTCCCAGGGTTCCGTCATCCAAATACCAAACGTTAAATTTTGATTTTAAATAATCGGATTTATAGCCAAGCTAAAAATTGCTGGCCCGAGGGGATCGCCCTGCTGACAGCCGACCTCCGAAGAAAGTTCATGGGAACGGTAAATTAATTTTGAAGGTTCTGCGTAGCAGGTAAGCAGGTATTGATAGAGTTCCGGAATTTTGTTCTTAACTTCTGTCAGTATGGCATCCCTGTTTACTGAATTGAAAGCATTTTTGACGTCAATTTTGACTACAATTTCGCAATCATCATACGAAAGGTAGGTTCTTAAGGCATGGACGGCTGCCTCACACCCACCTTTCGTGCCAAATCCTAATTGTATAGGTTTGAAAACAGACTGTAATTTAGATTTGATATGTCTCACCGCAATTTTGGATGCCAAACGTCTTAAAGTTGACCCCACAGCAATGGGTCTCACCCCTCCGTCCTTTTTAGTTAGGGCGATCAAATTAGCACCAAATAAAAGTGAGTCAATATCAGCGTTGATTTTGCCTGAAAATATAAAATTTATTAATTTTGTAATAGAGCAAATAAGCTGCACACCTGCATCACCCACAGAATAAGAAGTTAAATCTTTTAAATGTTGGGGTGAGATTCCGTCCAGGCCGGCCGCTGAACCGGTTTTAAAAGAAATTATTGCGTCAATAACGTCTTTGCCTTCGATTTCGAGGCAGGCCTGGTCTGCTGTAGGAGAGTCAAAAAAATACGGGATCACGGGAGCCGGGGGATGTTTCGAATGCAAAGCCGAAAGGGTATCAGGAGTATCAGGCGACAACACGTCGTTAGTAAAAAGAAGACGTGCGGCGCCTTTGAGATCCCCGTCGGCAATTTTGCCTTCAATTAATTTAATTCTAGATAATGTTCCCCTCTTGGGAGAATCAAAAGGTGAAGATGTTTTTGTCAAACAGTTATTTTTTATTTTTTGGGTTAGAGAAATAGTAGCCTCATCTTTTTTGACATGCAAAGTGGTATACGAAAAAAGGAAGAGATTATGCCAGTCTACAATTTGGTTGCTCTCCACACATTTTTTAATCAAGCCTGAAGGGTGGTTTGCGACGGAGATCCTGGCGCCGCGCGGGACTCGTTTGATAACAGGCACATTATTTTTTAGGTAACTAAGGTACAAATGGAATGGGGTAGAATTTGGACTGTCGGAAACAGGTGCCGGTAAAGAAACTGGGTCTAAATTTAGAGCAGGGCCGTTCTGGCTAATACAAAGACGATGTTTTTTTGAAATATGAATGTTAAGACCCCTTTTTGATTGAAAAGATCTATTAAATAAATTAAAATTAAATATTAAATAAATTACAATATTCAATCAATCGTTTGAACATGCACTTTTCAAATATCTTCGACAAAATAGGTATTTGTTATTGGGCGATAATTATTGACATCAGATTTTTCTCCTTTTTTAAAAAGTGGTTTAACAATTGATACTTTTATAGCTTCTGGAAAAGTACTAAGTGAGAAAGATAAATTAATTAAATGTGTTATAATTGCACTTAGCTCAATAGTGCATACTTTTATCATTTTCGTATAAATTTCATCGTATCCTTCAAAATTTGTGTTTTAAAGTTATTATCTCCGTTCTAACTTTATTTTCAGACACAGGTGTAACCCGGAACTTTGAATGAGCTGCTGAATTATTCTTAGGACTTGGTTTTATATGCGTACTAGAAGTATGCGCCATATTAACGTAGTGGTTATTGAAAGCGATTGCTATTATATCGGATCCGTGACTACTGTTTTATCAATTTGAATATTTTCCTTTATGTCCTTAAAGTTATTGTTCATGATTTCATCCCTAAATACTTTCCATATGGCTTTGCATTTGTTTATATTTTTGTTAATAAACTTAATATTTGCGTTCTTTCTTAATGTGTAGATACACTTCTGTAAACATTTTGAATATTGCATATAATATATTTCCTTTTATTTCCTATATTTTTTTTTTCTGTAATATTGATAGCGCAGAGAACGTTTTGTTTTACAACTTTGTTTCAGTCATTTGCTTATACAATTTTGTTTAGTTTTAACTTTAACTTTTATTTTTTGGAAGCATAGATTATAGAGTAGGCACAATAATTCGTGAAAAGAACTGAATTCAAACTCAAAGCATTTATTTCAAATAAACCAATTACAGGCACTTTTGAATTGTCAAGGGGTCGGGCGGTCAGTCAGAAAGATGAAGCTAGTTGCCCATTCCAAAGCGTACTAGGTACCTATGGAGAAGAATGGGCAAGAAACTCCACGGACACTCTTTTAAATCAACGTATTATGGTTACAAAATATTGTTTACATCAGTCATTTTGAAATTATACATGTAAGATCGATGCAAAACGTAAAAGCGTCCGTAATAAAAAGATTAACAAAAAAAAACAGCTATTCAAAAATTAAGATAAGCCGTGGCAGCTAAGAGATGACCAGTCTCTACTGACGTTCACGAACATGACGCATGGATTAGCACCATTCAGCTCAACCATTTTGAAGGGAGCTAAATGATCCAACACACGCGCCACCATCAGCGAGACATTAGAGTGAGCACGACATACTCCCAGCGGTCAGAGCACATTCAAGTCAATGAAAGACGTATCCAGTAAATGGCAGCTTTATAGTACATAGTACTCACATAACAACGTGCTGTGCAACTATACAATGCTAAGTGATTGAATTTATACAATGCAAAAGCAGCTCCAACACTAATTTCAAATACTAATCAATTAGTATTTGCGCCCTTGTGGAGCAAAACCAGCATTGAGCCAAGCATTTTTATCAGTGATGTAATCCCCCAACTTATAATATGTTTAATAACTTAAAATAATATGTTATAATATGCTTGGCTGCATAGTGTGCGTTTTATACAAGATTTAAATTTTGTTTCATTCAGTTGAAGTATGTAGAGAAAGAAAGAAAGAAAAAATATTTATTTGGGACACGCACAGGAAATACAAAGAGAGAGGTATTTTAGAGAGGTATTTTATTGTAACATTTTAAACAGTACCCCATGAAAGATGAGTCTACTTTAGCCAGACTGAAACCTGGTTGAAATAATTGGTCCCTATTTCTAGTGATATTATTGTTGTGTCTTTCACCTCTTTTACTAAAAAGATGTAGATTTTTCTAATCATTTTCTGCGTAAGTTTCCGACTAGGACACATTTTGCAAAAATGCCTTAATGAGTTACCATTCTATTTAAAGGGTATCTGTGAAAATCACGAGCATAACGCAAAGATTCCAGATCCCATTGTACGGAACCCTCACCACAAGAGTTCAACTCGTGCTTGTCCGGTTTTTTTATTACATACACACATAACATCACGCCTTGTTTCTCCAAATGGTTAAGCAGAGGTGTACCCATAGTAGGTACACACACATTCTGCCAGTTATGTTTAAGTCCCATGTAATAGGAGGCGAGCCTATTGCCATCAACCGGGCACAAATCCAAACTCCGGGCTGCTATTGAGAAATTTCCAACATGGAAAAACCCAATAACAGCCTGACCAGGGCATCGAACCCAGGACCTCTTGCTCAGCAGTAGCGCTTGCGGCCACTAGACTAAAGGGAGCCAATTCAAGTTGCGTTTTAATGACAAAATGTCAAATAAGTGTGAGGTTACATAAATTCCCGCCACCGTGTAATATCTCATATTATATAAATAAAGAGATAATTAATTCTTTAAAACTCATTCTATTTTGAAACAAAATTCATCAGAGCTCGATTGCTTGCCCCAAAGTGCTGTCGCAACGGTATTGGTGCTCCCACATTGCCGTTAGAAAATGTTTAATAACGTTAGTAAACATTTGTTAGCAAACATTTAATCACAAATAAATTTTCATGTTAGAAAATGTTTAGTAATGTTAGTAAACATTTTATAACAAAACAAATTATAACAAAATAAAACATGTGTTATCTTTTGTATGTAAACATTTTATAAGGGTGATGGCGGGATAGGCGGTGCGGTGCGGTGGGGGTTAGAGTACGCAGGTCGCTGCGCGTGGTGTCTCGCTTGTCAGTCTCTTTGTGTCAGCGTGCATCGCTGTGCGTGTGTATTAGTGGTTGCGCGTGCGCCAAGCAATAAAATATGTCCGGTAATTGGAATAACGATGATGTTTACAAACTGATTGAAATGTTTCAAGCAAGAGAAGTACTATGGAACACGATGTCAGAGAGCTACAAAGACCGAAATAAAAAACACGATGCTTGGATGGAAATTGCCAGTGAATTTAATATGGATAAAAAAGTAATTGAAAAAAAGATTCGATCACTCGTAGGTCAATTTAACCGAGAATGTAAATCTAATAAATCTGGTGCAGGAGCTAATGAGTCAAGTAAATGGTTTGCATTTAAAAAACTCATGTTCCTTAAAGGCAAAAATATTCCAAGTTTAACTGTCGATGGAGGGTTGCAGGTGAGTTTTATTTTAACGTCTTTTAATAATATTTAGATGCCCAGTCCAAAAACCCTTCATTTGAAAAATATTCTGCGAATTCTTTTCTTATTTCTTTCCCATCATCTGTCAGGGATTCACATGCTTCAAGTGGTGTTAATTGCTGCTGTTCTAATCTCCATTGTCCATCGATACGTGTACCAGTTACTATGTCATCTCCATCATAGTATTGAGATGGAGCGTAAATCATGCTCGATTCAGTTTTTCTTATAAAATTATGCAGTAGCACGCATGTCATAATTAAAGTAGTAGTTTTTTCTGGATCTAATAATATTGTAGTTCGTAAAACTCTAAATCTGGCTGACAAAATCCCAAATGCGTTCTCTACTGTTCTCCTCGCACGACTCAGTCTATAACTGAAGATTCTTTCCTTAGAATTGCTATCCTGTGGTCCTGGAAAAGGTTTTAATAAGTGTTTTTCTAAAGGGAACGCATCATCTGTTACGAACACATAAGGAACAGGTTTGTTTCTGCCTGGTAGTGAGCTGTCACTGGGTATTTTCAAACTATTGTCGTTAATTTTATTTCGAAATTTTGTGTTTGCGAAAACTCCGCCATCACTTATGCGTCCTTGGCAGCCAATATTCACGTACAGAAAGTTGTATTCTGCGTCCACTATCGCTAAAAGTACAACGCTGTAAAATCCTTTATAGTTGTAATATTCACTGCCGCTATCAATTGGCTTTTGTATGGCTACGTGCTTTCCATCGATACTTCCTAAGCAATTTGGGAAATTCCATTTTTCTTCAAATGAATTTGCCACGTGTAGCCACTCTTGAGGTGTTGTTGGTATCTGGAACAAAAATAGAAGATTAAGAAATAGGCGCGAAAAATAAATTTATAACTCGTTATTCTAACAAATTTTATTGGATATTTTTATTAAGTATGAAATATTAATAGAATACACTATAAAAAAATATGATTTCAGTTAAGGGTTGTTAAGTAATAGAAAAAGAAAATCGCGGTTATAGATTTTTTTACAATTTTAGCTAATTTGACGCGCCTATAACTTGAAATTATCGTTTAATTCTATTCATTCAGGGTAACGAAGAAAACAGAATTGCTTCAGAAAACACTCTCAGTTTGAACGAAACAGGAAATACTGTCACTGATGAAACTACGGGCACGCCTTTCGCCACCCCAAAACCATTTCGGAAAAGAAGACGGCCTGAAGTAGAACAAGATCCAACACAACAAGAAGCTGTAAATATTTTACAAAGAATGTACGAATCTAGAAAAAGCAGGGATGAAAATGACGCATTTGGAGAGTATGTCTCGATGAAACTGAAACAAATAAAAAACAGTCATGCTAAGAATACTGCTCAACATCACATTAACAATATTTTGTACAATGCGACAATGGGACAATATGATTTTCCAACAACCTTTACAGACCCAACCGCTAGTAGTTCCTGGGGATACAACTCTGAACCAAATCTATCCACTTTTTCGGAAAATAATGCTGACTGTAGCTCGAGAGGATACTACACCGCACCGAGTCCCTCGGCTTCATTTGAAACCAGTTCTTCGGATAACTCCAGGACACATACTCGTACCAGCGCAAGAACACAGAGTCCGTCTAATTTATCGGAATCAAGCCAAGATTCGACCCAATCATTAAACGATTTGTTGGAATCAATCCAAAATTAAAAAATACATGTTTGGTTTGTTAATTATTAAAAAAAATATTAGTAAGGTAAGGTAGGTACCTACCTAAAGTATGATTAGATTAGATCATATTAAAAGTAAATAAAAAAATAATTAAAAATGTTGTTTGACTTACCTGTATGTATTCCTTTAAAACCTCATTGAGAGCCTCGCACACTTCTGGTACGATAATAGATATCACTTGGTCTGACAACTTGAACACATTTCCAAGACTTTTATAACTGCTACCAGTTGCCAAAAATCTTAACGTTACCGCAAGTCTTTCCGTCACACTTACAGATTTTCTAAATGTAGTGTCTCGTTTGCCTATTTTTGCCCCAATTAAATTTTGTAGATATTCAAATTCGGAACTGTTCATTCTTATAAAATCTTTTAAGCAACCGTCAATACCCAAATCCTTGAGATAGTCTGTGGCACTATATTTTCCTCTAGCTTTTAGCGTTTGGCGCATCCAATAAGAGCGCTTTTTCTTCTTTTTTAAACAAAAAATAAAAGCTATTCCAATGAGCAAATCTTCTTCCATTTTCGTGTAGACGTCCTCGGCCCTCAGAAGGCGAAACCAAACTGCGAGCCAATACTAGATGTTATAAAATGTTTAAACATTTTCCATCAATGTAGGAGCACTTATAACATGTAACAGTTTCTAACAAAGTGCAACAATTGTTAACATTTGTTAGTAAATGTTTTGGTGTTATAAAATGTTTACAAACATTTTATAACGGCAATGTGGGAGCACCATATCAGTGCCTCCGCGTCGCACCGCTGTACGCTGCACGCTGAACGCTGAAGCTTGCACGTGCCAATTGTCCAGCACCTGTTTGTGGATGAATGGTTAAAGATTGTACTGTAATGTCAGAAAAGAGCGCTTCATGAAAGTGATGTTTTAGTCTTGTATGTATTTAGGATTCCGTAGTAAACAAGGAACCCTTATAGTTTCGCCATGTCCGTCTGTGTCTGTCTGTCCCCGGCTTATCTCAGAGACTCTTAGTACTAGAAAGCTGTAATTTGGAATGGGTATACATATTCATCACGCCGATAAAGAGATTAAACAAAATCTCGAAAAAAAAAATCTAGGGTAGGTACTATCAACAAAACTTAAGCATGCTCACTTAAGAAAATATTTCTGTGGAAGCGCAACTAGTGACAGGCCACACCCCTTCTTGGTTTCGCCCAATTAGAGACAATATGCATTTTTGTGAGTACAGGGCGTGTAACAAAAATGACAACAAACATTAGCCAGAACCAATTTGCATCTCGTTAATTGTTGCCGCTTCATTCCTATCACCGTTTCATTTTACGACCTGTTTATTTATATCGGACTGATTGCCTGCCTAACTGTGACCTATGCTTGTATACCGGACTGTGATCGAAGGCCTCTTTCTGACCCTAGCTCGTAACCTGGACTGTGTGTATGTATTGTGTATATTGTGGGCTGTGACTAACTTTGTCATTAACCATGACTACGCAAAACCTGATTCAAGAAAAAAGAAATCTAATTATTGTCTTGCATAGACAAGGGTTGAATACTCGTATATACCAAATTTGTGAAGTTGAACCTGAAAGTAACTTATATTTTTTTTATACAGATAGAGAGAGAGATAAACAAATTGCTTGTAGTATTTATATAGTACAATTATATTTCCTAGTGAGAATTTTTTTTTTTTTTTATCTTTGGGAAAATAATCACCGTGCTAAAGACCTGAAAATGTAACAAAAAATTGCTAACATCGCTAGTAATTCAATTAATAAATATGTTATATGAATGATAACCTATTACTTATTTAATCAAATCACTGCCTTTTAATTTCCTATATTTTTATATTTCTTTGTTGCTGTTAATATTAAACTAGTAGGATTAAAGAAAAGTGAAGTTTTGGTTTAATTAAATATAAGTCATAGGCTACAGATTTTGGGCCTGTCCCCTTTCAAACCGTTTGTGAACCACCCAACGGTAAGCACATCCTGCACGGCATACCTCGGACATTTTAATTGGAAAGATACCTTGTTCGTGAAATCTTGTTATAGGTGTTTACGATCAAATCAAAGGTGTGATAAATACATGGATAAAACGAATATTAAAACTATTAAAAGTATTAAACCCAATACAAGGAACAACTGCAAAACTTTTGATATAATTTTGAGGTAATAAAAAAAATAATATACCTATTTTATAATATACCTGTATAATTTACTTTAACAATATTTTGTCATTTTTTTAGAAACTATTTTATAACCCTTTTATTAAGCCATCTTATTATTTAACCACATTTTCGGACGTTCCTACCAAACTACACTTACACTTACAATTAGATAATTAACTTATCTTCATTACCGTTTCAGGAGTTGCGACAGAAATAAACAAATAGCTCTGATAACTTTGTATGGACTGTATTATTGGTTCAAATACTTGGCGTAGTCAGTTGTCAATTTCTAAAAAAAATACGAAGCTTGCTTCTGTTTTGATATGTTCCCAATTTTAAATACATTAAAATGTAGTTATTTACTTTAGTAGCACAAGTAAAAAATCCCTCTCACACCGATAAAATACAAAAAAGAAAATATAAACATTTTATACCTTTATGTGCTGTGCTGGTCAACGCGTCTAGCGCGTTCGCTGCGATTTGTATGGCGGCATCACATAGGGCATCATGAACATTGGGGAGGCAGTGAAAGTGTTAGTAAATAACTAAATGTACCCAACAGCGCATAGCCATGTGACGAAAATATTAAAATGGATAGAATAGATATTTGTTGTTTGACATTCCTTGTTCCAAATTATTATAAGTTCATGCTAATTTAATATGTGTATCAATAACAATAATACATTTTCTAAACCAGTATGAAATTAGTTTTTGTCAACAATATTAATTCATTCAAAGAGCTCACGCTGGCCGTGCCCATTCAAAATCACCCCACAACAAGTGAGCATAGCACGTGTGTATGTGTGTGTATGTGTGTGTCACACTTTTATACATCATTATACCTGTTAAGCCCCGCGCGACACCGATTCGGGTTAAAAAATATAGAAAATCATTTATGTCTCATTGGCTGTATTAATCGGTACAAACACGACTAAAAAACGCTTCGTCCATCCTATTGGTCAAAACGCATGCATCGGGCGATCCAGTCGTGAGCCGTGCTATGCGATTATCCGATAGGACATCCCTTATTTTTATAATGAACTGGCTTTTGCCCGCGGTTTCACTCGCTTAGAGGTCGGAAATGATTCCATCTTTATAAATTACAGCATATATAATGTGTTATTCTTATGTATAAGCTATATTAATTGAAAGTTTCATAAAAATCCATTCGGTAGTTTCTGCGCGAGGGAGTACGTGAGGATGGCTGGACATTCATCCTCACAAATTTTCGCATTTATAATATTATTATAAATAAATAATAAAGTAATAGTGAGCCCATCGTGTCACCCTATGTAAAATTTGTACACTTACATCTGTAATTTTTATGGTGTACATAATAAAGAGTATTCTATTCTCTTTTATTCTATTCTAGTGAGTATAGTAGCATTGTATCTGTATATCCTTACATATTATAAAACAAAGTCTCCCGCCGCGTCTATCTTACTGTGAGTCTGAACCCGATAAACTCAAAAACTACCGAACGGATTTTAAAACGGTTTTCACCAATGGACGGAGTGATTCATGGGGACGGTTTAGGAAGGTTACATCTTAAAAAAATCAACAAGAAAGTCCGCGATAGCATATCTTCTAAGAACTGACCCACAGCAGCAGCATGTTATGAATCCTTATCCAATAAAATATGTTATTTAAATAGGGCGTTTAATTAAAATTAAAATATGCCGTGACATCATAATTGTATCATTTGAATTAATACTTTAGAAGATATCACAGATTCAAATTTACGCGTAACAAAATATGTAATAACATATAGAATACATTAATACCGTTATTAGTACGTTTCCGTGGGATCCTTTTTGACCTCCACGCGGGCAAAGCCGCGGGAAAGAGTTAGTCTTTAATAATTGTAATTGGTTGTCTGATCATACATTGGAATTAGTATAGTAAAAACCATAAAAACTAGAGCATTCACCTCGAATTGGAATATTTTATTTCTTTTTTTACTCATCTCTTTTTATCAGTAAAAGTAATAGACACTAATTTTCTGACCATAAATACACCTGCGTCAGCTGCCGTGTAAAATTCTTGAATTGCTTGTGCTGCATGGAGCAAGCGTTTGAGTGATCCCGTTGCAGTTGTAGCCCAGCTTGCTTATTAGATGGAGGAAGAAAGTCGACACAAGATTTCAGTTTGAACGTCATCTTATGAAACATTTAGCAAGCAGAGTTAAAAGTGCCGGAAAAACAGCAGCGGGTGGCGACGCTGCAGAAACGTCAGTCGCGGACTGAGCAAGCTGAGCGGTCTGTAGACCGAAGCAAGCGAGTACGGCGGCATCAGGTCGTATGGCGACGGCATCGCGGAGTACTGCGGCCCGGGAGGGTAGTGCGGTGGCCACAGACGCGGGCGCGCGCCGTGCGGCCGCTGCGTGCCAGGCTGTTGGTGCGCGCCAGGATAAGGGTACGCTCCGGGTGGCTGGTGCGGTGCAGCAGCTAGCTGCGCTGGTGACCCTGGCCCACGCGGTTGCTTGACGTGTTCCCACGGGGGCATTGCAGAAATTCGTGGCGGCGTCACTATGTATGGTACTGATGAAAACCTAGGACTCTGCGATGACATCACTTCGTCTGGCTTTTTTTTATTCGATAACGAAGGCAGCTCTACGCCATAAGACTGCGATACATCTTCCTCTGTGAAGACTTGGTTGGTTGGTGCAATATTAATCGTTACTTTCAGTGAGTGTGGTATTTTTTCTTTTGGACGGGTCGTGTTATTCGGTGGGGATGTAACCACTTCAGTTAGCGGTGTAAATTCAACCTGCGCTGTCGTCTCCTCTTGAGTCAGTGGCAACGTTGTGCTCGAAGTTGGCTTCACAGTTGTTGTCAGCTCAGTCGACTTTAAGTCAGTTGATTCCGATTCATACGACGTCTCTTCGTTTGAAGTCAGTTCTTTTGAGCTCAGTTCATTCGACAACATCTCGTAAGTGGACCTCGACTCTGTGAGATGTGACAGCGGCGGGGCGATGCTAGTGGTAGTGGGAGGCGGTGGGGGTGGTGGTGGCAGTGGGGGTGGCGGGGGCGGCAGGGGTAGGATGCAGTAGATGGTGACGTTGACAGTAGCGAACCCAGCGAGCTGCCCAGCGCGGTGCACTCGCGCCGATCGTGCGTCGCTCATGGCCACGTTCGGCGGGGCGTCCGCGTCGCACACGCGCATGTCTGCACCTGTCACCTGCCCCTCTGCGCACGGCGGCGGCATCTGCATAACGCCAACTAATTACAGTTCACAGTTTCTAGGCAATGGGTGCTTACAACTGACTGTATACCATAGCTTGCTTAATCTTTTAAAATAAAGATTGTGTGTATGTTACTCACAGGTACGACGATGTTCCAATCGGCGACCCCAGGCGCCAGGTGCGTCTCGACCAGGCGCTGCGCCGAGCCCGCGGTGCTGCCTGTCCGTCACACAACAACACATGTACCTACGACACGCTACGGCAGCTGATAACACTGACTCACATGCAGCTGTTCATATCTGTAGAATTTATCAATAACAAAATAACATATAAACAGAAGTCATTCCAAACTGACATGATCCAGGAACTTAATGTTAAGCGTCTTCATTCCTTTCTCCAAATTAATTTAAACTAAATTCATAAAATATGTATTATCGCATAATGCAAGCTCCAATGGGGTTCTCGTTTGCACAATATGCAGACCGCATTCTGACTTGTTATACACAAGTCAGAATGCGGTCTGCATATTGTTGTTGTTGTTATAGTGATCCCAGGCTTCAATATGACTGATGTTGCCAGTGACTATTGCCCTCCCCCACCCCTGTTAACATGGCTATTGTTAGTATACTTACCTCAAACGACCTATTGGTTGTAATTATGGATTTTTATTAATAACGAGTGTTTATGGATGTATATATGGGTTATACTTAAATGATACATAACACCGATATAAGACCGGACGTTTATTTTTTATAAAAAAATATAGAAAACAAAAGTTACCTTTACAATCTAAACAAAAGCAGTTTTCAATTTTTGCACAAGTTCTTACAATCGTTTTCTACGCATTTACACAAAGATATACAGTTCAGTGTTGCTTTTTTGCACGTGCATGACATAGTGCGACAGTTAGATCGACATTTATGTATAGTCGCCAGCACATCAAGGAACCACAATTTGTCAAATTTCTCCAAATGATTATAAACCTTAAAATGTTGACGGTTAAGTAGAAAATCGAATGAGAAAATTTGACAGTTTGTGGTACAAAATCGAATGAGAAATTTGACAGTTTATTAAAGAATTGCGTAGACATTTCTTTGTCATTTGGTTGGGATAAGGGTTGCCTTCTCATAGCTCACAGCCAAATTGAAGGAAAGGGAAAGGAGAGAGAACTGCTTTTGTTCAGATTGTAAAGTAATCTTTGAATGACACCGAATCGGTGTCGTTGGGGCTTGAAAAATAATATTATTGTGATTCACATTTCGTGCAATTATTATCTAAAACGATGTAATAACAACTTATGAATGAAAATATACCAACTAATCGTTCAATAACACACAAAAATCACATTAAAATTGATCAAATCCGAAATAATTACTCAGCAAAAATTCGCGATGACTGTTAACTAAAAAGTCATTTTTAATATTTTTTTAAATATTTTCTTCGTACAATTTTGGTTGGCAGTCGTTTAGTCTACGTGAAATAAACAAGTGTCACACATGAGTGTCGGTAGGAATCCAGCGGTATACCAAGTTTAGTTGCAGTAGTTGGTTCTATTTTTGTCAAGCTAATGCCAAGCTAATGTCAAGGATTTTATGTGGGATCCTTTGATAAAAATGCATAATTTTAGTCTTTTCTAAGTTTATAATTAGATTATTGTTGTCAAACTATGATGTTATTCTAATTAATGTCATATTTATTTCATTTTCATAAGTGTCATCACACTTAATAACTACGGTGCCGTGGTGCTATCATCGGCGAACAGCACCATGGGGGCGTTTATTTGTTCCGGAAGGTCATTAATGTAGAGCAAAACAAGGAGGGGAACCAGCACGCTACCCTGAGCAATGCCGTATTTAATTATCTCGCTTATGGAACCATATTTTTTCTCGTAGCTGGTATTTGAGCATATTTGTGATTTCTACAACTTGCTTTCGGTCCGTTAAGAAAGATCGAACACACACCCATTCATTACACATGTTTTAATAAAGTTTCATGATTAAAAACAATAGTCTTTTGAAGTATACTATCAATGTTAACAAGGGTAGTGGAGGGGGCGGCTGACCACATTAGTCACTGGCAACATCAGTCATATTGAAGCCTAGGATCACTACTAACAGGACATACCAGAAGTCAGAATGCGGTCTGCTTATTATGCAATTAGACATAATACAGATACTAGTGTGTAGATGTGTCATGGTTAACGGTCATGCAGATCCGGCGCCGAACTGATGTGTGCACTGACATTTAGCATGATGTAAACTAACCGAAATGGGCGAATCCACAATTGCTGGGCGGTCGTTCCCGAAGACTGTTGGGAGGCGAACGCATCGCGGCGATGCTCACGACGAGCTGGAGAGCCGCGAGAGTCCAGAAGGGGGCCATCGTGAGCACGACGCCTGAGTGCGGAAACGGGCGGCGCACCGTGTTGCGCTCGGCGCTACGGCTATGTTGCGCTCGGCACTACGGCTATCTAACGAAAAAACGTTCCAATACCTCGCCGACTTATTGTTACTATAATATATTATATACATGTTCTGAAAATTGTTTTCTATGCAAACAATTAGTAATCGCTGTAACTAATACGTGGAGCGAATTATGACATGTACTTACTTATTTTTACAAGGCAGTTGGCGGAAATGTGATGCAATTGATGTTTGGAACGAGTTATTTAGTGACCACATTTATCTTACATAGATAAATGTGGTCAATAAGTAACTCGTTCCAAACATCAATTACATTATTTGCAGTAAGGCCGCGTTTATTTGATGCGACTTTGTTAGCGTGTGGACGCGTTGCCTTGAGTCGTTCCGACACACTGACAGTCGGACACACCACTTGACACACCCGGCTTTGTATATTTATGAAACTGCCTTATTTGTAAAGTTAAATGCACACTTGTTTCCCCACCTATCAGATACTGTTAAACGTAACAGACGGTATGATATGTTACGCGGACGGCGAGCCAAAACAGCCTTAATGTGGAAAAGCATATTCTGCATAGCCCCGCAGGTATATAACAAAATACCAAAATCAATCAAAGAGTTAAATTTAAATAGATTTAAAAAGAAACTGAAAGACTTGCTATGTAATAAATGTTATTATAATTTAAACGACTATTTGAATGATACTTTGACATCCTAATTGAATAGTATATATATATATTTTTTTCTTTTACTTTGACATCTAACACTTTGATACTCTGACATGAAATTATACTTTAACATCCTCAATAAATTGTGTGTGTATAGGACATTATTTTTAACTGATGAGCCTCAATTTGTAATTTTAATTCATAATTATGCAATCAATAATGTTAATACTAACGTAATCTCTATCCTGTAATAATTATATGTACCTACCTAATATTTGCACGCCACACTTGGCAGAATGTGATGATACCATCGACTAAACCTAAGACCATATTATAATGTACCATATTCTGACAAATAAATGATTATTATTATTATTATTATTATTGAACGACGCTGTGGCCGCAATGCCGCAAGCGAACGTCGCGGTCGCGCGACTTCGTAGCCTGATGCGTGTTGATCACCGCGCTAAAAGTAGAGTCCCAACGAATTCGACCAAAAACGGGTGTTTTTTTCGGTCGGAAAAAAAAATTGGTCTGATTTGTATTTTCGACCGAAAACCGAAAACAAAAACAATATGTTTTTTCTTTTGTTTATCGATAGATGTTTCTTTGGTAAAAGTAAAAGTAATGCAGTTTCAATCTTTTAAGCATTATATTTTACATTTTAAACTGAAATCTAACGAAACTTCATACTTTACTCAAACACTTTAATTATTAAATAAATAATCAAACAATTTGATATTAAATAATTATGATAATATGCGAGACTTTTTTTAGTAGGTATTTACCTAGTCAATTATCAACAAACTACTTTCAGGACTTGCAGGCAGAATAAACATTATATAACGCGTTGTATGAAACAACAACAATACTCGGTAGTCTTTTCACAGTTGTTTTACCTCTGATTTCAAAATCACAGTGGTCTATAGACACTCTACAGTAGTAGAATACACGTACTCGTAGTAATAGTACACACTCTACAGTAGTAGAATACACGTACTCGTAGTAATAGTACACACTCTACAGTAGTAGAATACACGTACTCGTAGTAATAGTACACACTCTACAGTAGTAGAATACACGTACTCGTAGTAAAAGTACACACTCTACAGTAGTAGAATACACGTATTTGTAGTAATAGTATACACTTTACAGTAGTAGAATACCCGCACTCGTAGTAATAGTATACACTCTACAGTAGTAGAATACACGTATTTGTAGTAATAGTATACACTTTACAGTAGTAGAATACCCGCACTCGTAGTAATAGGGTTGCTTGCTAATTGGATTCAATAAATCAATCAACTCAGCCTGCAATAGTCCACTGTTGAACATAAGCCTCTCCCAGGCTGCGCCACAACACCCTGTCCTCCGCCTTCCGCATCCAGGAACACTAATTGGCTAATTTGATTGCTGTCAGATAAAATAACTGTGAAAGGACTGTAGTGTGTAACTAATTAAATGGATAAGTTTGTATGAGGTTCTGTGGAGTTTCTTGCCGGCTGTTCTCCATAGGAATCGACAAATTGGAAACATGCACCTAGTTTCTGACGTTTCATAAGTGCCCATGAAGGTTTATGTGAAATAAAATATTTTGGTTTTATGTGCAATACATATGTGTGCGTTTTGTGTTTTTTTATATTATTCTAATATCAATTTTTGCGAAAAAAAATTGTCACGAAAGATAGTTTTACATGTATTTATTATTTAATCAGCGTGCAGGAACTTCATGAACCGATGATAGGGATCTCGCGGTAACTGCTCGCGGTAACTGTGCCGGTTTCCACTGCAGTAGTCGACGGTTATCCTCTGGTTTCACGTCCGAATCCTCCACCGATTCCTCCTCATCGGATGATGTAGACAATTCAGGAGAAGTCGTGGTTGCTATCGACGATACTGTCTCGTTTGACTGCTGTGGTGTGGGGGCAGTCGATGGTAGCGCCAACTCAGTCACGTTCTGGGATCTGTTTGGCAGTGCGTTCGGCGGAGCGGGTAACGTGTTTGGCGGTGCAGGCAACATTTTCAGCACGGTGTTCAGCGGCGGCGGTGAGTAGGAGAACACGCAGTACACGGTGAGTTGTACGGTGGCGTACCCGCGCAGCCAGCCAGCGCGGCGTACGTGCAGACCACCGCGCTCGGTGCGCACGCCTGGCCGCGCGTCGTGGTCGCACGCCAGTGCCTCCTGCCCGGCCGCCTGCCCGCCTGCACCCGCGCACTCCACCGGCAGCTACGGTACGAGTTACCATTGTAAAAGGCTGGCTTCCCATGGCCTGTGATTTCGCGGGCCAGCTGGTGAGGCGTGAAAGTCGTAGGTCGTGTGAAGCCAGTTACTATAATAATAGTACAAACAGGAGTGTGCGAAAGAAAACCAAGACCAAGACAAAATTAACGCATTCTATAGACGAATTAAGGACCCCGTTCAAACGTACCACAACCACAACACATTGCAGCGACAAAATTTGAGCAAGCAGTGGTTACGTGTGCCCGTATGAATAAACTTTTTATTTTTATACAAACTAGCGCCCGTACACATGTTGTCGTTATGATGTGGTTGTGGTACGTGCGTTCACATAATCAGCTATATGTTAAGTCAAACTAAAAACCAATTCAAAAAATACTGGTTAGCGACGTGCATCAATATCTCCTGTAAAAACAAAATATTGTTAAAAATACTCACACTTGACTTAAAAAATCCTATCATTATAGTTCTATCGGAATCTCATTGCATAAAAAAAAATAAAAAAATGTGATTTTTATTTGGCAATGTCAAGTGTCACCTGTCAAATCAAATTACGAGATCTGTCAACCGCTGCTGAGATTTTGTGATATCTTCTTGACAATTTGTTGTTTTTGTGAAAATGTCGAAACAGCTACTTCGATCTCAAGCGAGAAATGTTGTTTTCAATGTGTATCGTAAAATAAGGGAAGAATAAAGCGTAAATCAAACTCAATCTTTAATTTTAAAGCCCATCGTAGAGTTGACCGGTAAGTTGGACTGAGTTGTTCTGAATTTTTTTTTTTTTTTAATGGCGAGAAATTATCAAGTAACTTCTCCCGCTCTGGGCGGAGCGGGAGGGTGTGTCAGACTCTTACTGACTAAAACCCACCCGTATTCCTTCCTGTTGCCTGTGTTGCGGGGGCCTCGGTGACCCATAAGTACTCCATAAGTCCCGCGACCCCGGCAGGCATCGGCCCTAGTGGACCCCTACCTATGTGCTGATTACATCTCTTTGAGGCGCGCGTGGAATACAACGCGCCGATGACCCGGGCCTGGTCCTTACTGGACGGTGAGCTACCCATTGCTCACCGTCCGCAAGCTCGCGCCTACGGTGGCCGGAAATACGCCCGGGATTCCCGACGCCCTGGGCGTCTCCTGCGGCGGCTAGGGGCGAGAGGGCGCGAAACTTGCCTTTCCCTCAACCGTCCCGCCTCCTCCTTCGCGATCATTACTGCTTCGCAGATGGAGGTGACGGCTGCCCATGCCCTCTCGCTCCGTACCATGGCCTGAACCAGGGCCGGACGCGAGAGGTCTTTGCCGCCGATCGCCTCCACGAGGACACGGCGGTGCTCTGCCCAAGCCGGGCAGACCTCCACCGTATGCTCCACCGTGTCCTCCGGGCGATCCAAACAGTGGTGACACCCGGACGTTTCCTCCCGCCTTATCCGACACAGGAACCTCCCGAAACTGCCGTGTCCGGTGAGGACCTGCGTCAGGCGGAAGGTGAGGACGCCGTGGCGCCTCTCCAGCCACTCCTCAAAGAGGGGACTTATCGCCGCAATCGTGGCGTGCCCAGCACTGGGTTGCGACAACCGTACTTTCCATGACGCCATGAGATCCCGCCGGAGCTCCGTCCGCTGTGCCGCGATTTCTCGCGGCAGCGGACTTACGCCCCGGCGTTTCGCCTCCTCGCGCCACTCCCATACGTGCGCGAGAAGAGTTGTTCTGATAATTTGAGTTTATTTTTAAAAAAATACACCATCATTGGATGTGCCCCCTCATATACGATTCGTTGTATAGTAGTACTGGAAACACCTTTAAAGAAGCTACAATTAAGTAAGAAAAATATAAAATAAACTCAGAGTTGTTCTACTAATAATTATAATATCATACTTTATAATAATAATCATACTTTGAGTTTATTTTATATTTTTCTTACTTAATTGTAGCTTCTTTAAAGGTGTTTCCAGTACTACTATACAACGAATCGTATATGAGGGGGCACATCCAATGATGGTGTATTTTCCACGCCTGGTAAAAAACGGAGAGGGGGGAAGAAGAAAATCATCTTGGACAGTTTCGATTTAGAGTTGATTAGGAATAAAGTAAAATAATTATATAGAGTTCGGAAGGAAATTCCAACAACAATGAAACTGTTACAAATTCTTCGAAAAGATATTGATTTCAACGGAGGAAGAGAATCTTTGAGGTAAGAAAAATATAAAGTAATAATCCCTTTCACTCTCACTCGTAAGAGGAGGCCTGTGCCCTGCAGTGGGACGTACATAGACTGATGGTGATAATGATCATGATAATGATCGTGTCCCGGAGAAAGAATAGGCCACCCCATCTCGTCCCGTGGGTGTCGTAGGAGGCGACTAAGGAAGCTCAAGACCGAATGCATACCATAAAGCACATTGGGTCGAGTCGGTGGCGGGTAAACCATCAACAATCGCATTCCCAAGGAGGGTTGGTGTCAGGCTGGCGGCCGACTGTAAAACTGTGCCAAAACCTTGAGCAAAATGAGTAAACACGATATGATGCGCGATAGAGCTAGGGCGTATCCCACAAGCGACGCACAGGGGCAGCACCCGGCTCCTGTGGGAAGTTGACAAGGGTTGTTGCACCACCCCGGGCGGGGGCAAAGTAAGAAGTGAGCTCGGGAAGTGAGATTGAGGTATGCAAGTTGGAATGTTGGGACGATGACTGGAAGAGCCAGAGAGCTAGCGGATGTATTCAAAAGAAGGCGAATAAATGTGGCGTGTTTGCAAGAAACAAAATGGAAAGGAACGAAAGCGAGGTAAATTGGTGAAGGATACAAGTTTTTCTACTGTGGAAGTGACGGGAAAAGAAATGGCGTGGGAATAGTGTTAGACAGTAATATGAAAAAAGGCGTGATGGAGGTAAAAAGAATTAATGATAGATTGATAGTTGTAAAAGTTATGTTAGAAAATGTAATGTTGAATGTAATTAGTGTGTATACACCGCAGGTAGGATGTGATGAAGGGGTGAAAGAGAAGTTTTGGGGGACTTTGACACAGTTTTGATGACCATCCACCGGGATGGTCATCAAAACTGTGTCCACCTCCCAACTATCAATTCCTCATGCATGAGGAATTGATAGTTGGAGGTGATTTTAATGGACATGTATGAAGGGGGTTTATGAAAGAGTGCATGGAGGATGGGGATTCGGTAAGCTAAACAACGAGGGAGAGACGTTGCTGCAATCTGCTACCGCATTTGACTTGGCAGTAGCCAACACTTGGTTCCAGAAGTACGATGGACACCTAATTACTTACAAAAGCGGTAATCACAACACGCAAATTGATTACTTTCTAGTACGACGCAAAAATTTAAAGCACATCAAAGACTGCAAAGTGCTACCGGGAGAAGATGTAGTCTCGCAACACAGGCTCCTAATTATGGAAATGGTCGTAGAAGTAAAGCTCAACAAAAACAAAGAGCGACCTCCCCCTTTAATAAAATGGCATAATATGCTGGAGAAGAACGATTGTGCGGAAAAATTTAAAGAGCGAGTGGTGGACAAAATGATAGATATGGGCGACATGAATGACCGAAGTGTAAATGAATACTGGAGTGAAATGGCGGAGTATATTAGGAGTGCAGCAAAAGATATTTTGGGAGAGACAAAAGGAAAGGGTACGATAGATAGGGATACATGGTGGTGGTCGACAGAAATACAGAAGGTGTTGCAGGATAAGAAGAGAAAGTTCAAGGAATGGCAGAGTGTTGAAGATGAGAATGTTAGTTTCATAGCAGAAAAAAAGAGTGAGTATGATGCTCTAAAGAAAAAATCCAAGAAAGCTGTGGCCATAGCGAGAGCAAAAGCCCAGGACAAGCTTTATGACACACTGGATACTCCAGCAGGCCAAAAAAAGTTATACCGACTTGCTAGAGCTAGAGAGGGAAAGATGAGGGATGTTTGTCAGATAAAATGTATAAGGAATGAAACTGGAATAGTTCTTAAGGATGACGAGAAAATTAAGGATAGATGGAAGGCCTATTTTGAAAGACTGATGAATGAGGAGAATAACTGGAGTGGTGTGCTTGAGAATAAACCAGTAAATGAGGTGTTAGTGAGAATGATTAATATGGATGGAGTGAGAATAGCAGTAAATGGGATGAAGAATGGTAAAGCAATAGGGCCGGATGGAATACCAGTTGAAGTATGAAAGTTATTACGGGCAAGTGAATGGACGTGGTTAGCTTTATTCTTCAATAAGTTGTTGTTGGAAGAAGCCATACCTGACGAGTGGTGTAACAGTTCGCTGGTGCCCATCTTTAAAAACAAAGGTAATGTGCTGGAGTGCAACAACTATAGAGGAATAAAGCTAATGTCACATAGTATGAAGGTTTGGGATAAAGTTATTGAAAGGCGACTGAGAGAAGAGAGTGAAATTTCGCAAAATCAATTCGGTTTTATGCCTGGTCGGGGAACAACGGATGCCATCTTTGCTATCCGCCAGCTGTGCGTGAAATATAGAGGTGCGCATAAAAACTTGCACATGGTATTTGTTGACCTCGAAAAGGCATACCACCGAGTGCCTCGTGAAGTTTTGTGGTGGGCCCTTAAGGATAAATGTGTGCCTGAGAAGTATGTGCAGTTGATTCGAGCGATGTACAGTCGATGTAGTACCCAAGTCCGGTCTACAGTGGGCACTACTGGCAGCTTCAATGTGGCTGTTGACTAGCATCAAGGGCCGGCACTCAGCCCTTACCTCTTCGTGTTGATAATGGCCGCTCTAACGTCGGATATCCAGGAAGAGGCACCCTGGTGGATCATTGTAAACGCTGGTGGAGAAAATGGCTTTGTACCAAATTGCTGTCTGGTGTACAGGTCAACAAGTGTATCTGCTGACTATCACCACGACATGAATAAGGACAATTTTACAAAATGGCTGACAGAGAAGCTAATTCCAAATCTGACAAGACCTTCACTAATTGTTATGGATAATGCTAGTTATCATTCCGTACGGATGAATAAACCACAACACAAGCTAATCGTATTGCTGATATAAAAGAATGGCTTCGTGCAAATAGTTTACATTATGATGATCTTTGGCGTAAATGACAATTACTTGAAGCAGTGAAACAAATCATATCTGTGCCCTTATATGAGATAAATGAAGTATTAAAATTGCACGGTCACGAATTTTTAAGGCTCCCACCTTGTTATTGCACATTGAATCCTTTATAAATGATTTGGGGTATAATTAAAAAGTTACTGATAAAAATGTAAATAAGCCTGCAAGTGACATTGAATTATTAACAGAAGAAGCTTTCTCACAAATTGGTGCAGAGGAATGGCTAAAATGTTGTGAACATGTAAAGGAAATTGAAAACGTTTTGATCAAGCAAGATAGAATCATTGAAATGCTGGAAGAGCGATTTATAATAAATACCTCTTTATCTTCATCATCTGATGAGGAACAAGAAATGCAAGTTTTAGGAATCGTTTTCTAGTTCTGAATGAGGTGTTAAGTTTTAGTATGATTTAAATGATATATAACAAATTAGTACTTATAGTCATATACGATTTATTTATTTTTGATGACATATTTTTCTATGTTAATAATCCGATGTATAACAACATTCTTCATACACATACCTTATATACTTCATATTCATTAATATTAAAGACATAAATAAAAAATTAAACACTATCAAGATCGTTTAATCCAATTTCCCCAGTATTGCACGCAACAAATTTTTATTTCTCCATTTGCCATGAGATTCCGGTAGACCTATACAAATTATTATAGAAACTATGAAGAAATATTAAAAAATCTAGTACCTGCATCAAAAAAGATACAATATATATGTCGGAAATACGTTAGTCACTCGTTTGACTATTCGGGACGCCATCGCCACCAAGCGGCGCTCGACAGAGTCTACAACATAACGCTTAACCGGGGTTAAGTACAGTTGGTTGGAGGCGGTCATATAAATAAAACAAAAGAATCTAGGTTAAAACCATGTGGAGTATCATAAATGAGAGAACATACAAGAAACATAAAAAGGAGTATAATAATATTATTGCAAATAGATAATGACCTTATATTCGAACCAATACAAGTAGCCAACAATTTTAATCATTTATTTGCGTCCAGTGGAGAAAACACCGCCAACTTATCTGTAGCTATCCGGGGTGCACCTCTTGTGGCGTAATTAAATCAAAAAACTCATAAACCACATTCAATACGTATAATTTTACTCAAAAATAAAAAATACCAAACAAAAACTAAGGAATCATATAAATAAGGTAAATAGACAAATCAAATTTTAAAAAAAAATACATTATATAAAAATTTCCTGATGCGTTATCTAATATTAAAGTATAAATAGATTTCACGGGGTAGATTTAACAAATAAATACGCGAGATTAGAACTTGTGACTATTTGTCACGTACTCCTATTTAATAACAAAATATAAATACTTATTTTAAAAACGCCACATGGTTCGAGCCACTTACAAATACATAAATTCTCTATTTAATGGGAAACAAACTTCAGACAAATAATAACGGAAATAACGACTAAAGTATTCAATTTCTAATCGCAGAGCACAATACTAGCACCAACATCTGCTTACCATTACTTGAGCTCGGACAAACCCAAACAGGCCCAAACAACAATTATGAAATTCTACAAAAAAAGGCGATAAAACTATTCTGCGTATTATTTTGGTTTGGGGAAAAACGCACGCTCGCGTCGATTTGGAGGGATTTACGAGGCTGAAGGGAGAGTCAGTGTTGTGCCACGGGAGGATACGGACGTGCTAGCTTAGGCTAATAAATTAAGTGAGGAGTTCGTTTAAGACTACGACAAAGAGCGGTCGAGTTAGGCTAGGCTAGGGAAGGGGCCTGTGTGGAGGCAAGGAGGGCCTACACGCGGAGCCGGCGGCAACGTATACGGGACCTACCCGACGAGGACCACCTCTATGAGGTGTACATGGAGGCAAAATTGGTCCTCGATCGGGCTATCACCGCCGCCAGAGACTCGTCCAGAGCAGAGTTGCTGGAGGGTCTCGACAACGATCCCTACGGGAGACCATATAAGGCGGCGCGCAACAAACTGCGCCCCTTTGGTCCCCCGGTGGCCGAGACCCTGGAGCCCTTATTTTTGGATAGGGTGGTTCAGTCCCTGTTCCCGTGCAGGGACAACTTCACCCCACCAGTGATGGGCCCACCGCGGGGGATGGGCCCACCGCGGGGGATAGCCCCGCCAGCTGAGGAAGAAGAGGAGGCCCCTCCTGTCACGGAGTCGGAACTTGACGCGGCTGTTCCCCATATCCGCGCCAAGAAGACAGCTCCCGGCCCCGACGGTGTTCCGGCAAGAGTGGTGGCAATCGCAGCCACTCAAATGGAGGAAAGGTTTCCGAAGGATCCGGAAAGGGACCTCTTCAGCGCGTGCCTTGCGTCTGGAAGGTTCCCGAAACGATGGAAGGAGGGGCAGTTGTGCCTCCTTTGCAAGGAGGGCCGCCCCGCAAACTCTCCCTCGGCATACCGGCCCATCGTTCTGCTCGATGAGGTCGGCAAAATGTTCGAGGGGATAATCGCTACCCGCCTAAAGAGCCATCTGCCGAGTATCGGGCCGGACTTGTCGGACGCTCAGTTTGGTTTTCGGGCTGAGCGTTCCACGGTGGACGCGCTGGCCTGCCTTAAGGGTCAGGTGAAGGAGGCGATGGAAGCGGGGGACGGATTGTTGGCTGTGTCATTCGACATAGCCAATGCCTTCAACTCCGTTCCCCACTCCACCATCCTAGAGGCGCTCCGATTCCACGGAGTGCCTCTATACATGCACAGGCTGCTGGCTAGCTACCTGTAGGAACGGGCGATCCTCCTAGTAAATAGGACTGGCCAAGTCCGGCGGTACGCCGTTGAGGCTGGCGTTCCGCAGGGGTCAGTCTTAGGACCTCCTCTGGAACGTAGGCTATGATTGGCTCCTACGGGGAAGTCTCCTCCGAGGCACGAGTGTCGTCTGCTATGCGGATGACACTCTCCTCACCACCCGGGGGGAGTTTCAGAGAGGCGGCCAACTTGGCCTCGGCGGGCGGATCCTTGTTGGCAGGGAGGATCCGCCGCCTAGCGTTAACGGTGGCGCTGCACAAGACCGAGGCCGTGTTCTTCCACGGCCCTCGGCAGCGCCCTCCACCTGACGCCCACATCTTCGTGGAGGGCGTCAGAATTGAGGTGAAGGCTCGGATGAAATATCTGGGCCTTGTACTCGACAGCAGGTGGGGCGCTTCGGTCCGCATTTTAGCAGGCTGTCTTTGCGCCTGCTGAAGGCCACTGGTGCGCTCTCGTGGCTGCTCCACAACTTGGGGGGGCGGGGGGGCAGCGCGCGATGCTGGCAACTTTTACGCGCATCTTGAGGAGTATGGCCCTCTATGGGGCTCCTATCTGGGAGGACTTACTCCATAGGAGGGAGAACGCCGCCGCCTTGCGGGCAACCCAAAGGGCCAAAGCCCAGCGGTTGGCACGGCCCCACCGCACCGGCTTTGCGGCAGCATGTGCTCTGGCTGGCACCCCTCCGATTTCGAGGCGTGGGTGCTCGCCAGAGTTTGTAAATGGACGGCAGGACGGAGGGCGAGAGAAGAGTGCCCAGCCCCGGAAGAGCGGGCAGCCGTCCGGCGGGAGGCGAGGGACGCCATCGTAGTCCATTGAACGGGGGACCTCGCCACAGCAGTTTTTGGCCGCCGAACCCTCGATGCGATTGGGCCAGTCCTGCGAGACTGGCTCGAGCGGTCGCATGGGTTCCTCTCCTTCCGTCTGGTGCAAGTGCTGTCCGGACATGGTTGTTTCGGATCATACCTGCAACGAATCGGACGGGAGAAGACGCCGTCGTGCGAGGACGCGGCGCAGCACACCCTCGAGGTGTGCCCAACGTGGTCTGAGCCGTGCGGCAATCTCATCGCGGTGATCGGACCGGATCTCTCACTCCCCGGCTTAGTAAACGCCATGCTGAGGGATGAGAGGTCCTGGGCGGCAGTCGCCTCCTTCTGCGAACACTTCATGTCCCAGAAGGAGGCAGCGGAGCGCGTGCGTGAGGACGATCCTAACGCGGTGCCGCTTCGCAGGTGGAGGAGGGGTCGAAGAAGACGTCTGTTTGAAAGTCATCTCCGACTCCTCCCAGTTGGAGGCCAGCAGGCAACGGGCGCGGGGGTACCCTTGCCTGTATTGCATAGGCCTCCACCAGTGTTGAACGGGAATGGCCAGGTGTTCCCTGCCATTCCCGTAGCTCCCCAGCCTGGGGGGCATGTGGGGCCGGCCAGCTAGACCGCCGGGAGGGTTGTGGATGTAAAGGCTGAGCCGGTTTCCCATGGCCCCCCCATCACGGCGATGTGGGAACACCGCTGAGTTTTAGTGGGTATACTGTCACTACCGACAGGAGTCTTACATACCCCAACTCGTCCCCCACGAGCGGGGATGCGTAATGCATTTCTAAGCGAAAAAAAAAAAAAGGCTAATGAAGTGAGAACTAATTCGATAATAATGAGACTATGTCTCTTTGGAGAGATCGCGATAGCGAGAGTGTTATCTGGTACTTTAAATTGTAATAATAAGTGTAGTTTTAGACCAGGTTATATTAGTCTAGTATAATGTAAGAAGTGTGTAAGGCGCGTGAATCTCAGTGGATGTGTTTGTGAACGATTGGGTGAGTTTTTACAATTCTATCCCACCATATTGCTTTTCATGATATGAACGAGGTATCCTACACCAGCGTTTGGTTCTAGGGACTCGGAGAAAGCCTTCCATTGGGTGTGACATTTACCAAGAGATGGTAGATGACTACTCTACCAACAGACTATAGACAACAAAAAAACATGACATTTAAGGCAGTCGCACCGCTTTTGGATGGCTGAACCCAATGAATACTTGCAACTCGTTAGGGTCAATTTGAGCTATAATGCTACTTTGGAGTGGTCTACGAACACAAACCAACCAAGTACTAGTGATGGTTACTTTATTCCTATGGACTGACTAACTGCAGGATATTTTGCATTGTACTTGATGTACGCACACTTCCCGGGAGGCTTCACCAAGATCCCCTAAACTGGATTGATAGTTCGTGCAAAGGAACGATTGGAATTGTGCCTCGTTAAACCAAATTCGGTTATCAGCCTCTAACAAATTATTAGCGAGACACGACATTTGGATGCCCAGATAGAAACGCTCCGATCCTTGACAGAGTCGCACGGCTGCCGATTACATCGAAAGCATCCTCTAAATGGAGAAGCTTAAGGAAGTGAGAAGTGACGAATTGGAATAACCACTTCAGCGCATAGCAGGAGCGATTGTAAATAATTCTACAACCGACTGACGATGCGGTACGCTTGTGCAAGTTTTGTATATTCCTTGTAAAGGGTGAGTAGGCCGTTATAAGGGGTTCATTACATTAGTACGCGCCCAGTGTTTACTGAAACGTGTCTCGCTCAATGGCAGTTGACTTCGCAGTACTCTGCTTTAAGATTGAGTAAGACGACTAGAGCTTAGGGAACGTGGCTTGTTAGAATCGTAGCAGTGTCCTTAGTGGTCCTATGCGTTTAGGTCTAACAATATACGTACTACGCTGTCAGCTGCTGTAAAACAGCCCCAAGTCACTCGGGGTGGGTCTGTAGTTATGGTTAAGAAGTCCATTAACGTAAGTTAGAATAATGTACTCGTTTTCCCCAACACAAGTGTTACGAGTATGTGTCATTTACCTACCATTTTGTATTCCTAACATGTCTTCTAACTTTCATAATCAAAAGTAAAGTAAATAAATTAGATTTCCTTTCCGTAATTTTCTAACCTATGAATTCACAATCTTATTTTATATTGACATTGTTTACTTTTATCCCCTCCTTGTCCTAACTTTCCAAGACGGGACAAGGTGATTTAAGACTACGGAAAGATATGGACGTTCTTGTCTAGGCGAGTTAAGCTAGGAAACTTGGTGAATACCAAGGGCCATGTCTGAGTGGGCTGTCGCAAGATAGTGAGTATAAGTTATTAAGTTAAATATAGTTAGGTTAAAGCCCAGATTAGACTAATTTAGTACTTAATGTTGTGTGTGTGTGATTTTTGGAGTGACTGGGTAAGTCTCATTGCAATAATTATCCTAAGCTGATAGTGTAATTAAAGTTGTTGTAACTAAACAGACAGAGATGTGTTGCTGGGGAGTTTGTTGCGTCACTTCATCTCCCCGGCCCAAACACACGGAAGTGATGAAGGGTGGGCTCTTTGGAGCTATCTATAGACCTTGAGAGAGAGAGTTGATCCACAGCTCTATTAAAAAATAATTTTTGAGTTTTGTTTCTCAACCCTTATTATCTAGTAATTCTTGAATGTTGTATTCTTTATCTCAGACCAATCATTCGGTTAGACTGACATGAACACGTGTCTTGCAGATATGCTTGTTGAGCACAGGGTGAACTTCCAGGGGTTGTGGGTGACCACACCTATCTCATATCAAGACCAAGGACTAATAGGGACCATGTCTCCTTAAGAGCATGATGCCGACGCAGTGCCACTGGAACTAACCACCCCGTTGTTAGACAAGGACGGTTCGCAAGGTTGCCGCAGGGAAAGCCGTTTCGTCACGTTTATCAGTTTGAAAGAACTGCTAGGGACCATGTCTCCAAAAGAGCACGATGCCGACGCAATGCCGCTGAAAAGCTACTTGCGTCACTTTATGGAAGTGTTGCTCTGAGTACTCCAACTGCAGGTGTAAAGTATCGTGAGAGTAATGGCTGACCAACTATCTGTTACGCTAGCTTAAGAATATAATAATATAGTTAGCATTCTTCTATTCTTTATTTATTTATAGTAGAACCAACAGTTATAACGAATGAATATTGGAATGGAATTGTATATGCTACACAGCCAATGACAGGTTCTCACGGGTAAAAACAGAGACTTTAGTAGAAATCTTAGGATCACTAACAAGCACGATATAAAAGAATATAAATAAGGTACATTAAGCACTATGCACTTTTAAAAAATTCGGCGTTCAGCTGAGTGCGTGCAGAATAGGTTTTGGTGGTAAATGGGTCAAATGAGAACTCTTTACAGAGGATATTAAAGTCCTTACTCGCTCGCATTATGTATACATAATGTGAGCGATCTCCATTCCATAAAAACAGAAAAAGAAAAAAAAATGGAGATTTTTTGTCAGAAAAAGAATGGAGATAGGTGTATTAAATCTAACTGATCTCTGGGGGACATTGAAACGCAGTTTATGCAAGAGATCAGAACAGCCAATCTCGTTAGATATCATTTTTAAAAAAAAAGTGCTATCGGCTAGTCAACGACGATTTATAAGCGGCTGTTAATTAATTTTCTTGCAAAGATTCATGTAATTATCAGAATGGTATGGTATACGCAGCCGAAAACCGAAATCGAATAAATCTTTTTTGTATATTTTCAATACGATCAATGTATTTGATATAACGCGGGTTGTCGACTCGGAATGACGTCGCTCCTAGAGCGAGATGACACGAGTGCGGAATTTGACAGCTCCCTCAATGAGTGATCATACCACACCAGTATTTAGGTAAATCTCAATTAAGTGAATATTCGAGAGTATATTAGAATTTATAGCAGTTTGGGGAGAACAATAATAAGTAGGTACATCATTGGTAGGACTAAGAAAAGTGGAATAAAATTAGGAAAAAAGCATTACAAATAGCCTCAGGAGAAGAAATCATCACATCACAATACTTGCGAAAACTGGGTATTGCATTGGACTTAGATCGCTGCTTCACAAAGCTCCAAAAGCGTTAAGGATTCTTTTCAGTAGGGAGTCTTCCGTATCAGCTAAGTAGTTAGTGTAACAAACCGCTTCAAATTTATTAACCCGCACACGTAAATGTTTAAAGGTTGCCTCGTCTGAGAGTCTGCCATACGTCTTAAATTTACGGAGATATTTAACCTTCTCTTTAATCAAGCGTTTAAGTGCCGGGGAGTACCAAATAGGGTGTGAGCTGTGAAAAACTGTCTTAATAGGAACAAACTTTTGAATATCCGCTATAGTAGCATAAAAGTAGTTTACGGCGTCATTAAGCGACATGTCAAGAAATATGTTCGTCCAGTCTATAGCTGCAATTCCCCTGTTAATGGCCGCAAAGTCAGCTTTACCGTAAAGGTAACGAGTAAAGGGGGCGGCAGTTAAATAGGTCAGCAAAGTTCACGTCGATACAGAGGTGACAAAGGTACCAAAGATTCAGACACTTAAACAATTTCATTAAACAAAACTAAATCTAGAATCTTACCATATTCATTTAATACATAATCAGCCTATAATGTTCCCACTGCTGGGACACAGGCCTCCACTCAGTGAGAGGGAGTGGGCCGTAATCTATCACGCGTATCTATCAGTGCGGGTTGGTAGATGTCACATGTCTTCGAATTTTTGGTTCTAGGACATGCCGGTTTCCTCACGATGTTTTCCTTCACCGTTTTGAGCACTGGCGATGAATCAATTTACACAAAGTAAAGCGCCTGTCAGGGTTCGAACCTACGACCTACAACTCGTAAGTCGCGACCATTACCACTGGGCCACCACTGCTACACATTCATTTAATATTCCATTATATTGATTCAACCCTAAAACACGCAATTCGTCAGTTAGCATGTACTCGTCGCTACTACAAATATTCTCGGGTAATAATGTGTTGTTGTTTAATTGCCACAAAATTCCACTCAGGTTAAAATCACCAATACCTGAATAATTATCGGTTCAATTGTTTAAAGTGTTAAACAATTGAACCGATAATTATTTATTTTACTCGTACTACTCAAGCTATGGAGAAAATTTGGATGGAATATGGAGAGAATAACCACGTTTTTGCTTACATAGGTAGATGACACAAACATTTTTAAGGTAAGTTCTTGTGTTGGGCTGACGTACGCTCAAAGTTACCCACAAGTCTTCAGCTGAGAAGTGAAATAATGGCTGGGGAACCGCAGAAATACACCACGCAGCAATCAAGACACCACGTCCACGAGACTGACCTGTGAGACAGTAATCCCGGTCGCGACGCCACACAATATACTCATCACCTCACTCACAAATAACTCCGAGTTTGATATGCCGTCGACCAACCGAGTTTCCGTTTGAACAATAACATCATATGAACATAGGCATAGTTGACGAAAGAAGGAAATTTGGTACGCAGCCCACGAACATTCTGATAAATACACATTGTCATGTAGTTTTTATTGTCGTTTAAAGCCATCGATAATTTACACAAGGTGTAGCAATAAAATTATTTGCACGATAACAACCACTCAAGTAACATTATTCATTAGCTTTCTAAAACTACATCCAATTTCAGAACTATGAATTCCTAAATCCTATTTACTATTTCTTTTAATCCTTTACTTGTTTTATTAATGGGAAAAGGCGTTGGACTTCTTCATATTTGGAATTCATTTAATCTCTGTCGGTGGTAGAGTATCCAGTCTGGAGACGAGCTCTACAGAGTCGCATGGGGTAGGGTACGGCTCTTCCTCAAAAAGAGGAACTGACCTAAACAGTCATATTAACAGAATTAGGAAAATCGAAAATTTTATCAGCCTAGGGTAATTTAAGAACATAATCTGAATACTTTTACGTCCTACCGCTGTGGTTGCAACCAGGTCTCGGAGGTACGCTTAAAAGATGAGGTTAAATGTAATATCCTGTCTGAGGCTGCAGCCAGTTCTAAAAAAAAAAAAGCAAAGCGAGTCACGGTGGAGAGGTGGCTATGTTGCTGGTTGGAATAGGCATGTGGCAGATGAAGCCAGGCTAAATTTTTTGGTGTGGGTTTAAGCTAGGAAGCCTAATAATGGCCAACTATATTTAGATATGTGTGATAGTAGAAGGGCTTCCTAAAAACAATTGAAATGGTGTCAAGATACACAGGATCAGATTAAAATGGATATTCTGGCGTCACACCACACTGCCAGAGATTTTAAAACGTTTTGGAAACACACAGACAAAATGAATGTAAAGTCTGGCTTCCCTGTGATCGTAAATGGTATTGGTGATCATACTATGATAGCTAATCTTTTTAAAGATTATTTTAAAGCGAAGCCACATTCTGATTCTGGCGCAAGCCGATGTGACGGTGCTGGGGCTATAGACCGTTAGCGAGTTGCTAAATTTGCTGCTCGTGATGTGCAAAAAGTCATACCTGGAATGCAGAGGGGTAAATCTCCTAGGCATGATGGCCTCAGCATTGAGCATCTAAAGTTTGCTGGTACGTGCACCTGCCACGTGTGCTCTCCGCGTTTTATAATTTATGTTTGTGTCACGGTTACTTACCTGAACAGCTGACGAAAACAGTTGTAGTGCCGATAGTCAAGAATAAGACTGGTGGCATGTCAGATAAAGAAACTATTGGCCCATCTCGCTGGCCACAATAATGGCCAAGGTGCTTGACAGCTTGCTTAACAACATTCTCCTGCAGTACATAAAGCTGAATGATGCCCAATTTGGGTTTAGGAGTGGGCTGTCAACAGAGAGCGCAATATTGTGTCTTAAGCAGGTTGTCGGGTACTATGAGTACACGGAGAGGAAGACCGGTATATGCGTGCTTCCTGGACCTGTCCAAGGCCTTTGATAGGGTGTTATATAACAAGCTGTGGGTCAAATTGGAAGGAGCGGGTGTGCCGGCTGAAGTCATCTCCGTGTTGCGCCATTAGTACACGTGTCAGAGGAACCAAGTGAGATGAGCTGGTGCGGTATCTGATGCATATGGCATGCAGTGTGGCGTGCGGCAGGAGAGGATAACCTCTTCTCTGTTATTGAATCTGTATGTTAATGACCTCATCGGTGAGCTCAGCGGTATTCATGTGGGTTGTTTTGTAGACGGAGTGAGCGTAATATAACATCAGTTATGCGGACGACATGGTACTGCTGGGACCGTCGGTGGGGGCGGTTCATAAGATTGTGTCAATCTGTGAGACGTACGCGGCGGAACATGGACTGAAGTATAACTCGAAGAAGAGCGAAGTGCTCGTTTTCAAGAGTGGTAAGCGTGGTCCAGTGCATGTTCCACCTATTATGCTTAATGGTGCGGCTCTGCGGGTAGTGAGCAGCATTAAGTATCTGGGCCACGTTGTGACAGACATGTTGCAGAATGACGCAGACATAGAGAGGGAGCGCAGAGCTTTGGCAGTCAGGGGAAAATGGTCGCACGCAGGTTTTCTCGCTGCTCGAGGGCAGTGAATATTACTATTTTCAAGGCGTACTGCCAATCGTTATACTCGAGCAGTCTGTGGGTAGCCTATACTCGCCGGACTGCTAGTGATCTGCGTGTCCAATACAACAACGTCTTCAGGATGCTGATGCGGCTGCCTCGCTATTGTAGTGCGTCCAGTTTTTGCGGAGGCGCGAACGGACGGCTTTCATGTGGTTACACGGAAGAAAGTAGCCTCCTTGTTGCAGCGCGTGCGAGGCAGTAGCAACAGTATCCTGCAGATGGTTGTATCTCGTGTGGATTGCTCTATCCAGAACAATTGGATGCATATTGTGATGGGTGTTGACAAACATAGTGCATAAGATATTACTAACATAATAAGTACCTATAGTAATTATTTATGTGTCTGTATTTTTTCATTGTTTTTTTATCTTTTTGTAATTTTATGGATTCATTTTTATTTGAAATAAAATGAATAATAATAATACCAGAAACCGTGGCGCTAAGCTCTAAACCATAGTAGTGGTATAGACGTAATAAGGAAAAGACTAACTAAAACTGACGCGCGTTAGAAACTAACAAGTTTAAGCCAAATAACTATGAAGACAGGTAATCAATAAAAGCAATTATCTGGACCACAATTCCGAAGCGATGTAGCGTAGATGATTCTGGAACTCCACGCGAAACAAATATTCCGGTAGTTAAAATTACTCGATAAGATCTCACATCTTTTGCTCGAGATACTACTCGGTCGGTAAAGCCAAAAAACCTAGCTTGATGAACTTTCCTTCATAAAAAATGGTGAATACGTTATCAAGCCACAAGCCCGTTCCTAAAATGAGAAAAAAAAACGAGAATTTGCATACCAGTTCCTGGAGAGAATGCCTGTCGCAATAGAGCAAGCGAAGACAGTCGACTCATGAATTCAAATTTTAGATGGTTGTCTTCAACTACTGATCAAATCCACACATAGGACATCTGTATTGCATGGTAAATACACATTACGGTGATTAAGTTCAAAATTTATGACCTTCCAGTCAGAGCGATGTTGTGGAATGACACACCGCAGACAAAATATCAAGGGGATAACTATCGAATTGAAGGAGCTACGCAGAGGAGTGAACGAAATACGTGGACGCAGTAGGGGACGAGGAAACCGTGGAAACTGGCGCAGGACACAGTCAAGGTTAAGAGGTCCACGTCGCACTTCAGAGGGTCCAGATAAGAAAAGAATTGTCAACTATATGGCCTGCGGGACCAGTGGTCACAGCGGCCCAGCAGTCGGTCCTACCACGAGATTTGTACGCGTAATACCGAGCAGTAATAGAAATACAAAATATGGCATAGTGATTACAGATAATAGGCAGTTATTCAATAAGTGTAACTTGTTAATTTAAAGTTAAGTGAACCTAGTATTAAAAATAGAAATAAGAAACTATGGTATGTCTATACAATGTATTGTAATTCATAAAATGCTGTCGATAACAATTCTGAGTAACGTAATATACTTAGACTAATAATGTGTGTATACGAGTAGGTATGACGGCCGTTAACGAAATTAATAAGCAGATTATTTTATGTACAGTATGGTTACAGAAATCGTGTAAATTGTATATTGTTAGAACTTTCGGGTTATTTATATGTTGTTTTTCGATCATAGGTAATTCTGCAGAGTTTGTGTTATTGGTGCCAAGAGAGGACAGCAGAATATAAATCAACCGATTGTTATTGATCGCTAGCATTATTACAATGCTAGCGGGGCAAAATGCAATGTTCCCCGCGCACATAGTTTGCCGGCCAGTCGTTTGCCCCGTGCCGTGGCAATAACTTGTGTTCTGATAGCTAATGTAAGAAACGCCAGGTACGACATTGGTAACAGTTAAATAGATATTATTGATGGAATTGTGAATTTAATTTATTCTCCTTTCTCCACAATACAATACACCACATAGCAAACCCAACACTTACTAAAACATGCAACTGGATGAACGAACATAACCTTAAGATAAACTACTCCAAAACCAAATTAATAACTTTCCACCCTTGCCAAAAAATACCGTTAAGTTACGATTTTATTTTCAATGACGTAAAATTATAAACCGTTAACGAATTTACCTTACTCGGACTAGTTAAAGACACACATATAAACTTGAAATCACACGTTGTGTTCCACGTGCGCCTCAAAGATAAGTAAGCACAATTGTAGGGATCCACTAGAGCCTGCCGAGGTCACGTGTTGTTAAGTTCGAAAGGGTTACCGAGGCCCCAGAGGATATGGGTGCACAGTGGCATGAAACATGAGTTTACAAATTGCATGTATGAGCTTTAAGTTTAATTGGTGGGTTTGGTTTGGTAGCAGAACTGATCGAGTAGGTAATGAACTTGGTTTTGGAGGTATTATGTGTAAGCGTATGGAAATAAAGCCAGTTTAGCGCTACATCAAAGCCAAGCTGTGCTTTGTCCTCAAGCTCAGGCCATGTGTTGGCAACGAAAGTTACAGCAGTGTCATCTGCAATGGATGTCATCTTGGCATTTGGGATATTTATATTGCACAAGTCGTTTATAAAACTAGAAATAAAGTCGGACCCAATATGCTTCCTTGTGGAACGCCATAGTAGGTGGGGAGCTCATTGCTGCTGTGACGATCAATTTTGACTATCTGGGAGCGCTTTGAAAGGGATCAAGTTGCAATCCCCTGACACCCATCTTTTCCAGTTTGAGTAAAAGAGAACGGACGGGGGCGGTGTCGAATGCCTTAGAATAGAATAGAATAGAATAGAATAGTATATTTATTTGCTAGAAGCATAGTATGTTTACACAAGTGTTGTTGTAAAGTGCATTCGATTTTCTTTACCAAATGTCAAAAGTAGTGTGTGTGTGTGTAGAGTTTAAAATGTTACAATAAAATTCCACCCCACATACTCCAACTGAATGAGATGAAATTCAAATCTTGTATAAAGCGCACACTATGCAGGCAGGCATATTACTATATAACATCGCTGATAAAAATGCTTGGCTCAATGCTGGTCCTGCTCCACAACCACAACCAATTGAATAATTAACATTTGAAAATACTGTTGCAGCAGCTGAACATTGTAAGACTGTCTTTGCATTGTATAAATTCAATCTACTTTGTATTATATAAATGCATTGCACAGGTGTGAGTACTATATATAATAGAGCTACCATTTACCGGTTAATATGTCATTGACTTGAATGGGCCCTGGCGGCTGAGAGTAAGTCATGCTCACTCAAATGTCTCGCTAATGGTGGCGCATGTGTTGGATCATTTAGCTCGCTTCAAAATGGTTGAGCTAAATGGTGCTGATCCATGCGTCATGCCCGTAAACGGGCGCCGTCAGTTGGGACTGGTCACCTCTTAGCTTCCTCGGCTTATTTGTAATTATTTTATTTTGAAATTGTTTTTTTTTCTTGTCTATTTTGCTACTATGGACGTTATCACTACTCACATTTTGTTATCATTTCAACATTATTTAAATTAATATTTATGTAACAATATAATTTAAAACAGTGCCCATGAGTCTCAGCGCGCAATTCTCAAGGTGTGTATTTTCAAACCTATCCTTTTTCCTACTGTCTCTCTATATCAGATTTGTGGAGTTCTGACCGTAAGCCATCTTTTCATCCTTAATATTATTTTAAAACAACACATGAAACTACCTAACCCACTCGCGCAAAAACATCGAAATAAAAAAGTATGTATGGAACGAATCCCTTCTAAAACCAAATTTAGCGAAAGATTTATTGAATTTCTTGGTCCGTTTCTTTATAGCAGAATTAATCAAGAATTAAATATCTACCCTCTTACTAAATCTAAATGTAAAGAAATAGCAAATCAATATTGAACTTAATTATGAAGAAACTGAGTTATTGCTAAATGTTGTACAATAAATTAAATGTTAGTTTATAATTTGTTAGTTTATAATTAGTTAAAATAATCCTAGCTAAAACCATAACGTACAACAATAAATCTCTTCCAGCATGACTGCGATAGGAAAGTCGATAAAGAGATGTAGACTCCGTGTGTAAGAGTAGAAGAGAAAATAGAATACATACAATCAAAAACAGTACACTTTAATACAACCAACCAATCAAACCAAACCAAACCATCCTGATGCACTCACAATCACACACACTCACCCTCACAATCTCTCATACACCAACACACACACCCACATCACTCAAACTTCACATAAATCGCAAACACACACATCATTAAATACACACATACCTACTCATATAGACTTCAGTCACGTTTGAATTACTAACTTATTATATTATAGGTAATATAATTTTAAATAATATAATAACACTTAGGTTAGTTATTAATCTTTTAAAATGAATTAATTAGTAGAACGACCAAACCATTTTTTTTATTTTATTATTAATATATCGAGGGAAAAGGTACTGAAAACCGAAACACAGGCATTGCCTAGTTCGGTTGCAGTGGCTACATGCGTTTTATTATAAATCAATACTGCCAAACTATTTTATGTAAAATATTACTAAGTTTTTTGAGAAATAAATTTTATTATTTATTAATTTTATTTATTATATGGAGTTTCTTGCCCGTTCCTCTCCATAGGTACCTAATACGCTTTGGAATGGGCAAATAGCTTCATATTTCTAACTAACCGACTCCTTGACAATTCAAAAGTGCCTGTAAATGGTTTAATTGAAATAAATGCTCTGAGTTTGAGTTAAAATTGCAATAGTCCTACATATCTCACCGTTTTAGCGGTATGCAAAATCAATTTAAAATATTAAATATGATTTCAATTATTATTATATTATATATACAACACACTTTTGTGCACTAATTTTACCATGTCATCAAATAAAACAATAAGTTTAACATAGTAGCACTTAACTTAAATAATTACTAAACTTATGCCTGTATTTCGATGTCAGATCAAGGGAAAAAAATACAGGGACATTTTACAAAAAAACTCGTGGAATCGAGTAAAAAAAATTCCTGCAACAGCCACTTCCGTAGTGCCGAACAAAATTTTTGGAAGGATTGTTGGGATTTCGGCAAAGCATTATAAATAAGGGGAGCCATGTAGATACAACTCTTTCGGAAGAGTTGCAACTTAGGAACAGGTATCTCGAAATCTAAATGTGCAGCTTTCCTTTTATTTGTATTATCCCTTCGTTCATAATGCAATATTGGATCTCAGAAACTTGGCAACTTCAAATATATGTATATATGCAGAGTACAGCCTATATTTAAGTCATATAACCCTTTGGTTATGTGACTTAAATATAGGCCTACACGAATCAGACCATACCATATTAAAAATTGCGCGGATACACTTTTTTTGAGCAATGAAAATGCGATCTATTTCTGAGGAGTTTCCCCACACAACTATGCCGTAGCGAATAACTGAACATAGGCATGATACACCATTATGGAGGTATTTCTCAATGTTACATTTTTTACCTTTCGTAGCGCAAATACAAATTAACTGATTTTCTTGCAGAGTATCTCGATATTATGATTCTTCCATGTTAAGTGCTCATCAAGTGTTACCCCTAGAAACCTTGTCTTATGTACCTGCTTTTCGATAATATTATTGTACGCGATATGAAGATGGACAGGTTTACTTTTCCATGTTCTAAAGTGGAGTACGTTCGTTTTAGCAGTATTTAATTTTAGTTTGTTAATATCTAACCATTTTATTATATCATTCAATGTTTGATTAATTTCATTGTCATAGTCTCGTTGATCTTTACATTTAATAATAATTGTGGTGTCATCAGCAAATAGAACACACTGATGTTTTACTGATTAAGTCGTTTATACATATAGAGAAGGAACAATAACGGCCCCAGAATGTTTCCCTGCGGGACACCGCAATGGTTCATTCTTGGTTCCGATTTTATCCATACTATTTTCCATATGGTTCAACTTTGCTATTCTTGTTATTTGCTTCCTGTCACGTAGATACGACTAAAACCATTTTATAGCTGGATCCCTAATTCCGTATCTTTTCATTTTGTCCAATAGTCTAACATGGTCAACGAGGTGAAACGCCTTGCTTGAATCTAAAAATAGTGCACAGGAAAGGACTCTTTTATTAATATTATTCAGGATTTGTTTTATTAACGTATAATTGCTAAGGTAGTGGATTTATTTTGTCTAAATCCATATTTTTGAATAGTTAGAATGTTATATTTACCTAGGAACGTTATTAACCACCTGTACATTACTTTTTAAAATATTTTTGAAAGTATGGGAGTTAGTGCTATAGGTCTATAGTTGTCAACGTTAGAGCCCTTTTTATATAAGGGCTTCATTATGGAAAATTACAGTCGGTCAGGAAAAGAGCCCTGTTGCAATGATAGGTTAATAATATATGCTAAAGGCGATGATATATTTTGAAATACTTTTAAGGAGTTCAGTTGTGATATGCAAGGTCTAAGAACTGGGCACGCCACAATTGCGGCGATAAGTCCTCTCTTTGAGGAGTGGCTAGAGAGGCGCCACGGCGTCCTCACCTTCCGCCTGATGCAGGTACTCATGGACAGCTTCGGGAGGTTCCTGTGCCAGATAAGGAAACGCCCGGGTGTCACCATTGTGTGGATCGTCCGGAGGACACAGTGGAGCATACGGTGGAGGTATGCCTGGCTTGGGCAGAGCACCGCCGTGTCCTCGTCGAGGAAATCGGCGGCAGAGATCTCTCGCGTCCGGCCCTGGTTCAGGCCATGGTACGGAGCGAGAGGGCATGGGCGGCCATCACCTCCTTCCGCGAAGCAGTAACTCTCGCGAAGGGGGAGGTGGGACGGTTGAGGGAAAGGTAAATTTCGCGCTCTCTCTCCCCTAGCCGCCGCAAGAGACGTCTGGAATCACAGGTGGATTCCTGGCCACCGTAGGCGTGGGCTTGCGGACGGTGAGCAATGGGTAGCTCGCCGTCCGACAAGGACTAGGCTCGGGTTGACTGCGCGTTATGTTCCATGCGCGCCTCAAACAGCACAAGAGTAGACCCACTCCGTCCAGAGCGGGAGAAGTTATTTCATAATTTCTCACCCAAAAAAAAAAAGTTTAAGAATATTATTAGAACCGTTTATTAGTGTTTAGGTTTTTTAAGATATTGTTAGTTAATTAATGGCAAAATGTACGTCGACAAGATCGCTGGAGCCACTTTACAATTTGCAAAGACTAGGAACGCCAGAGTTTGCACCAAGTATTGTTCTGCGGAGTGGAGGTTATAAACATGAGAACGAGGGAGTCTAGCAGGGGCCCGAAACTGAAACTTAGATAATAATATGGGAAAATCAATTTCGCATCGGAGTAGGTTGTATAGGAATATGGAATCAATGATTATTCTACGTTTCTCCAATGAGACTATCTTAAAATAAGACAGTCGGGCTTCATTATGATCGTATCTTTTTTGCATTTCCGCTGGCATAGGCCAGATGCTAGAGGAATCTCTTCTGTATTCGCTCCAGTCGAAGGATGTGCGTGGAGTAATGGGGTCTCCAAATTGTACTGCAGTATTATAAGATACTACGAACGATACAGTTGTACAACAAGATCTTTGTCCAACTGCGCTTAAAACAAGCAACATTCCTTGCAACAAATTCCAGCATTCTAGAAGCCCTTTTAATGACGCCGTCAACATGAGGTACAAATGTCAAGGCATTGTCAAAAACAACTCCTAAGTCCCTTATTTGATCCATCTCTTGGATGACGTTAGGGCCCGCATAATATACACCTGGGGTTTTTCATGTGGTAACACTTTTTACGTTTAAGCTCATTTCATTGTCTTTACACCATTGAACTAAAGAGTCTCAGACCCTCTGAAGTAATTTTTTATCGTTTTCAGATTCGATTATCTTAGATAATATAAGGTAGTCTGCATACACATAACATTCTGAGAATCTTAGGCAGTGCGAGATATCGTTAACGAAAACATTAAGTAGAACAGGTCCAACATGCGAACCCTGGGGATCCCCTGACGACGTCTTGTAGGTTCCAAATTGGAAACCATTAACTGCAACAAAGAAGAAACAATTTTCAAGATAAGACTTTAGCCAATTGTAGAATGCACCAGTGATTCTATACGCAGATAACTTCGACAGAAGTATATGGTGAGGCACATGGTCAAAAGCTTTGCTAAAGTCTATGTAAATCACGTCAATCTGCTTGCCGCAGTCTACCGACATCCGATAACATTTCTATAAAAGTCGCTAGATTAGAGCAAGTAGACCTAGAACCCACAAAACCATGCTGAGAATAGCTTAAATAGAGTTTGAAGTGTGTTTGAATGTATGGACAAACTAAGGATTCGAAAGCCTTGGCAAAAGTTGACAAGATTGAGATAGTCTATAATTTTTGAGGTTGTCCTTTTCATCACACTTATAAATTGGAAAAACCTTTGCTTTTTTCCATAAGTCAGGGAAGATACCTTTTTTTTCCGGGGTGGAAAATCCTCATCAATGTCCTCCGCCCTGGGGTGCGCGGAGGGTTCTGTCCAGACCTTTACTGACTAAAAACCACCCCGGTGTTCCTCTCCCATACTTGCACCGGGGATCATGGGATCTAATGCGACTTCCGCGATCCCAGGCTAGTGCCGGCCCGCCGTTGCAGGCCATCTCAGGCTTGCGAGGTGAATGAGGTGTCAAACTCCGCGACGTCCAATAGGGGTGGGTGTGGAACACTACACCGTGCTATGTGTGGGGCGATGGATGTCCCCTAGTCCGTCGCCCCTGGATCCATTTAGGGGGGCTGGAAAAGGGCGTTTTCCGCCCTCCGCCGACGCCCGTTGCGCCTGCTACGGGCAGGGTGAGTGGAAGACATCTCCCGTTCCCTTTGCGCAGCCTCCTTCTGTGACATGACTGTTTCTCAGAAGGATACCACCGCGTCCCAGGACTCCTCGCTGCCGACCATCGAGTCGACAATGGCTGGCAGCGACAAGCCACTGCCTTCTCCTGAGATGAGGGCACGGCGCGGCTCCTCCCAAGCGGCACACTCTGTCAGCGTATGCCGTGCCGTGTCTTCCCGGCAGTCGACGCAGTGGTGACACCGGGCGTCCGGCTCCCTGTTTATGCGACACAGGTACTTCTCGAAGCTACCATGCCCCGAGACCACCTGCGTCACCCGAAACGACAGGGAACCGTGACTCCTCCCGAGCCAGTGCTCGAGTACCGGCCGGACAGTCTCAATGGTAACGAGGCAGGGCGTGAAAGCCTGTCCCGCCATTCCGCCACCAGGGCTGCGCGAAGTTGCGACCGACGCAACTCCATTTGTCACGGAAGATACCTAAGCTAAGGGATTTGTTAAAGATCAGTGTTAAAGGGGATAACAAACCGCTTTGGATTTATAAGTGCACCCCCGCGGGCCCACTTATAAATGAACATTGGCGGAATACCATCAGGGCCAGCGCCTCTCTCGCCGGCTCTCGCGATCAATTACAGGTACCGTAAGAGGTACTGTTATTCTTCATATTATGTAGAAAATTGGACTCAAGTTCACTACGGGTCGCTTTCGCATCGCTAAACGCGGAGGAAAAATTTGACGCAAACGATTCACATATTTGTGGACCATCAGTAGCTCTACCATGAGTTTACTCAGCCAAAACTCGCTAGCGTCTCCGTAAATGATATGTATGAAATATTGTACAGCGCCCCTAGCGGTCACAGAAATAATTAAAATTCGTACCTTGAGCACTATAGATTTCGATAGGTAAGAAACCTAACGTAATCTATTCGATAGTCACTAACGTTTTTCAGCCGTCACCATACTTAACGGCACCATGAGTCACTAATTGGGCAGACGCTATCGAAAAGTACGCTTGCGATAGTAGTTACGTAGCTCACTAGCATTTTGAGGTGTGAAACATATGTTTTCATTAAAATTATATACGTTTTTTAGTGTATTAAAGTCAAAATAATGTCTGGAAAAGCTTATTTAGCATGAAATATGTTAATGGCTAATTTTACTGACTCTCTAAAGAAGCGTTTGAAGATTTGTGCTTACCTATTATTGAATAATGTTACGGAATTGAAGTCAACACAAAGAGTTTCATTAGAACTAAAACAATAATTTTTCATTTCTCTATACACTGTACTAAATTTTGACCCACTCATCCTCATTGTATTATATATTATGATTTAGTAAACTTAAAGTAAGTCAAAAACACTGCGGACCACAAAACGTAAACAAAATTACAAATTAATCGACGACAGTGACATGTTATAAGGAATACAAATCCAAAAACCACTAAATACCATAAGTAGTCCACCAACCGCCAACCTTTCTATTTAGTCGGATTATTTCGTAGTAATCACGGTCATATGAGCTTAGCCGTTCTCTCTTCTTGTAACTGAGGAAGAAAGAAACAAAATATAAGGAGTGAAGTTAGATACACGGCACGATCTATCGAGCTTACCTTAGCGTCTGCGTATGACTCCGTAAGACTCATGGTGCAAGCATTATCGAAATCTATTTGATCCACGTTAATACGCTAGCGAGTTTAACGCTAGCGAGTGATATTTCGATAACAACTCATGGTAGACGTACAGATGTAAATGCGGTTCCGTTTGTCATTGTAGCCGGGAAAGAGCCTCCTTTTTTGTCCTTAAGGTTCGCCCAAAAATAGTTCAGATTTTTGGTGATTTAATTTTCTGTCTTTTATGTAATCATTATATCACTCAATAGCCAATTTGGAACACCGTTTTCCTAATAATTTGAATTCAAGTTCATTCCTAGGGTTCTTATAGATTTTGTAAAGAGATCTTAGTTTTTCCTTTTATTTTAAAGCTCCTATTAAGCTTTTATTGAACCAAGGAGGATATTTTTTATATATAAAGGTAGGCCAGGAAGGCTCGTGCATATGTATAATAATTAGAAGCCTGTCATAAAACACACGAAGCATTTCATTAACATCAGGCATATCCTCAAATGTTTTATCCCAGTTTACATCATTTAGATTCTCGCAATTTTTGTGTAATTAAGTTTATAGTAATTAGTTATTGTAGTCTGAAGGTTGTAAGGAAGTCGGGTTTCTTCACTCGCTTTTAGCAGGATTTCGATTGGAGGGTGGTGGACATCAATATTGCAGAGGGCGTTTAGGGCCGCAGTAATGCTACCAGAAGGTAAATTAGTTAATACAAGGTCTAATTTTCGTCCAGATACATTCATAATGCCATTAAATTGTGTTAATTTATGCATGTGAGTAAATTTTATTAGTAAGTTACTAATGCCAGTCGGCGTGTAATTATGGACTGAGTCATTAACCAAGTTCCATTCTAGGTTACCTAAATTAAAATCACCGACAATTATTATTTTATTATTATTTTCTTTTATTTCATTATTTACACAATATAATTATATTTTTAAATATTAGAATATACAAAAATATATAAAAACATTTAAAAATATAAAAAATGGTGGCCCACCGGTATCGGGAACAGGGTCCAAGCTACCGGCGGTCAGGGCTCCAGAGAGAGGAACCTCCTAACAATGCGGGCCGTGTCCAGAAGTACCGCTTTCTGAATCAAGCCCTTAATCCAGCCGTCCAACGTGAGCCTCCTCAGGTGTTGGTCGAGGCTCTTGGCAATTAAGCCATTGGCTGATACGACTATCGGCACAATGATTGCTGAATCTACATCCCACATGTCGACAACCTCGCGAGCCAAGTCAAGATACTTGATCTGTTTATCTTTCTCGGCTTTCACGAGATTCCCGTCATGAGGGACTGTTATGTCAACAATCATTGCGCGCCGCTCTGTTCGATCCACCACCACTATGTCAGGCTTATTGGCAACAATAGTCCTGTCAGTGATGATGGATCGATCCCAGTACAAGGTGATATTTCCATTGTCGAGAACTGGGTCGGGCACATACCTGTAGTACGGCACTTCAGATTCTACAAGGCTGTATTTAAGAGCAAGTTGCTGATGGATAATCCTGGCTACAAGATTATGTCTATGCAAATACTCTTCGTTAGCTAGACGAGAACACCCGGAGATAATATGTCGGATTGATTCTCCCGGACGGTGGCATGCCCGACACATGTCAACCGTGCCGTCCTTCACAATAAATCTCCGGTAATTCTTCGTCATGATAACTTCGTCCATAATTGCACAGACAAAACCTTCGGTTTCCCCAAAGAGGTCACCGAAACGAAGCCAGGCTACGGACGCTTGGAAATCTACATCGGGTTCATGTAGGGCCCGGAAAAAGCTTCCGTGAAGCTCCTTACTCTGCCATACCTCCCTGCGATCGTTAGTGTCAAGCACTACAAGCTTGCGCCAGTTCTCTTTAGCCAAGGAGAGTGGGGTGAGGCCCTTGTCCACCGCGACCACATCTCGATGCATCCCCACGTCGGCTTCTAGGAAATATTCCCTGAGACTGCATACCTCGCGATTGTGGAGGGTCTTAGCGTTTAAAAAGCCTCGACCTCCACACTTTCGCGGGATATACAGTCTCATTACCGATGACCGTGGGTGATGCATTCGATATGCAGTCAACAGCGTACGGACCCTCCTATCCAAGGCGTCGAGTTCGGTTTGAGTCCATTTGAGTATGCCAAAAGAGTACATCAAAACGGGCATGACCCAACCGTTGAAGGCGCGCACCTTGTTTCCGCCTGATAGAAGACTATTAAATACTTTCTTCAGGCGGTCAAAAAAGCGCTGCTTCAACGATTGCTTCATGTCAGTAACATTGATGCCCAACGCTTCCGACATACCCAAATACTTGTAGGTTTCGGATGCGGAGAGGGCTCTAAGGTTTATGGAATCCGAGAGTTGGGTTCCCACGGATTCCACAATCTCCCCTCGCTTTACATGCATGACCGCACATTTATCCACTCCAAATTCCATCCTGATGGCGCTACTGAAAGTTTCAGTTATTTTCAGTAGCTCCATCAGTTGCAAATTATTGGAGGCAAAGAGTTTTAGGTCATCCATGTAGAGGAGGTGAGATATTACCTGACCACCTCTCCTCAACCGATAGCCTAGACCTGAATCCTCCAGCAGCGTGCTTAGAGGATTCAAGGCTAAGCAGAACCAAAGCGGACTCAAACTATCGCCCTGAAAAATGCCCCGCTCGATCCTTATCGGTTCGCTATTCCTCTGGATATTTCGACATCCTGGATAGCGAAGGACCGTCCTCCATTGCCCCATACACGACATCAGGAAGGTGCGCAGAGTTGCATCTACTTTATACAACTCCAGCACCCTCATGAGCCATGTATGTGGCACCGAGTCATAGGCCTTCTTATAATCTATCCAACATGTCGACAGATCCTTTCGGAAACGACGAACCTGTTGGCTAATGGTCATATCAATGAGGAGTAACTCCTTAGTACCGCGGGACCCGTTCCTACATCCATTTTGAGAGGCAGACATGATGGAATTGGTGTCTATATGTTTGTTAATTTTAGCTCTCAAAATGGATGTAAGAACTTTATATACCGTCGGTAAACACGTGATCGGTCTATAATTTTTGGGTTCCGCGGTGCTACCTGATTTATGGAGCAGGTGGGTAACGCCTATCGTTAGGAATTGGGGCAGCGAACCAGATTCCAAAGCAGTCTGGTACTGAGCCGCCAAGCGAGCGTGTGACCCTAAAAACCATTTGAGCCAGAAATTGTGCAGCCCGTCCGGCCCTGGAGATTTCCAGTTAGGTAACGGACGGACTGCACGAGCTACATCTTGGGGGCAGATGGTAATAGCCCCCATTTCTGGTAATGGATCGCAGGCTCGCTCGATCTTTCGAGCCCAATCACCTTCGGTGTGACTGACAGGCACCGACCAGATACTGCGCCAAAACGAACACATGACATCGTCATCTGGCAGGCGCGTGTCAGTCACACCTTGGTCTCGCTGCTCCCAACCCCTATAAACCCACCTTTCATCGCTCTGGAAGGTGCGATTCTGAGTGTATCGGTCAACTCGCCGCTTATACCTACGAATACGGTTCGCCCATGCATACACTTTCTGCTTCAGGAAGTCGATGCGCTCTGTGACACGGGACATATAGTCCTGAGGGCTGATATCAGTCCCTGAGAACGCCCGCCTCACAAAGCGCATCACTCTAGGGCGAGTATTGCCCTCCCTGAAGCAGATTAGTTTGCCGATGAGCGCTCTGGCCCCACCAATACGGCGTTCAATTCTGCACTGCCAAATTGGTACGGTTGGTTTCGGTCGTGTAGCTCTAGAATCATTAGGAAATATTACGTGAGCTACACGACATACCGCTACAGCCGCGCAGTACAGAATCGAATGAGTATCAGTGAGGTCTTCGCAGTCATCAAAATAGTTTGACAACTGCGAATCCAGAACTGCCACTAGCGCCCTATTTTTCTTATGCATGGGCAAACGAGGTAAGCGTGGCCTTACTTCGGGCGACATGAACCGATATTCTCGAATCGCATCCTCCAAAGCACTCCTCAATTCCACATTGCACTGGGTACTTACGTTTGTAGCCCTGTCATCACTCCCCTCGTCAGCTTGATATGTGTCTAACTGAGGTAAAACTACAACAGTCTGCGACGGGGGGGCGATGACATGGCTACTCTGTATTTCACTTCGCAGGCGCTCAAGTACAGTGTCATCCAACATATGATTACGCTGGATAACCCGCACCTGATCCGACAGTCGTTGTGCCGAAACGTTGACAGCTGGTTATTATTATTATTATTATTATTTATTTGTGAAAACATGAGTACACATACAGAGCATGCAAGTTATTAAATTACATTACAGTCTTAAGATCAGTCATGTTTGGCCTTAGTGGCGTACAAATATTTAAATTTCAGTTATAAAAGTTATTGGATAAAGTATTAGATTACATAAGAACAAAATAGTAAATGTCAATTATGAAAACAATTAAATTAAATATATGGTCATAGATAACAATTATTAAATGTCAATTAAAATTATCACCATAGCAATAATATGTTGCTTTATGTAGATTATGTCAAAGATGTATTGATAATATTTGTAACTACACGGTATTAGATGTTGTCATTAAGAAATTCTAGAATACTGTAGTATGCTTTCCCTTCTAGCAGTATCTTTAATTTATTTTTTAATTGACGAGAATTAAGCTCCTTCCAGCTATTTGGGAGTTTATTGAAAATTTTAGGGGCCATACAGAAAACACTCTTGTGCATTAATGCTGTTTTCGATCTATGTAGACAGAGAATACTGTCATCGCGTCAATTATGGTTGCGATCGACCACTTCTGATTGTCGTGGAAATAAGTGTCGATTTGATTTTACAAACATGACAATGTCTAAAATCAGGCAAGGCAGAGTTAATATTTTATATTTTTTAAAGTAGGGCTTACAACTTTCAGTTGACTGTAACTTAAACATAGTTCTAATGCACCTTTTTTGGGCTTTAAAGGGTATGTCCTTGTCGGTTGAGTTGCCCCAGAAAATGATCCCATATCTTAAATGTGAAGAAACCAAACCGTGATAAGCCGTGAGCAATGATTCACTGTTAAGCACTGGGACCAGTTTGAACAGCGCATAACAAGAATTACTAATTTTTTTACTGAGTTCTTCTATGTGTGCTTTCCAGTTTAGCTTTTTGTCAATCGTCACTCCAAGGAATTTAGTGTTGTCAACTTCTGTAATAATTCTATTATTGTACTGGACGTTAAGATCGGTCATAGTTGATAAACGTTGACTGAAGTGCATTACGTTAGTTTTACTAAGATTAATTTTTAGATTATTATTATTCATCCAATTTATTATTGATGTGACAGAATTATTAATGTCATTATTGTAGCTATCTTTAGTATTACATTGAATTGTGATAGTGCTATCATCAGCAAAGAGTGTAACTGGTTGGTCTACATGTTTAGGTAAGTCATTTATATATACTATGAATAGTAGTGGACCCATCACACTACTCTGAGGGACTCCATACTTGACTACTTGCTCGTGCGAATGAAATATTTCTTCACATTTAGTTTTAACGTTTATCCTAGATATCTCCGTGACCTGTTTTCTGTCATCAAGATATGTTTTTATTAATTTTAGAACCGTGCCTCTTATACCGTATGCTTCCAACTTATTTATTAAAATATCATGCCTGACGTAATCAAACGCCCGCGTCATATCACAGAATATGGTACAGACGGGGTTGGTTCTATCGACATTTATCATAACTTTATGTAGGAAATCGTAAACAGCCATATTTATAGTTCGGTTTTCTCTGAATCCTTTTTGTTCGTTAACTAGTATATTGTGTTTTTCTAAATAAGTACTAAATTCTTTATAAAAATACTTTTCAAAAATTTTGGAGAAAACACTAATAATCGAAATAGGTCTGTAAAATTCCATGGATTCTCTATTTTCTTTTTTAAATATAGGTTTTACAATTGATTTTTTTAAAGCATCAGGGAATATACCGGTACTTATACTTAAATTAATCAGATGGCTAAGATGCGTACAAATTTCTGGAGCCACCAACTTAACTATTTTTGTTGATATTCCGTCATGACCCACGCTGTTCGTATTTTTCAATAGTTTGATTGTTCTAAACACGTCTTGCGGTATACAATACAGGCATGCAAGTCTGTCTGTTCAAATATCACGTTACAACAGTCCAAAAAAATGTCCAAGGTACTACGTAACAAAGGAGGTGGCAAGTAGACTGCGCACAGAGCTATTCTACGAAAAGTTTTCGTAAACGGCACTTCAATAGTTATCCAAAGATCCTCACATTGGCTTTCCCAGTGAACGTTTTGACTTGATTTTCTTTAATACGGCGATTAATACACCACCTCCATAATTTTTCCTATCTCTTCTGTATACAATATATCTGTGTCAAAAAGCTCCGCGCTTAGAACATATTTAGCCATGTTTCAGTCAATACAACAATGTCATAGTTCTCTAAAGATAATTGACGACAAAAATTATGAGTCTTCGTGCGTAAACCGCTTGTATTTTGGTAATAAATATTAATAGTAAGAGCCGAGAATTTTATAACACTACAAAATATACAATGGGCGGCCTTATCGCTTTCTGCGATCTCTTCCAGGCAACCATGGGATGGACAGTGATGTGCCTGGACATAAAGTGGGGCTGTCGTTGGCGTAAAAAAATAAATAAATACAATATACTAAAATTGATACACAGATATATACATAAATGCATACATATTAATTGTATAAGCAACGAAAATTAATGAAGACTATAGATAATTACAGTTACGAGAACAAGCTCACAGCGACAAGTAATGTTCCTTTACGAGTCTTTTAAATGCGAGTAACGCTCGGTGGTGAGTCGGACACGTATACCTACGTAAGTGATGCACATGGTTCTACTAGTTGGTTAGACCACTGCGTAGTTTATAGAACAATTATTGTAATGATCTCTTGAAAAATTTAGACCTTCCCTTGGAATTTACTGAATGTAGTAAAAGTAGATGTAGAATTAAGGAACATGAAACCATTTTATATAATATGTATGCGGAAATTGTGCGTATTGTCTGTGAATGTGCCATCGCCAGTAACTGTAAGAACGGAATACAGCGCAAAAAGCGTTACATAACGGGCTGGAATAAGCATGTGAAGGATGCACACGGACAGGCTCGGCTTGGTTTTCAAACCTGGACGTTGTTTGGTAGGCCGAAAAATGGTGATTTGTATAAAAAAAAGGGTGGAAAGTACAAGGGTTTTTAAAAGTAAATTAAAATTGTGTCAAAATAATAAGGACCAAATGAAAATGAACATGATTTTGGTAGTTTTTGGAAAGCCACGAACAGGTTGAATCCCAGGTTGGGTTTGCCTGTGAGTGTTCAGGGCCTTGGTGATCCTAATGATATCGCCAACCTATTCAGCAGAGCCTTTAGGGTTGGGTCTCCCCTAGGTACGTCGTCTGGCGGGCCGGAGGTGGTGGGAGGTCCGAAGACATGCCTATTTGGTTTGCGGCCAGGGAGGTAGCTACTGTCATACGCAACTTAAAGAGAGGCAAGTCGCCGGGTCATGACAGCCTAAGTATAGAGCATTTACTATATGCTGGTAAGCACTTACCGTGAGTGCTAGCAATGTTTTTTAGCTTGTGCCTGAGTCACTCGTATCTTTCAGCTGATTTACTTAAAACTATTGTTGTGCCCATTGTTAAAAATAAGTCTGGAGATGCGAGTGACAAGAACAACTACAGGCCATATTCCTGGCTACCATCATTGCAAAGGTGTTGGACAGTCTGATTGATCAGCAGCTGGATAAGCACTTAACACTCAACGACGCCCAGTTTGGATTTAAGCCACATTTATCCACGGAAACAGCTATACTAAGCCTGAAACAGACTGTTCAAAACTATGCAAGTAGGAAAACTCCTGTATGTGCATGTTTTCTGGACCTCTCCAAGGTTTTCGACGTCGTATCTTATGACTGCCTATGGAGGAAACTGTCGAAGGTCAAGAACCTCCCAAGCGATATCATTAGGATCCTAAGTATTGGTATAAAAACCAATACTTACAATTATGTTAAGTGGGCGGGTGTCTTGTCGGATGCATACGGGTTGGAGTGCGGTGTGAGGCAGGGGGGAATCAGCTCACCCAAGCTATTCAACCTGTGTGTAAATGAGCTGATCTATGAGCTCAGCAATACCGATATCGGGTGCTCCATTGACGGGCACTACGTCAATAACATCAGCTACGCGGATGATATGGTATTGCTGAGCACTTAGGAGGCTTCTTCGCATCTGTGAGGACTACGCGGTGGCTCACGGCCTTAGGTACAATGCGACCAAGAGCGAACTACTGGTTTTCAAAGCGGGTAACAAATGTTATGATACTGTCCCACTAGTCACCTTGGGGGGCGCTCAGCTTTCCAGGGTCACGAAGTCACTGATAGTCTGTCCGACGATGTGGACGTGGAGAGGGAACGCAGAGCATTGGCAGTTCGATGTAACATGCTGGCTCGTAGCTTTGCACGTTGTACTAGGTAGGTGAAAATTACACTCTTTAGAGCGTATTGTCAATCTATGTACACGTGTGCCCTATGGGTCAGCTATACAAAAAGCTGCTCGTACAATGCTCTGCGAGTCGAATACAATAACGCCTTCAGAGTTATATTGGGGCTGCCGCGCTTTTGCAGTGCATCGGGGATGTTCGCGGAGAATGGCGTGCCAGATTTTTACGCACTGATGCGAACACGGATAGCATCCCTGATGCGGCGAGTGCATGACAGCTCCAACAGCTTAGTGGCTATAGTAGCCGACAGGATGGATAGTCCAATGATGTGGCAATGGATGACCAGTCATCGTGCGTCATTCCAATATTTAAAATAAGTTGTTTAGTGTATTTTTTTGTGTAGTATGTGCTTTCATGTATGTATGTATGTTTTGTGTATAAATTGTAATGTGTGTTTGTTTATGGACTTATGGTCTGAAATAAATTTATTATTATTATTATTAATATACACTAAAAAGAGGAAAGGATCCAATATCGAGCCTTGTAGAACTCCCATTTTTACTTTTAAACCGAGTGAATTGATACAATAATTTGTACTTGCTGTTGTCTATCATTTAAATAAGATTTTACTAAGCTGAGCGCATGTTTTCCAAGTCCATAATGCTCAAGTTTCAAAAGTAAGGTTTCGTGGTCGACGCAATCAAATGCCTTGGAGAGGTCACAAAAGATTCCTATAGCATCTTGCGCTTCTTCCCACGCGTCAAAAATGTGTCTTAATAAGGTTACACTGGCGTCGGTCGTACATCGTCCTTTAGTCCCAACATCGTCTTAGATAATGGGGTGCTTGAAACTGTATACTCGGCAGTTTTTCTTAGTATAACAGTAGATGCCAAACTTCAGTGGGGCCCTCATGTATCAAGCCTAGCGGGCAGGCTCAGTTCGGCCGCCTACGCCGTCAGAAAAGTAAGACAATACACTGACGTTGATACAGCTCGATTAGTTTATTTTAGTTATTTTCATAGCGTTATGTCCTACGGTATTCTGCAGTCGGGCAAAGCCGCTGACATTCAAAACATATTCGTTCTTCAAAAACGAGCTGTTCGAGCTATTTACCAGCTTGGTGCCAGAGTTTCTCTGAGAGATTTTTTTAAAGATGTTGGTATTCTCACGGTGGCATCACAATTCATCTTCGCCAACATCTTATATATTAGGCATAATATACACTTATACACTAGTGTAGTGATTAACACCAGAAATAAGGACAAATTACGAGCTCCATTTCACCGGCTTCATAAGGTACATAACTCATTTGTTGGACTTGGTATAACTTTTTATAACATGCTGCCCTCTTCTTTGCTAGATTTGCCTTTTAATGCGTTTAAAACTAAAGTAAAATCCACCCTTTGTTCAAAGGCATACTATTGTATCAATGACTACTTAAACGATAAGAATAGTTGGTCGCTGTGATTAACTCAAGACAATGTTTATGTTCTTTCTCCAGAATTAGTTTTCCTACTGACAGGTTATATGAGTTCATATAATTGATTATTTTTTTTATTTGACTGTATAAGTCAATGTAATTTAATTTAGTTAAATTTTAATTTATTATTGACATACTCTACTCATCACAATGTGTGTTTTATGAGTTGTATTGCAATAAGTGGTTAGCTAGCGTCCTCGACTATTGATTATACTATTCTTGCCGGAGCAACCGGCAGCAAGCTCGTCATGCTCCCTTAGATGTCACTGCCTGCGGTAACGTCGGGGGTCGGGTTGCCTCCTTCACTCCAATATGGCGAGGGGGGTGATGGCTGATCTTTGCGTTATGCTCGTGAACGGGTGCTGCTTGTGGTGACTGGTCGTCTTGCTGATCATGGTTTTAATTGTTATTAGTAATTGTTTACTTATTTTACTTCGATGGGGCTAGTTTATCATTTCTCACTTCGAGCTACACCAATTGCCTTATGTAAGCGGGCACGCCCTTTATTCCTGGAGGCTTTGATTTAGGTATTAAGTTCTATTTACGTTTTTTTTTATGTTGAAATTTTTATCTGCTTGAGTACAGTTTGTTCATTGTTTTGTTGGTATACTGGCGCGTGCTAGCTAACGTATGGCAAGTGTGTAATTTAATCCAATATTTTGTGTTTCGTAATGTTAATTACTTTGCATACGATTTGTATAGAATCAAGTTTATATAACTAAACAGACAGACGTGCTGCTGGGGAGTTTGTTCCACCACTTCTTCTTCCCAGCTAAAGCACTAGGAAGTGGTGACGGGCGGGCATTTTTGGGGGACTGTCTTATGTAACTTTGACGTTCGAAAAGTGCTGATTTTCAGCCTAGTTTGAATAAATGACTTTTGATTTTGATTTTTGATTTTTGATTTTAGTAAAACCATACTGTTTATCGTGAAGGATTTTATAATTAACATTTCTGTTGTATGAAGTCCCCTTAAATAGTTAATAATACTTATAACCAAACATAAAACTATTTATTTTTAACGGAGTGACTTTCAACACGTCTTACTGCTAACGCGCGGCAGTTTCGACCACCGTTGATGACATTAGTTTGTAATGCTCTAGATAGTAATCAAGTCTTTTATTGATAAGACGTTCTAGTACCTTGGATAAGGCAGTCAGAACTGCAATGGGACGGTAATTATTCGGCAGGTTCTCGTCGCCTCCCTTGAAGACTGGGTGAATTATTGCCTTTTTAAAAGAAGAGGGTAAGACGGGTGTCTCGAAACAGAGGTTAAAAATATGGCATAGTATAGGTGCCAGGGAGGTTGAGTATCTCTTCAAGATGTAGGGTGACGTTGACTTTCAATATCTTCTTAATTAGTCAGTTTCCAGGTGTGGAACAATAATTTCAATGCGGGAAGGGTACATTATTATGTGACTCTCACGTGGTGATAGGTATTTTACTCCCACGAACACGAACACGGCAATTTGCAGTCTTAGTCACATTTACAAAAGTTTAAAAAAGCATAGGGTGACTTACATAGGCACTTTATAGACAGATGTTAACGACGGGCTTACCTTTTAACCTAAACCGACTGACTGGCCAGCCTAGCCATTCCATTTAGAAGACTCTCAGTTGATACTCACGGGGACGGCTACCTTCCAGTCAGCCACTCCAGGAGTCAGGTATGTCACGGGCAGCTGGTACGGAAGCCCCGTCAAGTAACCTGCTCAAGCAGAAACAATCATTGTTGATAATGGCTATCTGATCATTGCAATCGCTGCTGTAAAGCGTTAGGGACTAAATTTCTAAAGATTGTTTCGGATAAAATCTGCTCGGCTCGGCTGTAGTTTGAGTCAAATAAAATGATTATTAAAGATGTATTTTATCCACAGAGCTGTTTGTTGAATAGCAGAGTGACGTAGGTGAGTTTTTGCGGTCTGAACTGGTATTTTTATGACAGTCTTGTGCATCAGATCAGATTTCCATCAGAATTAAAAAAAAATGTGATGTTTTGTTTGCATCGTCATTTCTCAGATTCAGATCATATGCAGCGCGCATACGAGTACGCTATAACATTAAGTATTTGCTTCACTGTTGGTTGGAGTGCACCCGTGTCGTATAGCGTGAGTCTCACCAGAGTGTGCGTACGAGCAGGCGCCCTGGGACCGCGCCGGCGCCGTCACTGCCAGCAGCGCGCCGCACGCCAGCAGCACCGATCCCGCGCCACACATCATCGTGCAGTGGTGCGCCGCTCCGCTCGTCGCACATAATATGCACTCCACTCGCCTCATTAAACTGCTTGTTTCACAAATTAATGCTCATGCTATACCATTAAATTATCTATGCAGTAATGAGAGCGCGTAACAAATATTGCTACTGAACAAGTTTAGTACAAACAACCTTGTCATTAATTACTTTCGAAACCCCTTGTGCACTGTCATACATACATAATCAGCCTATAATGTTCCCACTGCTGGGACACAGGCCTCCTCTCTGTGAGAGGGAGTGGGCCGTAATCCACCACGCGGGCCCAGTGCGGGTTGGTAGATGTCACATGTCTTCGAATTTTTGGTTCTAGGACATGCCGGTTTCCTCACGATGTTTTCCTTCACCGTTTTGAGAGCAGTGGTGATGGAATAATTTACACAAAGTAAAGCGCCTGTCCGGGTTCGAACCTACGACCTACAACTCGTAAGTCGCGGCCGTCACCACTGGGCCACCACTGCTCCTGTCAAATCAAAGGAAATAGGTAATATTTTTTGGATATACTTTTTAATAATTTTAAAATTAATGAATAACGAATCCATTCCCTTTAACACAAAATATACCTACTTGATTTGCAGTATTTGATCCAATAAACTGTCGTGTCGATGGTATCCTTGCTCGATATTGTAACAGCGTGGTCACAGTGTTACAATATCGAGCAAGGATTCCATCGACACGTTCGAACCAAGTGTAAACAATATTATAGTTGGGGAACTATAACATTGTTCACACTTGGTTCGAACGACAACATTCTGTCGTGGGCGGCGGGGGACACTCTTGAGTTCAACGATGGCAGAAACGGTGCCGTCGGGGGGCGACGGGGTACGCTCTGACATCAGCGCTGTTGGTCACTCCGATGTCACCGGTTTTGGACCCTTTGATATTCGCTGTCGTGGACACTCTAACATAGGTGTTATTGGACGCTCTGACTTTGGCGGTTTTGGACGCTCTGACGTCGACTGTGGAGAATGCACTGATGATGGCGGTATCGGACGCTCTGACGTCGGTGGTGCTGGAGACACTGACGTCGGTGGTGTTGGGAACGCTGACGGTGGCAGCGACGGGGAGGCAGATGAGCGTAGTGCACCACGATAGTGGTGCGGCGCGAGGTGGCGCAGCGCTGCGTGCAGGCGCTCGATGTCCTGCTGCTGCAACGCCAGCTCACGCCGCAGCTCCGCCAGCGACAGCAGTACTGCCAGACGCCGTGACTCCTCCTCCAACACCTGCCCAGCACACACGCACACTTGTTGTTTTTATTATTTTTTAGCAACATGTCTTCAATTAAAATTAATATTGGCAGTGCAGTGGAAAGACGAACAGTTTGGTCGACTGTACGCAATGCCATTTATATCACCCAACAATGAGGACCTATTTATAAACCGGTCAATCGGACAACTTTTCAGAAAGTATTTAGCATTAACCACCATGCAATGTTATGTAGTAGTACAATTCGGAGACGACAATACGACAGTTCATAAACTGCGACCGGCTCCGGACCAGTGCACCAATGGTGTCGTAGGTACTTTAGAAGCATCTTAGAAAGATATCGATTTCTCCACTTTGAAAGGCAATTCAATTTTATTGGGCCCGCATAACTTTGTTCCAACTTTGCGGATTTCCTAAATCTGTTTAAAGACATTATTTTTTCTGTTATATTTACATAAGCCATTTATCACTTTGCAAACTTCAGAAAAGAAAAAGCCTTTGCCCTCATGTCCTCCATTAAAACCCACCATTTCATTCAGAAAATATTTTCGTGAAAGAATCATTCATAAAATATGTACAAAATGTAACTTATCTGAAATAACTCAAAACTTCAGAAACCCGAACTAATTGTTATTGCAAAGAATTGATGTGTTAAGTAGGTATAGTCAGTGTGGATTAATTTATTTTCATAAATTATTTTATAATATGTATATTTGTGAGTTTTGTTCATCATCATCATCTGCCTGCCTTTTCCCAACTACGTTGGGGTCGGCTTCCACTCTAACCGGATGCAGCTGAATACCAGTATTTTACATGGAGCGACTGCCTGTCCTAATATGAATATTATTTATAAAGGTAACTACATTTAGTAACATTAAAATGCGTATACACAGTTATGCAACTATTTATTCTAGTTACTAAATTAAATGACTGACTAACTGTACGGGTCAACAACAGTACAGTACGTTTACCTGGGTCATCATTATTGCGCCACCCTCTCTGTATGTTTCCATCGTTTAAATTATTGCACTTACACCGCAATAAGTCAGTACTTAATTCGGCGACATACAGTGCGCGTGACTCTTAACCCCATATCGTTCACCCTTCAGTCTAGTATAAATATGATATTAATCTCATATTTGTGAAAACAGACAATACAGTGAATTTATTAATCTAAAACCGACTTTCATATCTTATCTCATCCTTTATCTCTATCTTATCCCAACCCCGAACAATGGTCCTTCGAGCACGTTAGCGGGCCCGAAACGCGTGTGCAGAACTTTTTGCTAAGTGTGCGTTTTACCGGTTTCGTTACACGCAATTAGAACCCTTGAAAAATACAGTGTGTGTGTGTGTGTGTGTGTGTTATCACGTGAATTTGTTCAATCCCGGTGATCCCGGTGCTTAGGAAGGCGCCACTTTGTCTCATCTCGTGATCCTGTTCAATCCCGGTGCCTAGGAAGGCACCACTTTGTCTCATCTCGTGATCCTGGTGCCTAGAAAGGCGCCACTTTGTTTCATCTCGTGATCCTGGTCAATCCCAGTGTTTAGGAGGGCGCCACTCATCTTATCTTGCGATCCTGTTCGACACCGAAGGAACCCTACAAGTAAGGTATATTTCTTCTTACATATACTATGGCTACAATGGAAGACATTTTAGCTACTAAGCAGCAAATCATTGAAGGCATAGATAGACTTTACTCCAACTTCAAGAAAGATGGAGCAGAGCGGAAGACCCCTGACTACCTACGTCGACTATTAGAAAGCCTAGAGCAATATTTTACGGAGTTTCATTTTTCATTATAATCGTATGAATTTGTTCTTTTGGTGATCAGTCTCATGTATATTTCACTACCAATCAGCATGATCAAAGAAACGTGAAATATAGCAATATCAAAACAGCCATTCAGAATTATAAGCCTTCCACAGACAGACCTCAAACCCCTGTTTTGAAACCCCTTACTTTTCAACCGTCTTCAACATCTAAAACCTCGAACCTCTCATCTCAAACTAATCCTCCTAAGGATAGCGCAAATATAGAAAACCTCTTAAAGAAACAAGCTACTAATTTTAGAGCATTTTCAAGAGAAGCTGTTGACATTGATCTCAATCTTATCTCGGAAAAGTGGGAGTTTGAAGACATCCTAAAGACTGAAAACTCGTTGGGCAGCTAGTGACACCCTACACTGGGAACTGGACAACGAGCTCAACGGCTCCAACGCCCAGTACGACGAACAATTCTCGAATTACGAAAAATATTATAAAACCCTGAAAAAAGATATTAACCGAAAGATGTGGTCGGTGGCTCATATTGAGAAATCCAACCAAAAATGGAAATAGCTACTTTTTAAGGAAGCTATACGTCGTGGATCTCATTCAAAGATCTTTTTACAGAAACTGTACACAATATTCCCTCTTTATCAAACGCCATTTTATGCCTATGCATTATTTTACTTCGATGGGGCTAGTTTATCATTGCTCATTTCGAGTTACAGCAATAGACTTATGTAAGCGGGCACGCCCTTTATGCCTGGAGGCATTTAGGTATTAAGTTTTATTTACGTTTTTTTTATGTTGTAATTTTTATTTGCTTGAGTACAGTTTGTTCATTGTTTTGTTGGTATACTGGCGTGTGATAGCTAACATAATATGGCAAGTATGTAATTTAATCTAATGTTTTGTGTTTCGTAATATTAATTACTTTGCATACAATTTGTATAGAATCAAGTTTATATAACTAAACAGACAGATGTGCTGCTGGGGAGTTTGTTCCACCACTTCTTCTTCCCAGCTAAAGCACTAGGAAGTGGTGAAGGGCGGGCATTTTTGGGGGACTGTCTTATGTAACTTCAACGTTCGAAAAGTGCTGATTTTCAGCCTCATCATCATCATCATCATTTTGCCGAAAGACGTCCACTGCTGGACATAGGCCTCCCCCAAGCACCGCCACTTCGACCGGTTTTGTGCTTCCCGCATCCAGCGGATTCCTGCGGCCTTCACAAGGTCATCGGTCCACCTTGTAGGAGGCCTTCCAACGCTACGTCTTCCGGTACGCGGTCGCCATTCCAGAACTTTTCAGCCCCATCGGCCATCTGTTCTGCGAGCAATGTGCCCTGCCCACTGCCACTTAAGTTTGGCAATTCTTCGGGCTATGTCGGTGACCTTAGTTCGCCTACAGATCTCTTCATTTCTGATTCGATCACGTAGGGAAACCCCAAGCATAGCCCTCTCCATTGCCCTTTGAGTGACTTTTAGCTTTTTGATAAGGCCCATTGTAAGCGACCACGTTTCAGTGCCATAGGTCATCACTGGCAACACGCACTGGTCAAAGACTCTCGTCTTGAGACACTGTGGTATGCGGGACGAGAAGATACGTAGCTTCCCGAACGCTGCCCAGCCGAGTCGGATTCGACGATTGACCTCTTTCTCGAAGTTGGACCTACCTAACTGGACAGTTTGTCCTAGATAAACATACTCGTCCACAACTTCGAGCGTAACGTCTCCGATTTTCATGAGAGTGGCTGTAACATGGCCATTTGACATGATCTTTGTCTTGTCCATGTTCATTTTAAGACCCACGATTTTCAGCCTAGTTTGAATAAATGACTTTTGATTTGCCCAAAAAATGCAGTTCCTGAAAAGTAAAATCAAGGGCGAGACGGAAAAATTTATCAACCATCTTCAAATACATAAGTTCCGACAACTACCCCGTTTGTTAGAATATTCTTACGCAGCGCTATGACAATTAGCGTCGTATTTTTATATCTCATCTCAAAAACATTCTAAGTTTTTTGCAAATTGACTTGCCCTTGCTTCTGGAAGGTGTCGTTCCTGAAGTCCAAGAAGACGTGTGGCTGCAGAACAATGGCTGTCCCGCTCACTACGCTGTTAGAGTACGAGAGCACCTTGATACAGCGTATCCAAATAGGTGGATAGGGCGCTTAGGTCCAATATTGTGGCCACCACGCTCGCCAGATCTAAATCCCCTAGATTTCTTTTATTGGGGTTGCCTAAAAGAAAGAGTTTATAGCAAAGAAATCACTAGCATTGACCAATTGAAGACTAGAATCCAGGCAGCAGCTAGAGAAATCAGCGAAAGCGGGTTTGCCCGACGAATTAAACGGTCGTTTATTCGACGTTGCAGAGCGTGTATACCTGCGAATGGTGGCCATTTTGAACATTTTGTTTAATTTTAATGATTGTAATCATGACAAAGATTAATAATAAATGATAAATAAAGTGATTTGTTTTTTTTTAATTCTTTGTTCAAATACCTAAAGTAACAAGTTAGGTCTAGATAACTCTGCAATAGTAGTTTTTTTTATACAAATGGGCACTGACACTGTAGTGTATTTTTTTGCAAATATCGTAAGTATTAACGCAGTAAAGTTTAAAAAAGTAGTTTAATGAAAATCTTCTTTTCTTCAATTAAAATTGAATATCTTTTTGATAAATAATAGGATCTGTTATAGTGATACCATTTTGAAATCGATATTTAGTAGGCATATTATTAAATAAATGGGCACTGACAGTGTAGTACGTTTTTTTTACAAAAATCGCCCTTGAACTTCGATGGTATGTAAAAATTAGGGTTAAAATTAGAGAAGAACCAACTTTTTCTTCAAAAGAGCTAAATTTACATAAAAAAAACATTATTTATCATGATAGCTCTAGTATTCAGCAGTAATTAACAGAAATCAAAATGAAAAAATAATTGTTTTTGTTGAAACTACAAACAAATTTGTAATAAAAGGTAGAAATTTCGTAAATAAAAGACAGAAAGGAAATATTTTCGTAACCCTTGGGTAAAAATGGTTAAAATTTTTAGTTGTTATAGTTAATTATCTGGTTCATCGAATCCTGAACGGTGGACCACTACTTACGCCACACCCTGTATACCAGTGAATAAACTATATCAGTGCTCAAACAATAACTCGAGATATTGACATAAACATTTAAAAAGTGGACGGTGTCATGCAAAGTGAATGACCTCTATAAACGAACAGGGTCATTAGCGCACGTTAATCATATTTCGTTATTGTAACTACTGAATACCAATTTACGTCAACATAGCAAGCGTGCAGTTGACGTAGTGGCGTTACTAGTCGCTCCGCGTTTGCACTGACCAACATGTATCTTCGGATTTTCTGAATACCTCGCTAGAACTACGCCGTCGCGTTCCAATGCAGTTTAGTTACACTTAGGAAAATAAACATTACGTTTGATTGCGAATTGATTGTTAGTCGTATTTGCTGCCATCATGTTCAAATCACCACCATCATCAAAGAATCAAAACACTCCTTCGCGCTCTGAATCCGACTTACGCAAGATTGGTGCAGAAGTATTACCGCCAGAATTAAATATTGTAAACGTTACTCAACGTGTAAAGCGTCGCTGCCCATCAGGCGAAAGAGCTTGCGAGTTGTCCGATGAACTAGCCAGAATGAAGGCTGAAATAACCAACGATATTAAAGTACTGATCAATGAACTGATATGCGCTCAAAATTCCAGACTCGAGAAAGTGGAAAATCATTTCAAGGAGATTAACTGTCACTACGTAAAAATAGAGAAAACCAATGATGGAATAGAAAAATCCATGACCTCTATGTCCAATACTTTGGTAACCTTGGAATCTAAGATTCTTAGCCTTGAGAAAGAGCGCACTACCACGTCTGCTAAACTATCATTTCTTGAGGAAAGGCTGGAGTTGCTCGAGAGAAGCCAACTTAAAACTTGCATTGAGATACGTTATGTCCCTAAAAAGTCCCAAGGGAATAAAAACGACCTGTATGACTTGGTTTGGAAACTGTCTGAGCAATTGCATTGTGATTTGAAGGAACAAGATATTAGAGACGTGGCAAGACAACCTTCTAAACAAGAAAACAAAACAGCGAATGTAACCTTAGAACTTTCAAATACTCGTATCAAGTACAATCTACTAGCAAGCGTTCGGGACTTTAACAAGAAGAATCCGAACAATAAATTAAACTCTTCTCACTTAGGTTGTAACGGTGCCGTTGCGCCTATATATATCGCTGAGCAATTAACCGCTCATGCAAAAAAGCTATTTTATGTCACAAGAAACTTTGGAAAGGCTAATCAGTTTATCCACTGCTGGACATCTAATGGGAGAATAATGTTAAGAAGGGAAAATGATAGCAAACCTATTATCATAAACAATGAATCTCAATTAGATCAACTACTTACGAACAATGGCACATGACTATCAGACAGACTAAGCTCATTTTTTTCCCTTCTGCTAATTATGTCCTATGCATTTTTTAGTCGTAGCTTTTCTTATTTTTATTCGGTTTTGAATCATATAATTTTAATTGTTATTACCCCAATAGCACGAACACCACATTATAATAATACTAAATTACAATCCACAACATCAATTCTCTTTTACAAAATACACGTAACAGGCACTCATATCACCTACCAGCACACCAATAGATATAAACTAACAATAAGCACACATGTTCACCTAGCACATTGCCGCCGTCTTTTAAATTATATCACCATACAATCACACACATTTTAAACGAGTATTTGAAATAGCGCTTTCTTGAAGTTCACGACGTATTTCGGTCACAATCTTAGTCAAATATCTAACACTTACCGTAAACTAATACCATGACCGATAATATTTTGACGTTATTGAACAACGTCGATGAAACTTCAGTATCTGAATCACACACCTGTACACCAGAACAAGTGAACCAAATTTTAGGTAACCCAAACCACTACCTAAAAACGTTCTGCCAAAACATTAGGTCTATTAATTGTAACTTTTTAAGCCTACAAGCATTTCTAAATCTCCTTCCATTTGACTGTAAACTCTTAGTTCTTACAGAATGCTGGCTACCTTGTCTAAGAAATCAACAAATTCCTGAAATACAAACTTATACTAGCCACAAGACTATGAAACACATTAACCAGAGTGACGGTGTGGTAGTTTACACAAAGTCATTTCTTAACCCTATAGTAGAAGAACTAGACTTTAACAATTCAGCAACTGGGCTAGTAATCAAAACTAAAATTGATACAGCAGTTCTATGCATTTACCGCTCACCGTCTACTGGAAATATTGACAGCTTTTTATGTGCGCTAAATAATATACTTCCTACACTACGCGAATTTAAATCTGTTATTTTTACAGGCGACATTAACATTGACATTGGATCACCTTTGGATACTCGCTCCCAAAACTACCTAAATTGTCTCGCGTTTCATGGTTTTCTCCCTGCTCACACTCTACCGACAAAAGGTAATAACTGTCTCGACCACATTTTTGTGCGAACAAACTGTCCCGCAACCACTCTAGTCTTTGAGTCTACCATCACAGACCACTACTCCTCTTTAGCATGCATCAAAACTAAAAAAGCGCGTACAAAAGACTACCGTACTATTACCAAAATAAATTATGAAACCTTAGACGAATCATTCGAATAACTGAATTTAACCCCTATTATGACAATTCAAGACCCAAACGCTGCCACAGATTATCTAGTAAACCAAATGTCAAAAGCGATTTTGGAGAACACAACTACCTCGAAACAGCCAGCGAGAAAAAGGATACTAAAACCTTGGATAACCCCAGGTTTGTTGAGATGCATTCGCAACAGAGATAAACTTAATAAAAAGCTTAAATTGGCACCAAGCAATGAAATTCTCCTTACAACTTATAAACGTTACAGAAACTTCTGTACAAAACTCCTAAAAAAAGCCAAAAGGCAGTACGACAGCGAACAACTAAAAAAAGCAGGACAAAACACAAAGGCGCTCTGGACCACTATAAAAAACATAACCTATTCTACCAAATCAAGATACTCATCTACTCAACTCCTACTTCATTCACATTCTCAAATTGATTCCTGTAACAAAGTAAATGAATTTTTCGTTAACATCGGTAAGGAGCTCGCGGATAAGATAAGCAGAAATTCTATACTACCCTTACAAACAGCCTCGTCACATACTCCTACTAGCCTCTCTTTTTTTTGCAACTGATAATGACGAGATTCTGAATACAATACATTCTCTAAGATCTAGTGCAGCGACTGGCTGGGACGGCATTTGATCTCTCATCTTGAAAAGATACTCAGGTACTCTGGCACCAATTTTATGCCATATTTTTAATCTCTCATTTCAGACCTCCGTCTTTCCCACCTTATTCAAAAGGGCTGTTATTCACCCCATTTTCAAGGGTGGGGATGGGAATTTAGTGAACAACTATCGACCAATTGCAGTGCTAAGTGCTCTTTCCAAAGTAATAGAACGTCTCATTAATAAGAGACTGAGGGACTATTTAGAACATGCCTACTTCGTTGACTCGAATAAGAACCTTACGTGGGACTATAAAATGTACCGTCAAAATACTGGATCAGTAAATAATTACGGCATGCGAATAATTTTCCAAGATATCGCCGAACTTATATACTACATACGTGAAAATACCTTCGCAAATACAGAAAGCGGGACAATCAACAATATGGATGAACAACAAACGACAATGCAGTTTTTTCGATTATAAGCACCTTAACGTGATACATCAAAACATTGCGGGTTTACTGAATAAGAGCAATGACCTTACTGTATGTCTTGAAGAGATATCAGAGAATAATACCGAAGTCGACATAATCTGTCTATCTGAACACTTCATGATAGCTGGCCAGGAGCAATTACTGTATATTCCAAATTACACTTTGGCGGCATGCTACTCCAGAAAGGACAGTAAGAGAGGTGGTGCATGTATCCTTGCAAAAAAAGGTCACCAGTTTAAGGAACTTCCAGATATAGCGAAATTGTCCATAAGTGGAATATTCGAATGTTGCGCTATTGATCTCACTATGTATAATACGATTATTGTTAGTATGTATAGAGTACCAAAGTCCAATAACTTACCTGTATTTTTTGAACAATTAGAGAAATTGTTATGTACTATTAGTAGCAAAAATTAAAAAAAAAATGTCGTAATTGCAGGTGACTATAATATTGACTGTCTTAAGCGTAATAATACTTTAATAGATTTAGAATGTCTACTCTTAAGTTATAATTTAAAGCTAGAAATAAATCAGCCAACTCGACTCGCGAGCGGCACTTGTATAGATAATATCGCACATAATTTAGGAAAGAATTATAAATCTGATGTGATTGACTTTGGCCTGTCAGACCATACAGCGCAAGTATTAAAATTACCGGTTAATAAAAAAATCTTAATAAACTTTTGGCGAACAAATACACGAGACTACAATAATGAAAACATGAAAAAGTTCAAAAATTACATAAAAGATTTTTCATTTTCTGAAATCTATAATACAAATAATCCTAACACAGCATATAATGCATTTTTGGAAGCTTTCATGATGCTGTATAATTTATGTTTTCCTTTTCAAAACGTTACAATAAGAACCAAAGTAAAACCTCAATGGGTATCACGTGGCATAAAAATTTGTAGTAAAAAAAAGAGAGAGCTTATGTGGAACTATAGGCTTAATCGTAATGAAGTAACTAAAACTAAATTTAAAAAATACTCAAAAATATATAAAAACATAATCAATTTAACGCAACGAGCACAAAATAATCATAAAATAAAATCATCTACAAACAAATCCAAAGCTACATGGGCAATTATAAATAGGTCTAAACTCAATTTACCAAAGGATAGCGTCACTTCCATAGAAACAAACCATAAAACTATAACAAGGCCACAAGAGATTGCGAATGCTTTTAATGACTTTTTCATAGAAAACATAAAACCAATACCAGGCGCTGGTAAGGACGTAACTGTAAATATTCCCAAATTAAATCAATCTATGTTCATGGCACCAAGCACTCCACATGACATACTTCAAATTATAAGATCTCTTAAAAATATTACAAGTGTTGGATATGATGGGATCTCTACTAAAATCCTAAAGTTTATCGCTTATCATATCTGTGACCACCTAAGCCATATCATTAATATGTGTATAACCACTGGAACATACCCGGAAAATTTAAAAACTAGTATCATTAAACCCATCTTCAAAAAAGACAACAAGCAGAATATGAACTGTTACAGGCCTATTGCACTTATTCCTATAATTTCGAAAGTTTTTGAAAAACACATATACAATCAAATTTATAACTTTTTAGAAAAATTCAACATTCTTACAGAAGACCAGAAAGGTTTCCGCAAGAATAAAACAATAAACATGGCAATTTACGATTTTATAAATAACGTCATGGGTAACGTAGATAAAAGGACGCCGGTATGTTCCATTTTCTGTGACATGACCCAGGCCTTCGATTATGTTAATCATAATATTCTCCTGCGTAAATTGGAAGCGTATGGCATTAGAGGCAATATACTCAATCTCATAGAATCTTATCTTAAAAACCGTAAGCAATATACAGAAATTTCCAAAATAAATATTAATACCAAAAAAGAAGAAACATACTCATCAAAAAAACGTATAGTTAAATATGGAGTCCCGCAAGGTAGCGTATTGGGACCATTGTTATTCATAATCTACATAAATGACTTGCCATTGGTAACTAATTATCCAGTATCGCTGTTTGCCGATGACAGTACAGTCACTATTAATTCCATAAATAAAGATAGATATGAACAAGAAATTAATAAGACAATCAATTCAATAGTAAACTGGTTAGATAACAATAATCTAAAAATCAATCTAGAAAAAACAAAAATTATGTTCTTTAGTCAACGTTTAGAAGCACCAAGTATTAATGTTCAACACAAATTAACTGTTATAAAGAAGGTAGACACAGCAAAATTTTTAGGTGTAACCATAGATAAACGTCTAAACTGGAAAGCACACACGGAAGAATTAAATAAAAAAGTATGTTCTTGTGCTTATGCCCTCTATAAACTTAAACCTATTTTGAGTACGAATGCGATTATAACTGCCTACCATGGAATTGTCGGCTCCTTATTAAGGTTTGGGGTTATATTTTGGGGAAACTCCACCAATAAGGATATTATTTTTAAGTCACAAAAAAGGTGCATTAGGGCAATGTCTGGTCTGAAAAGAACTGATAGTTGCAAACAGTATTTTATTAAATATAACATCTTAAGTCTGCCTTCATTATTTATTTATGAAATAGCTAATTTTGTAAGGACCAATCCACACTTATTTAAGAAACTATCTGACGTCTCCATTCGTAATAGACGAGATAATAATAGATTATGCGTACCGAGATCAACCACGGCTTTGATGCAAAAAAGTACTTTTTGGTTAGCACCAACCATTTATAATAAAATCCCAAAACCTATCAAACAAATGCCTACTGCTCTGTTTAAAAAACATTTAAAAAAATATCTCATTGCTAAATGCTATTATTCCATAACGGAATTTTTAAATGAGCGTAATTAATTAAATGGATTTCTTAATTTCTAGGACTTTTTATCAGTTTTCACAATTACGACATTTTTTCGCAGTTATGTATGAATTTTTGGCATATGTAATGTATTCTCCCTAATTTTTATTTTTGATTTAGTTATTCTTTTTATTTTATTGTGTAGAGTCAAATTCATTTTTTTTGGTTTTTTTTCTAGACCAAAAAAAACATGTTATTATTGTACGCCATTAATGGCAAAACATGCAGATCTGCCTATTATTTTTAAGACCTTGCACATATTGTTTGATGTATACTCATGTTTTACAATAAATATATTCTATTCTATTCTATTCTATTCTATCAATTAATTGTGAACTCTACAGAATTATTGTATCATTTAGAATTAATTTCTAACTCTGGAAACTTAGTGTATTCTCCACTAGAAACAAATTTATTGAAAATAGAGGAGACCATTTGTGTAAAATTATTTATTAAAAATAATCAGACAACATTTATAATGGAAATTCCACTTACGGATAACTCATCATATAACTATTTTAAGTTATATTCCTTACTAATGTTTCACGAATCTGAAAATAAAACCTTAGCTATTATTCCCAAATACCCGTACCTACTGGCGAAAGGAATGAAATACTTACCGCCAATAAAACCATGTCGACCACTCTCTACTGGCGAGCAGTTCTTATGCACTGCGGATAATCAAGCCTTATATTATGAACTTACCTGTGTAGAACAGTTGATGAAATTCAAAGATGACCATACTCCCTGTAAACAACATGACATCCAAATTGAGAAGGTCAGGGTCCAGCAAGTCAACGCAGCTAGCTGGCTCCTCTATAGTAGATTGAGAACAACACTAACTAAGCAATGCGATGAAGAGATCAGTAAACAACTTATATTCGGCACTTCTGTAAACAACTTATATTCGGTGACAATTGATGAGCCTTGTGACCTGCAATTCTACGTTGGAGAAAGTGACATTCACGTGCAATCACGTTGCCCCAGTTGCACGTGAATGTCATTTCTCCAAATCAACTGTAGTTAATATGAAAGGAATAAGTTTAGACGAAGTGAAATATATGGCCATTTCGTTAAAGCATAGTGAAGTGATCGAAGGTGTTTTGAATGAAAAGAAAGACTTTAACTTCAGTGATAATTTAGGATACGTCACTTTAGGTTTAGTAATTTTTAGTTTTCTTACATTTTTGATTTATATAACTTGGCTAAAATAGCCAAAATGTTTATTGTATTGGCAAAATTGTCGGAAGGACTCTCAAATCGAACCTTCCGATAATTTCGCTCTTAGGGTCGGAGGAGTTATGGATACACCTCACCCGTCTGCTCTAGATTAAGCTAAGTACATATATGGCTCCATTCTCGCAACTAGATATTGTTTGCAAGCTCAGCGGTCTGTGCCCACTGGATGAGCCATGTTACGTATTGTAAGACAGAATAAAACTCGCCTCCAAATCGGCAGTACGTATTTTAATTTTTTTATCCTCAGTAAAAATCCTGAGTACAAAGTTTAAAATTAGAAAGGTTTCTCACGCTCCGAAACCAAAAGTAGGTACCGTCATGATGTTAATTTCTTTAAACAGTTCCCTTAGAGAGTCGCACCTGCGGAGGCCATCTGATAGCTCTTTTCTGCAGAATAAAAATAGACTGGATGCCTGCAGCCCGTCCCCATAGTAAAATACCGTACGACATAATACTACGAAAGTAACTAAAATATACATACTAGCCGTGCGGTATATACATCAGTAAATTGACGAATTTTTCTCACAGCATATGCTGCTGAACTTAGCCGTCCTGCAAGGGAAGTTAAATGGGGCCCCCATTGAAGCCTTGAGTCGAGCGTAATCCCCAGGAAAACAGTTTTATCGTCGAATTCTAATTTCTCTTGATTCAATACTATCTCACAAATACTACTTTTGACATTTGGTAAAGAAAATCTTATGCACTTAGTTTTTTTCCCATTTAATACTAAATTATTAGCAGTGAACTAATTTTAGACCTGCACTAAGGCGTTATTTACATCTTCAAAATTTGATGCACGTCTATTAATTAAAAAAAATAAGGAAGTCTCGTCAGTAAATAACACCATTTGTAGTTGGGTTTTAACAAGTGGGGTAGATCATTAATATATACTAAAAAGAGGAAAGGCCCCAATATCGAGCCTTGTAGTACACCCATTTCTACTTTTCAGCCGATTGAATTGACGAAAAATTAAAAACAACGTTATGCAATCTGTACTGTGTGATATAATGTAGGACTTATTTTAGCTAAATCAAAGAAAATTGACCATTCCTCGTCCTTATCTCCGAAACTGCTCAGCCTAATATTTTGAAAAAAAAAATACAGAGCTCTTTACTTATAGATTACAGGAAAACCTTTAGGAAATCTGTGGGAAATCTCTCAATATTGTGCATACAAACTCTATGGTCTTAAAACAGAATGGTAAATCTCTCAATATTGTGGGTACAAACTTAGGTTTGCATTTGGAATGTGTTATGGAACATGTTTTTCACCTACAATGTTAAGTTGGTTCTTGGGATAAATTCAACCCAACTACAAATTCATACAAAGCTACGGCGTCCTAACTGAAGTCGCTACGTTTTTAATGACGTGTACCTATTGATGAGGTTTGTCACTCTAAAGAAATATCTCAGTGATCCGAAGCACATTGTTTTGTTAGAATCACAGGATTTACAATGACACAATACCTTATCGTCTTGTTTGTCCGCTTGTCTGTTAACTTCAAATATAATAATGAGTCCTCCCAGGCCGAAAACTGCTACTTCACCTGCCGAAAAACACGCAGCGTGAGAGTGCAGTGTACTGGGCGATGGAAACAACAGCATCTAAATACATTACAATATTAAGTCTTAACTAGGATTCAACTATGTTTTGCTATAAGTTAATAAATTACTGAGTACCTATCTTGTTTTTAACATGATTTGTTTGCATCAAAGTTGTCGATCAACTGGTATGTGGTAGAGAATGGCTAATGTTAGAGTATTAATAATAACGGCTTTACGTGACGAGATGACGCAATGTTTTTCTTTTTGTGTTAATCTTATTATTTTTGACATTAATTGGATTTTATTTTTATTTTTGTGAATTTATTCGGGAATGCTACAATACTAATCCTAATATGGTTTTATGACGTTTGTTACTAACATTGTATGGATAATTTTTAATTTTGTCTGAAATAAATGTATTTTACTTATTTATTTTAATAATATTTTATAGTGGTAACATCGCAAGGTTCTAGAACAAAGTCACGTGACTCGCTCAGGTGGTATCTAGTTCATACCGTTTTTGTATTGTGCTCTGTATAGTGTTTTATCTAAAATTAAATTGTGATAATACAAATTTAGATAAACATAAACACGTAAATCATTTGTTTGTTTATTTATTTATTTATTTATTTATTAATTAACTATGGATGACTTACAGCTAAAACAAACAGAATAAAAAAATGTATGTGAAACTGACAGCCAATTAAAAGTCTTCACTTCTAAAAACAGATTGGAAAGAAAGAACACTCATTCTTTCCAATCTGTTTTTAGCTGTAATTGTGCTGTTCACACGAACAGCACAATTACAGCTACCAAACAATAGAGAAAAAAAAAATAGTACAACATTCAAGCTTAAACTAAATTCACGTTTCATATTCAATACAAGAATAAGAACCTGAAAATACAAAATCTTAATGAAAAAAGTCAAGGCTCAGGCACTATCTGGCCGAGGACACACCTGTTATGAAAAGGTCAAAATCATGCCGTTTACACATGCTATTAAAGTTACTACTTGCACGCACTATAAATGAATTTTGCCTGTAATTCGTAGAGGTAAATGGGACACGCAACGGTGCGTTCCATCGCTTCGACCTTCCGGGAACGTTAAAATAAAATTTGGATAGAATATCGGAATTACGAGTATTAATTAGAAATATTGAATTTTTTTAATAATGAAATACAGTCAGAGATTGCTCGTCGATTAATTAGGGGTAAAATATGATACTTCTTACAGAGTTTGAGGTAATCTTCAAACCGGTAGGGCACTTTCTGATAATAACACAAATACTTGATGAACCTTTTCTGGATGCTCTCTATACGATCAATGTACTTGTGATAACATGGATTCCAGATTTCAGACGCGTATTCCAAATGGCTTCTAACAAAAGTACAGTAAAGGATTTTTAAAGTTTTGGCTTGAGTGAAGCACCTGGACAGCCGCATAATGAAATCAAGTACTTTAGATGCTTTAGCGACTATGGCATCAACATAAAATTCAAAAGTAAGCTTAGAATCGTGATATACCCCCAGATCTCGGATGGAATACGTTCTAGGTAGTACTTGATCACCCAAGATATACGATGAAGGTATAATTGCGCGCTTTCGAGAATATTTTAGAATCGAGCATTTAGCAGGGTAAAGATCAAGCTTACTCTCACGACAATAATCCTCCAGACGACGTAAATCATCTTGAAGTGCAATCACGTCTACATGTGATGATACAGTGCCATAGATGTTTATATCGTCAGCAAAATATAGCAGTTTGGATGAAATCAAGCAAGAGTCGATGTCGTTTATATAGATAATGAAAAGTAATGGGCCGAGCAGAGAACCCTGGGGGACTCCACTAGGTACAGGCACCCAACCAGACATGTAATTGCTTAATACTACTGCTTGGGACCTGTTCTCCAGATAGGAAGAAAACCACCTCGTATTCCCATACCATATAACTGATAGCAAAATTTCAATCCGATCAAAAGCTTTACTGTAATCAGTATAAACGACATCGACCTGCTTACCGTTATCCATAGCGTCAGTAATAAAATCATTGAGCAGAATTAAGTTGGTGACGGTAGACCTTCCCTTCAAAAAACCATGTTGAAAGGAACTAAACGATTTTTTAACCCTAGAGTACTAATATAAATTTATTACTGCTTAATACTAATTATCGCCTGGGAGGCTACTTTATAAATAAAGCAAAATTTTAGTACTAAACTTTTATTAAAATGTATCAAAATTTATAACAAATAACAGGCATACCTCTGCCTTTATGAAATGCAAAAAATATATATCTGAGAAACTCTTATTTGTCTTAAAATCAGCCTTACACATAATACTTAACTTTCTAACACAGCCTTAAGGGATATTATATTAAAAAAAAAATGTTGACATTGGACCACTGTTTTGGTATAAAAACTACAATATAATATATAAAGTATGAAAAACATAACAAAAAACTAGTCTAATCATCACATAGCTTACTGCAGACTAAGTCGAACTCAGACTTCTATTTTTTATCACACGAATAGCAGTTAGGAGATCGATGTTCCAAACAATATTTTTTTTTACATTTAGCACAGTAATAAACACTCATGCGTCTTTTTTTAGCGGGGCAATAACTGCACATACTGCGCTTGCCTTTTTTTATACTTGGTTCTTCATTATTTTCTGTAGTTTCAGTGTTTATCACCTCATGTATAGCATCTCTAACTCGTTTCCTCAGTTTTGGTCTTTCTTCAGCTCGTTTTGCACACCACGGTCGACACAATTCATCGCTTAGTTCTTTCATGAAATCTCTTCTATTCATTGGTTTAGCCCCGCAAGATTTCGAATTAGATATATGCAATATATAGCTATTCAGTACACCCATGTTTATCATTCCATAAAAGAAGCAAAGCGGCCAACGTCTAGTTTTGCGATTACAACTCAAGTGACCACACATTTGGTCAAATGTATCTACAGCACCTTTAGTTTTATTGTAAGACAATATGATTGCAGGTTTTTTCGTTACAGGATCAACAGTTGGTTCATCGTGCATCGTAGATAACAATAGTACTGTTTTTTGAGGCTTAGGTTTATGACTAACTAGTGTCAATTTATCGTGAAAACCAAACATAGATGTGCCTACACGGCGTGATGGGTCATGCTTGAACTCGGCTGGTATTTCTTTTTTATTGGCTTTGATAGTTCCCAGAAATGTTAATTTGTATGGATCTTCGAAAAGTTGTTCTGCTAGAGGCACAGACGTAAACCAATTATCTGCAGTGATGTTACGATTACTCCCATAAATTGTCTTTGTAAGCAGTTTGCAATAATGAGTACCTAGAGGTTCGGTAGGGGTGATTTCTCCGGTTTTTCCTAAGTATGGACAAGCATCAAACATGTATTTACTGTTGACATCACAAGCTAAAATTATCTTCAATCCATACTTTGCGGGTTTATTTGGTATGTACATTCGAAATGGACATCGCCCTCTGAACGCCAGTAACTGTTCATCAATCGTTACATACGAGCCTGGTTTATAAAGGTCTCGACATCTCTGTATAAAAATCTCCCAGATGTTTCGAATTGGTGCAAATTTGTCATGTTTTTTTCTATCTTCACGAGTCCTACGATCATCAAAATGGAGACAACGCAAAAGGAACTCAAAACGATCTAAACTCATTGCAGCTATATATTTTGATCCGCAAAGTACAGGATTAAAAAGTTCTTTAGTTGGTAAATCGTTATTGCCCATAGCGCCACTAAAAATTATAAGTCCGAGAAGAGCCTGAAGTTCTGCTTGTCTAGTCGGTGCAATAGTCGAGCTTTGCTGTTTATATTTGCTGGCTTTGACTGAAATATCTTCATTGGTGCGTAGGAGTATTTCATCCCACATGTCAGGAGTGAAAAACTTTTCAAAGCATTCTAAAGGTTTTATGACATCCCTTCCATCTAGTTTTGGACCAGGAATAATGTGGACTATGTTCCTGGCAACAGTTCTATTAGACCTTGGTCTACCAGAAGTATCTCTAGCCCAAATATAGTTGTTCTTACCTCTCACAACAGGCGTAGAAGGCAAAACAATGAGCTCCTCCGTAGTCTGCGTTTCTGAAGTAGGTGATGTTTGTGGATTTGGTAAAGTGCTTCCGGATCATGACGGTATTGGGGAGCTTCGGTCTTGAGGATCAGGGTCATCTAGCACAATATTTTGTAACTCATTTTCGAGTCGGTATGGAACAAAAGTGGGATCAACCACACTGTCATCAGAATCGTAATCCGCGACTTCTAAATTATCCTCGGTCTCACTATCAGAGGTGTCATCTTCCAAGCAATTTGCTATCTGCTGCTCGTTGAGATCCATCTATGAAATAAAACATGTATTTTATATCTTATAATAGTGAGTAAACAAAGAAAAAACTCAAAAATGTAAATTAAGTCAATAGTAAAAACCCTACCTTTAATACTAATGATCGCCTCCCAGGCGATCACGTAGGCAATATCTCGGGAACGCTGTATCCCCGCCGAGCGCGCAAGCTCACCCCGCCGCGTCGTGGGCTACACTGAGTTGGCGCGAAAGCACGGCGCGACACGTCCCCGCAATTTCAAAATAACCAGAAAAAACCGACCGCGGGCGGCCTCTCAGGCGATGATTAGTACTCTAGGGTTAAGAGCACTATACACCTGGTTATAGATGATCCTTTCAAAGATTTTTGCCAAAATACAGTCAAAGTCAAAGTCAAAGTCAAATTATTTATTTCAAATAGGCACATAAAAGGCACTTTTGAACGTCAAAATTTACAAAAAATAACATAGAATTGATTCTAGTTGCCCCTTGCAAAAGGTAGTTTCGTATGGAGAAGAATGGGCAAGAAACTCCACCGTTACTCTTTTAAAATGTTTTATAAAATTTTGTATAGGTACATTTTAAAATTATATGTGAAGACGATGCACCTAGAATAAAATTACCATACCAAAATAGGTAAAAAAAGAATGAAACATAAAGCAATGACCGATAAATTAATTATGTGATAGGTACATGATGCTCACATATTTACAAACATTGTAAAACTATACGTTTTCCTAAAAATAATAAATAAAGTAATAGGTCAGTGTGTGAGTTAAAGTAATCACAGAATTTAAATTCAACGTTGATTTATTGTATCAAATAATAAATTGTACAATTAAAATAGCAACCAGTTTGATTTTGTCACTCTAGATTGTCCTATGGAGCTGGACCAGCATGTTTCCAAGCATTCTTATCTTGGATATAATCCTCTAATTTGTAATATGCTTATTTACAAAGTGTACTTTTAACATGAGTTTTAAATTTTCTTTCATTTAATTGCAATAAATCATAAGGTATTTTGTTGTAACATTTGACACAGTACCCCATAAAAGATGTATGTACTTTAGATAATCTGAAAAATGGTTGATCTATTTTATCTTTATTTCTAGTATTAAAATTATGTCTATCACTTATTTTATTAAAAAGATGTCGATTTTTTCTTACATACATAATATTTTCATAAATGAATTGGCAAGGTACTGTCATAATATTAATCTTTTTATTGTTCCCTAAGAGAGTCACGGTGACGTAGATTATAAATGGCTCTGACAGCTCGCTTTTGCAAAATAAAGATGGAATCAATGTCAGCAGCCCGACCCCACAGTAAAATGCCGTAAGACATAATGCTGTGGAAGTAGCTAAAATATACCAAACGCGCGGTTTCTACATCTGTCAACTGTCATCTTTCTAATAGTAAAACGGCTGAGCTTAGCCGCTCCGCAAGAGATGTTATATGTGGTCCCCATTGTAGTTTTTCGTCTAAAGTTATTCCTAGGAAAACCGTTTGATTAATAAATTGCAGTTTTCTCCATTCAATATGAGATCACATTCGCTACTTCTAACATTAGGTAATTTAAATCTAATGCATTTGGTTTTTTTTTTTTCATTTAGTACCAAATTATTTACCGTAAACCAATCTTGGACCTGAAGAATAGAGTTATTCACGTCGTCATGATTTTGTGATCGTCGGTCTATTTTAAAGATCAATGATGTTTCATCTGCAAATAACACCATCTTCTGTTGATTTTGAAGTAATTGAGGTAAATCATTAATGTAAACTAAAAAGAGGAATGGACCCAATATTGAACCTTGAGGAACGCCCATTGCCATTTCAGACCCCAATGAGTTTACGCCGTTTACTTGAACTTTAACCTTTCTATCTCTTAGGTATGATCTTAGTAAATCAAGAGCTGTATTTCTAAGTCCATGGTGCTCTAGTTTCAGCAGAAGTGTCTCATGGTTTACGTAATTGAATACGAAGAGGTCACAGAAGATACCAATGGCATCCTGTGCTTCTTCCCAGGCATTAAAATGTTCTTTATTAGGGTGACACCGTACAACGCCCTTTGGTAAAACTGTACTGTTGTTCATAAAAGATGGAATTTTTATTAAAGTGGCGTAACATTTGATTGAGCATCAACTTTTCAAACACCTTACTGAGAACTGGCAGAACTGACACAGGCCTATAATTGTTTGGTTCTTTACTATCACCGAATTTGAACAAAGGAACTACTTTACTGTGTTTCATGAGATCTGGAAAGACTCCTTGGTCAACACTACTTAAATCGATAGGAATATAAGAAAATTCAAATAAAGAAAACTTACCTAGGCAGTTCTATTCACCTCAATATCAGCGGAGAGTACGGACACTATTAATGAAAACTGGATTACCTAGGACTTCTTCCAGAGAATACACAATACAGGCATTAAACTTAGTAAGTCCTAAAGCTGATGTATGGAACAATTCGGTAGCTGACAAAAATAAGTCTCCCGGTGTCGATAAGCGGCTCTCATTCGTAGCTGCCACACGTATGGCTGAAAACCTACAGGATAGTGTCTTAAACAAAACTATTCTCAATTTCTCCAAAGAGGACAGTTGTGAAAATGAAGAAAGTACTAATATATTGCACACACCTATTGATGAATTGACTCACGACCCTCCACGCAGTAGAAATACTTCCTCACGCAATTACAAAGATAAAACAAAAAACAGAGTTATGATATTATGTAATGAACAAGGTAATGGACTACGTCAATCACTTAATCAGCTATTGGGATCAGATTATACGGTAGTCTCGTTTATAAAATCTGGTACTACATTGCAAAACCTCATCAATTCATCTAAAAATGAAATAGCGAAATTAAATATGAATGACTATGTCATTGTTGTTGGGGGCCGCCATGAACGCAACCCATATGACACGGAAATGTACTTACATGCATGGCTATCATCCATCAAGAACACAAATATAATTATAAGCGAGGTTCTATCAAATAGATATCTTAATGAAACAAAACTCAATTACATGTTAAGGTTTATCTGTGGAAAGTATGACAATGTTATTTTTATGGATATGGACTACTCTTGATATCGGCCTCGGAGAACACACTTTTCACTTAATTTATCTAGATCTTTATTACGGGAAATTTTGCAATTGGACTATATAAATCAAACAAATATCAAATTTTATTAATTAGAGAAAGTAAAAAAATATATGTAGATAAATCTGTACAAACTGACAACCTTTTTACTTTTTACTTTATAGAGACCGAAAATGTGGAAAAAAGTATTTGTAATAAATATGGTATGATAATAAATATTATAATAAATATGTAATAATAATTTGGTTATGTAAATAAATATTTATAATATTTGTAATAATAAGTCATCTAGAAATAATCAGTCTTTAGAGGATAATACTGTTCGTAGTGATCTTTTTCGTGAATAAATACCTATGTGCTCTACACCAAAATATAGCGGGACTGCTTAACAAAGCAGACACCCTATCTATATGTATTAATGAATTGTCAGAAAAAGACCTGTCCGTTGATGTACTATGCGTAACGGAGCATTTTATGATGTCAGGTCATGAAGACCGCCTTGTGGTACCTAATTATAGATTGGCTGCATGTTTCAGCAGACAAAATAGTAAAAGAGGCGGATCTTGTATTCTGGTCCGGTCTGAACATTTATGGAGGGAGCTACCAGAGGCTTCAGAATTTTCATTGACTAATGTAGTAGAATGCTGTGCAATTGAACTGACAAGTTATAAAATTTTAATAATATGCATCTACAGAGTACCAAAGACAGGGAATTTAAATGTATTTTTTAGCAAATTATAGCAATTATTGACATTACTGGCAAGACGGAATTGTGTGAATATTATTATAGCAGGCGATTTGAATATTGACGTATTGAAAAAAAATAATATAACTTCTGAACTAAGATGTCTCCTAAAAAGTTTTAAGCTGACATTAGCAATTGAAAAACCAACCAGAATACAAAGCCAAACCTGCATTGATAATTTTGCCCACAATTTCGAGAAAAAATGCAGGACGGAAGTGATAGAATTTGCCCTATCGGATCACACTGCGCAATTGCTGAAGTGTCCCGTACCTATTAGCTGTATTTTGAAATATTGTAAATAAATCACAACGGGACTTTAGCCCAGAAAATATGGTAAAATTTAGAACTTGCCTTGAGAAACTAACGTTCTCTGAAATCTACGACAATGACGATCCAAATTATGCATTTAACTCATTTATCGAAGAATTTAAATTATTTTATGACTTAAGCTTCCCCCGTAGACGTATTAAAATACCGACAAGCAAAAAACCAAAATGGATATTGCTAGGACTTAAATTATGTAGCTTCAGGAAAAGGCAATTATTATGGACGTCTACACTTAAACCTACTCAAATAAATAAAACGAAATATTTGAATTACTCAAAATTATTTAAAAACATAATTAAACTGACCAAGCGATCTAAAAATAACTACAATTTTAAAACTTCTGACAATAAAAGCAAAATGACATGGAAAATAATAAAAAACCCTAAATTAAATCTACCTAATGACTCAATAAATACAATTCAAATTGACAATGAAACAATCAACAAACCTCAATTAATTGCTGATAAGTTCAACGACTATTTCGTAGATAAAATTACGCCAATACCAGGATCAGGTAAAAGATCGAGTGCTTATATATTAAATAAACAAAAATCTATGTTCATGGCTCCATGTCAACTGATACAAATATTTAACATTATAAAAGGTCTTAAAAACACTAATAGTGTAGGGTATGACGAAATTTCTATACTAAGATTATAAAACATGTTGCCGATTTAATTGCTAATCACTTAAGTCATATTCTTAACCTGTGTATTAGCCAGGGAGTTCTTTCTGACCGTTTGAAGATCTCCATAGTTAAACCTATATTTAAATAGGGTAATAAACAGCTAATGCAGAACTATAGACCTATTGCACTTTTGCCAATTTTTTCCAAGATTTATGAGAAATATATTTATAATGAGCTATACGCATACTTAGAAAAACATATGATTCTTTGTAACGAGCAAGAAGGTTTCCGGAGGAATATGACTATTAATATGGCTATTTATGACTTTTTAAATAATTTTTAAATTATGACAAATATTGATAAAAAGACACCTGTTTGTGCTGTGTATTGTGATATAACGCAAGCTTTTGACTGTGTTGACCACAATATCTTAAAAAACAAAGCTGACTCCTATGGTATAAGAGGTAACATTCTGGAATTATTATACAGTTACCTTTCGAAAAGAAAACAATTTACTGCTATAACAGACTTAAATTCAAAGACTAAAGAAGAAGTTACATACCTGTCCAACTAACGTACAATGTATTTTGGAGTACCACAGGGAAGTGTATTGAGTCCCTTACTGTTCTCGATTTACATTAATGACCTGCCCAAAGCAATAGATTTCCCCATAACACTCGTTGCTGACGATAGTACTGTAACAATACCTTGCCTTGATGTCAACAACGCGGTCAATTCATTAATTTCTTGGCTGGATAATAATAATTTAAGAATTAATCTAAAAAAAACTCAAATAATGCACTTTGGTCATAAAAACCCAGTTCAAAAATAGAGGTTCAATACCAAAGTAACAAAATTCACGATGTAGATAGTGCAAAATTTCTAGGCTTGATTATTGATAGGCAGCTCAACTGGAAGGATCACATTGAAGCGCTATTTAAGAAAGTTAGTAGTTCATCCTATGCCCTGTATAAACTTGCTCTAACAGTTAACACAGATGCACTACTCACAGCTTATCATGGTCTTGTTGCATCTGTATTAAGATACGGTATTATATTTTGGGGTAATTCTACAAACAGAGAAGCCGCTTTTAAAGCGCAAAAGCGATCCATCAGAGCTATGTTTGGACTACAAGTAACGAACAGTTGTGAACCATACTTCAAAAAATACAAAATTCTGACACTCCCGGCTTTGTATATTTATGAAACTGCCTTATTTGTAAAGTTAAATGCACACTTGTTTCCCCACCTATCAGTTACTGTTAAACGTAACAGACGGAATGCGCTACGCGGACGGCGAGCCAAAACAGCCTTAATGTGGAAAAGCATATTCTGCATAGCCCCGCAGGTTTATAACAAAATACCAAAATCAATCAAAGAGTTAAATTTAAATAGATTTAAAAAGAAACTGAAAGACTTGCTATGTAATAAATGGTATTATAATTTAAACGACTATTTGAATGATACTTTGACATCCTAATTGAATAGTATATTTTTTTTTCCTTTACTTTGACATCTAACTCTTTGATACTCTGACATGAAATTATACTTTAACATCCTCAATAAATTGTGTGTGTATTGGACATTATTTTTAACTGATAAGCCTCAATTTGTAATTTTAATTCATAATTATGCAATCAATAATATTAAAACTAACGTAATCTCTATCCTGTAATAATTATATGTACCTAATATTTGCACGCCACACATGGCAGAATGTGATGATACCATCGACTAAACCTAAGACCATATTATAATGTACCATATTCTGACAAATAAATGATTATTATTATTATTATTATTAAAAAGTTATTATGCGCCAAATGTTATTAAGCGTTTTGAGCCATTGCAGTAAAATATTAAAGCAAAATAGGAAAGTAGGTTTAAGGGGGATGTTCCGATGGGCTGCCATGTCTTGTCATCATACATTTATCCGTCAGGATTTACGCTAAACGTGGACATTTTTTGTTTAAAACGAATCATTTTATAACTTTTCTATAATGAAATGTGGTCGCGTTTGACCTTTTTTGGAAATAACTTACATTATTTACTGAGAAAAACGATCGTGAAATCCAGCCAAAATTTGACACTTGTTTGTTAGTGTGCGTGCGTTTTGACAATAAATAAGAGTACCATCTGCGCCATGATTGATTGCGATAGTTTAGAAATAGAACGCTAGATGGCGTGCAGGCGTTATTTTAATTCTGTTAAAATCAATATAATACGTACAATAATTGATTTATTTCCTTTCCTAACGTTTCCTAACGTCCTGTTCGAGCAATTTACCAGCTAGGTGCCAGAGTTTCTCTGAGAGATTTTTTTAAAGATATTGGTATTCTCACGGTGGCATCACAATTCATCTTCCCCAACATCTTATATATTAGGTAAAATATACACTTATACATTAAAAACAGTGATATTCACAATATTAACACCAGAAATAAGGACAAATTACGTGCTCCATTTCACCGGCTTCACAAGGTTCATAACTCGTTTGTTGGGCTTGGTATTACTTTTTATAACAAGTTACCCTATTATTTGCTAGATTTGCCTTTTAATGCGTTTAAAACTAAAGTAAAATCCAAACTTTGTTCAAGGGCATACTATTCTATCAACGACTACTTAAATGATAAGAATTGTTGGTCGCTGTGATTAACTCAAGACAATGTTTATGTTCTTTCTCCAGAATTAGCCTACCTAGTGAAAGGTTATATGAGTTCATATAATTGTTTATTTTATTTGACTGTATAAGTCAATTTATTTTAAATTTTATTTTCGTTTATTATTGACATAATCTTCTCATTACAATGTTTTTTGTTGAGTTGTATTGCAATATGTGGTTAGCTAGCGACCTCGATAACTGATTATATTATTCTTACAACCGGCAGCAAGTTCGTCATGCTCCCTTAGTTGTCACTGCTTGCGGTAGCGTCGGGGGTCGGGTTACTTCCTTCCCTCTAATATGGCGAGGGGGGTAATGGCTGATTTTTGCGTTATGCTCGTGAACGGGTGCTGCTTGTGGTGACTGGTCGTCTTGCTGACCATTGTTTTGTTTTTTTATTAGTAATTAATTGTTTATTTATTTTACTTTGATGGTCCTAGTTCATCATTTGTGACTGTTACAGCTATAGCTATATGTAAGCGGGCACGCCTTTTATGCTTGGAGGATTTTATTTGGGCATTAAGTTCTGTTTACGTTTTTATCTCTGCTTGAGAATTAATAGTTTTCGGTGTTTTCCTTTCCTTTTTTTTTGTTGGTATAGTGGTGTGCTAGCTGACATATGGCTAATAATTTAATGTTTTATGTTGCACGTAATGTAAATTGTTTTGCATACTGTTGTATAAAATCCATTTTTTTCCCTCTAACTGAACAGACAGCTGTGCTGCTGGGGAGTTTGTTGACCACTTCCTCTTCCCAGCTAAAGCACTAGGAAGTGGTGAAGGGTGGGCGTTTTGGGGGACTGTCTTATGTAATTTTGACGTTCAAAAAGTGCTGATTCTCAGCCTAGTTTGAATAAATGACTTTGATTTTGATTTTGATTTTAACTTTCATGAACAGGTTCACCAAGAAAATCATTATACGAGTAATAATAACTTCATTAATGTAAACAATTTTTATTACATAATATTGTTGTGTGGCAACATAAATATCATTGTTCGTAAATAGGATCTAAGCGTTGTTGTCGTTCTTCCCAACATGTGTTCGCAAGCGCAACCTTGACCTACATTGAAAGAAATACTAGGAAACGTTGCCAAACTTAGTTTGTACGATCGACATGTAATAAAATACAATTTTGAAGCTCGCTGTTGCAATAGTATTGGCACGCGGAATTTCTCGCGTGTTATTTTTATTTTGTATGCTTTGCATTTTCATTGATTCAAATTGCAATATTTCTAGTATGTATTTGATTCCAATTTAATCAAATTATTGCAATTTATTGTAGGTATAGGTAGTAATAATTATTCAAGATACGCAATTTTATTTTAAAATTAAAGTACCTACGTTTTGAGCAGTTTTAGAAACGGCAAGTTGGCCCATTAGTTGGGTTTTAGACGCTCTAATCTCGTCACAATACTAATTACTTACCTACGTTTCATAACTGTGTTTCTATATTTTTCGGTCAACAATAAATTAAATTAAATATTATAATTCGGTAAACCAACGAGTTTGTAAACATTAGCAAAATCGAAAAATACGTATTTTACGCATTTTGTAAAGTTTCAGACAGACAAACATTTTTTTTATTTACATCCGCTCGGTTCGGGTTTTGGGTGCGTTCAGAACTTTGACTTTTGAACTCATTGGTTCAGAATCAGAAACAAACACATGATTGAGTTACTTACTTCAAATTAATGAAATGAAATTTATTAATTTGCCAGAATATAGGTACTTACATAATAACATGATAAACTAACTTTAGTCTCACTATATTCGACTTATCAGTCGTGCAAATATTTTTTGTACATGCATGAAATTACATCAATGTCATTAGTCATACACATCACAATCATAATACAATTTAATAGAATATTAATTAGGCACATTCAGTTATAAAATATATTATTAAGTTAGTTTATTAGATTATATATCACGGTCAAGACAGTTCATCAATTTAAGTTTTCGTAAATGTATATAGTACATCACGTCTGTTTAAAATTTAAATAATCATCTATTGGATAAAAACATCTGTCACAAAGCCAGTTGTTTAAAGTTCTGTTAGATTTTTCAAATGTTTAAATAGAAAATTTAGTGTTTGTATCAAATAAGCATGATTTATTGTACTTGCTGAATTCTGCTTGTAAAAGTGGCACTACATGTAGTGTTACTATGGTCATTACATTTTGATTTGTTTCTTCCAGTACCAACCCATAACACACAACGAATAACATATGCGCATCATCATCATCTGCCTAGCCTTTTCCCAACTATGTTGGGGTCGGCTTCCAGTCTTACCGGATACAGCTGAATACCAGTATTTTACATGGAGCGACTGCCTATCTGACCTCCACAACCCAGTTACTGGGTAACACGATACCCCTTGGTAAGACTGGTTGTCAGACTTTCGAGCTTCTGACGACCCGTAACGACTGTCAAAGATCTACAAATGACAGCCGGGACCAACGGCTTAACGTGCTTTCCGAGGCATGGAGGGGTCTTGGTATGTAAAGATGGTCACCCATCCACGGACCAACCGCGGCAAGCGTAGCATAACCTGATCGATCGACCCGTGCGGCTGTTATTACTTAGCCACAAGCCCGAAGAACATATGCGCATATAAAACCAAAATTCCGCTTAGAGGCCAAGTACTAGCACAGTGACAGCTGAACCTGTGGCTGAACCTTTAGAGATTAATTGGCCGGAAGCTGATCCTGAAACTGATTCATTTCAATTGACTGTGGAAAGTGTTCCAAATAAATGTTTGTCTGCGATATCTGGGTATCGCATTGTGGACCTAGAGCATGTAATCGAGTGGAAGTCCCAATTGGAAAGACACCGAAATATGTGTGAATCTTCACAAATTGAATTTGTTAGTGAAAGACTTGATGGATTCGAAGTGAATTAATTTTCAAGTGCAGTATGTGTGGCAAAGAATGAAAGCACTGTACGGAGAGCAGTAATAAAATAAATACTGCATTTGTGTGGGCAACTGTGACTGCTGGTATCTACTACACTCAAGCAGCCCAACAAGTCTCATGGATATTCCAACAAAGTCAGCTAACAAAATTCGTCATGTTGAAAAATAATTAAGCAGTTTGTGGTTTGAACATTTGACAGAGGAAATTAAAGTGCTGGTGAACAAGAAAGGTCAATTGCTATTAAAAAAGTTCATGTGTCTTCTGACGGAAAAATCAAAGCCTAGTGGCAGCTGCACTAGAAAAGAAAAACTTTAACTCTAAAATTGGATAATAATATTTTAGATGAACAAAAAGCACTTTTATTACCATCAAATGAATTGATAATTCTATTGCATGTCCACTTTATAATTTATTTCTGTTTCTTGTTTTCCGAACTATAATTAAAATCTACTATTTCAGGTTCAAGGACAAATGAGTGTTAGCAAAATGGATAAGTGCTACTTCATGTTTTGTTTCAGTCACTGAACCTTTGACTGTGATAGAAGTTTGTCGAGATGATGAATTTATCAGAAATATGATACCGAAGCTGCTGCTACTTTTTTAAAAACTGTATTCTGCCAGAAATCATATTAAGACATTTTCAAAAAAAAATGCTTAATGTATAGATTTGAATGGTATGTATACACGGCTACATATCAAAGTAATACATTTCCAGTATAAGCTGACCACTCATTGTACAGAAATCCTATACAATGCGAGATCAGCTTCTACTGGAAATGTATAGCTGGATAATTATGGTTTTTTTTTGCTTCAAGAATTTTATCAATTTCAATGTTTATAATATATTATTATGTTATTGTAGTGAAAAATCGTCTTTCAACATCAACATCAGTTGGAACTTCGAGCAACTAGATTTTAGAGCAGCTTTTGAGATTGATGGTAAATTACATTTTGAAATAAATAGGAAATAATATTCATCAAAAAGTAACAAATATACTAAGTAAGGTTATTTTTCTTTGCAGCACCCGTGTCGCAGTGGACAAGAAGCATCACAGCAGATGGTGAAAACTGATGAATGAATTTTGTTATAATTGTATTTTTGTAGTAGTTTCTTTAGAATCGACATTATCATTGTATATTACTTTTTATTTGTATTTACTATAAAATCAAAAGGCGCATTTTTGTAGACAAAGATTATGTCAAATGCCCATGTTACACCCACTCTCATGAAAATCGGAGACGCTACGCTCGAAGTTGTGGACGAGTATGTTTATCTAGGACAAACTGTCCAGTTAGGTAGGTCCAACTTCGAGAAAGAGGTCAATCGTCGAATCCGACTCGGCTGGGCAGCGTTCGGGAAGCTACGCAATATCTTCTCGTCCCACATACCACAGTGTCACAAGACGAAAGTCTTTGACCAGTGCGTGTTGCCAGTGATGACCTATGGCACCGAAACGTGGTCTTACAATGGAAGGCCCATAAAGAAGCTAAAAGTCACTCAATGGGCAAGAGGGCTATGCTTGGAGTTTAAATGAAGAGATCCGTAGGCGAACCAAGGTCACTGACATAGCCCGAAGAATTGCCAAACTTAAGTGGCAGTGGGCAGGGCACATTGCTCGCAGAACAGATGGCCGATGGGGCCGAAAGGTTCTGGAGTGGCGACCGCGTACCGGAAGACGTAGCGTTGGAAGGCCTCCTACAAGGTGGACCGATGACCTTGTGAAGGCCGCAGGAATCCGCTGGATGCGGGAAGCACAAAACCGGTCGAAGTGGCGGTGCTTGGGGGAGGCCTATGTCCAGCAGTGGACGTCTTTCACCTGAAATGATGATGATGTATTTTTGTAGTATTTTGTTTAGAATCAACATTATCATTTTAATTTGTATTTACTGTAAAATCAAAAGGTAAAATAAAACTTTATTAGGTAAAACCACCTGCTGAACTCATAAGCTGCTCTTTAGATTTTTATTTTTCTAAAAACTTTGTTAGAAGTGCTTTGAAACTATTTTTTTTTTCACATCTACCTGGCTAAAATCGCATACTAAAAATGGTATTTTATATTTGTTGTTATCTCAAGTTTATGAATTATAGTTTCTTACGTCTGTTATGCGTAATGTCTGTAATCATTGTAATAATTGGTTATGCTATAAATTTCATCATTTGTGTCACTTCAAATACTTTTGTTTTGATAATTAATTAGTGTAAGGTAGGTAATAAAATAAAACTATCTTCTTAAACTGTATAGAATCAATTTTTCTAACTGAGCAGGCAGCTGTGCTGCTGGGGAGTTTGTTGTGCCACTTCTTGCCAGCCAATTTTGACTTTCGAAAAGTGCTGATTCTTAGCCTAGTTTGAATAAATTACATATTACTTTTATTATCCTATCTTCATACTTACGCTTTCTTGCCATGGGGGTAGACAGAAACTACAGAATGCCACCTGCTACGATCCTTACATACTCCTTTTGCTACGTTCACGTTCATACATCTGGTCATACACGCACGCCGGTGGCAGGTACTACGCACTACGCACAGTATTCACACCATACATGCTTCGCAAAGAACGCATTTCAATGTTTTCCTATCAATCGTTATAAATGAAGCAGGCGGTGCATTTAGATGCACGCCACCTAGTGTCTATTTTTGTAAACGGTCGGCTTACGTCTGTGTATGTAAACGACTTGTATTCAATGGCAGATTTTATTTTAGGACTTTTTGTCGAATTGGGTAGATTTTGGGGAAAGGTTATGACCAGATTCAATAAAGTGTAATGTCCGATTGTCGCGTTTTTACTCCTACCACCTACTAATGTGCCAATCACACATAAAACAAAATAAACTAAAGATGTTGACTTCAGCATCATCTAGCGGGAAATTGGCAGGGAACAGATTGTATGTTCCACCTTAACAATTAGGAAGCCCATTAGACAATCTTGTTTAAATTTGACTCCTTCCTTATAATAAATACTTTCGAGTTATTGTTTTTAAGTACATTAATTTTACCATGTTTAACCCATACGTACTCATAATGTTTGTCCTTGGCACTGATTTTAACTTTGGATAAAAGCTTTTTGTACTCCACGCTTAGGTGATCGTTAACAAGCTGAGATGAGCCTTGAAACCCGATGTCACAAGTGGATAGGTCCTTCCTGGTGCGTGCCGCCGCAATAAAATCTTCCTTAACATACCGGTTTAGAAAACTCACTATTATCAGCTTTTCATTGGAACCAATAATTGGGACCCTTGAAATATAGTTCACCTGGGTTTTGGGACAGCTGTAGTAGTACTTTACGGCCAATAGCGTCGATAATAGAGTACAAGTTCTCATCTTTATAGGAACCCCCTTAATTTCGACGTTGTTTAGCCTGGATCTCTGTTCATAAGTCGAGAGTAGATATTTCGTGTTCGCCAAGTCAGTCTGTAAACATTTCACTGATTCCTGAAGCTTATCAAATTCAGACACTTTTGCTTCAACTTCCACGAGTCTTGTGTCAAAATCGTCGAGCCTTCCACCAGTGCCCTCATATGTCAACTTTAGGTCAGCCAACTCATCCTTGATCACGCGAATATCATCTACCAAGGTCGGCAAGTTAAGTAGCTGCCGCTTCATGTCACGTATCTCGCTTAAAATGGTATCCAGCAACGCAGGTTCAGGGGTAGGCACAACACGTGATGAGGTCCTGCAAGTGGGGCATTTCCATTGTGCCATTCTATTGGCACCCAGCTTTCTCCATCCGGTTTCTGAGATGTTTGCACATCCAAAATCCAGGTGTTTCTTGCAACTGCCACACTGGACGCCATCGTTGAACTGCACGTTACAAACTGCGCACGATTTCATTTTCAAAATTCTATAATTTGGACCGAACTAAATATGTAAAAAGGTTGGCGATCTATTTCTTTCGAGTGGCATATGAGTGTCCACACACGTATGTTATCAACAGTATCCGCTTTTATAATAAGTTGCCAAAGTCGGTTACAGAACTTAGTGATGGAAAGTTCAAAACCCATATCATAAGATTAAAGACTACACCGACAGGCCTACATTGTGCACCCATACCTGTTAACACTGTAATTTGAAAACATTGAAAAAGCCAATTCTTTTGTAACAGAGTAGGTAATCGTGGAGTTTCTTGCCGGCTCTTCTCCATAGGAAACGACCAATTGGAACCGTGCACCTAGCTTTTGACGTTTCTTATATGGGCCATGTAGGTTTATGTGCAACAAAATATTTTGATTCAGATTTTAACTAGAAGACCAGGTAGTCTAGCAATAATTCCTTCTGCACATGATTGTGTGCTTCCCTGGTACCTCATTAACGGCATAACTATGTAAATGTCTATAACTCGTAACTGCTCCCAAATTACGATGTTTATTTTAATTTTATTTTTTTACATACTTCCTTGACATAGTTTGATTGTTTACTTCATTTCACTATTTGACATAGTACAGGGACAAATTAAATTTGCTAGCGAAACTCTAGGTATCAAATCATATCAAATCAAATCAAATTCATTTATTTGCCAGAATGTCGGTTTACAATGTATGATCTTAAAACTATAATGGCCCCTTTACATTCCTACCATTTAATATGGTGTGCAAATATTTAATTTTATCCCGCACAATATTATTATTTATCGATATATTTTATTATAAACATAACAAAACAATTTTTTTTTGTGGGGTCGTTGACCGTAATTAGTGTGTGTTAGAGTTTAGTCACTAGAAATATCAGTTTAAAAAAACTGCGTATTTTTTTGTGTAAACTTCACAAACGTGATTGATATCGATACAGATATTCTATTTCACGAAGTCCGTTCGGCTTTGATTGTAGTAGTGACGTATCCCGACAAGCGCGCTTGTGTGTGTAAAAGTAGGTAACGTTAGCAAAAAAATCTGATATATATTCAAGTCGAGATCTAATAATCTAAATAAAATTTTGGTTTTAAAAGCATATACATTTTGTAAATAAATTAGATTAGGTTGCAATAAATACAAAAATATTAAGAATATGTAGGCATTTAATTAAGCATTGGTGTTACAGAATGGAAACGAAACAAGTAGGACTATTCAGTATTTTCAATCACTATCAGATAAATTTTCGATTTCCGATTCCGTTTTGCTGTCGTCAGAATCATTTTGTACATTGATTATAAATTCAAAATCGAGATCAAAATATTTCAAGTAGTCTTTTTCAATTTTTTCAACATGAGCACAAGTTTTTTGCCACGTTTCACTGCTAACTTGGCCCAAACTTTCATTGATCAGTCTTTCCGTATTCGTCATGTTTTGCTCGATATTTTTAGATGCGACATAATTTTTAACGATCCCCCAAATATTTTCAATCGCTTTTAATTCTGGGTGATAAGGGGGAAGGCGTAAGACATCAAAACCCTTGCTTTTTATAAAATCGTCAATCTTGTCTATTACGTGTTGGGCTTTGTACTTCTTTATTGTATCGTACAATTCCAATTTAAGAAGAGATTCATCAAATGCTATACCCTTATCCCTGAGCCCTTGCTGCATATCGGCTTTCTTTGTAGATTGCGTCGGTAGTCGTTCAGCCCGTGTGTTGTGATAAGATGCATTGTCTAAGATAATGACAGAGCGCGGAAGTAAATTGGGTAGAAACTTTTCATTTAGCCATTTTACATAGTTATCATAGCTCATATTTGAATGATAATCACCAGCTGTTGAGTTGGCCTTATAAACCAAGGAAGCATTTTCAATAAAACCATCCTTGGTTCCCGCGTGCACTAAAATAAAGCGAGTGCCTGTGCTAATTTTTTTTAAAAACGGAGTTTTTTCCTTTTTTTTTGCCCAGGTGTTGTTTCGCACGTGTGTCGAAAGGACGTAGCTCTCATTGGTGTAGACAATGGGCCGACTTTGAGAGCGGTACTCTGTTATTTTTTTTAAATATTTTAAACGCCACATTTGTATATCATGACGCTCCATCAAGACTTTACGGTTGTTCTCTGTTTTGCGCCACTTGTAACCTAATTTCAACAGTAACTTGCGAACAGTTTCTAAACAACCTTCGAATCCGATTTTTTTTTTTTTTTTTCTCACTCAATGCTGTTCTTAACTTAGCTAATGTTGGACCCAGGGCGTCGGGAATCCCGGGCGGATTTCCGGCCACCGTAGGCGTGGGCTTGCGGACGGTGAGCAATGGGTAGCTCACCGTCCGGTAAGGACCAGGCCCGGGTCGACGGCGCGTTGTATTCCACGCGCGCCTCAAAGAGATGTCGTCAGCACATAATATAGTAGGGGTCCACTAGGGCCGATGCCTGCCGGGGTCGCGGGAAGGTACTTATGGGTCACCGAGGCCCTCGCAACACAGGCAACAGGAAGGAATACGAGTGGGTTTTAGTCAGTAAGAGTCTGACACACCCTCCCGCTCCGCCCAGAGCGGGAGAAGTTATTTGATGATTTCCCACCCTCAAAAAAAAAAAAAAAAGCTAATGTTGGAATTTCTTTATGGACAATATGGAAATCAAATCTTGTACAGTACTGCGAACCACATCGGCTGTAAAATTATCTATATCCACGATGGCAATTCCTTCTCTTCTTTTAATATTCTTTGAACTGTTTTTTGGCTCACACCCGTAGCTTCAGCTGTACGGCGTGTAATGTCTCGTAAATGAGACAAATCACAGTTGAGTTCCATTAATGATTTTGTAAATTCATATTCTTCTCGCAGAAAATGATAAACACTAGCTATCATGTTTCGACCCTAAAACAAAATGTAATCAAAATAATTAAGTAATATAAACATTTTATAACACAAAAAAACATTCATTTTATAAATACTTCTATTGCTATATTAAGTATCTTTGTATAACATTTTAATTGAAAACGTATAAATAAATATTACCTCACTATGGACAACTCTTCTTCGTTTTGTTGCCATGCCGACCTTACTCCGTGAAACAATTTGGCGCGAACTAAAAACCACTACTGATCCGGACCGTGTCCCGATCGACACTGAGCGCTCTCGAGGTTACGCACACAAAAACAATGTGCATGTGCACGCTTGACAACATTCATAGCCAAACGGACTTCGTGACATAGAACATCTGTACCTAAACACGATAAAACAAAAGAAAACGGATTTTCACACCATATACAGCTGTCGTTGACCCCAAAAAGAACCATCAAATATTTTTTATAGGTATTTATTTACGTTTAGATATCGATACCCATCACGTCTGCAGAGTTTCGCTAGCTAATTTAATTTGACCTTGTATACCTATAAATTTAATTTCAAACTACTTATTTATTAGTGTCTGTTGTGGACAGGATATTAATTTAGATTTGTTACAGTTGTAATGTAATTTGGTTTAAATCGGTTTTTATTTTATTAATATTTTATTGAGATTCTTTTATATTTTATGAATCTGAGAACATTGTAGGCTTAACAGACTGTAGATTTGTAGACAATTTTCTATTTTATTAAGTACTTGGTACTTGGCGACATGCCTAAACTGCCCTCCCCATACCTACGAGTATTAACACTTTGAACTGTAATTCGTAATTTTGTATTTTGCCTCAATTTTTTTTTATTACCTACTTGTTTACTTCATTAATTAAAATCTAAGGAAGAGTGTACAAGGATCACAATTGATGTCGTCAGCACATATAGTAGGGATCCACTAGGGCCGATGCCTGCCGGGGTCGCGGGAAGGTACCTATGGGTCACCGAGGCCCCTGGCAACACAACACAGGCAACAGGAAGGAATACGGGTGGGTTTTAGTCAGTAAGAGTCTGACACACCCGCCCAGAGCGGGAGAAGTAATTTGATGATATCCCACCCAAAAAAAAAAAAAGGATCACAATTGTTTTTTTTTATAATAATAATTACATTAATTTATTCGGACAACCATTGATCCATTACATCACTTGTATTTATATTGTTACGAGTAGTACGAACACCAGTAAATCCCTGTTCACTCCGAAGTGGAGTTCCACTCCCCAACAGTCAGTCCACATTGACTCCTATTCGGAGTCTTTCAGGCGCGCGGTTTGCACGCCTATTATAACGTTCAATGTGAGCTAATATCGTCTATGGGCGATTTCACTCGATGGTCTGAAGGATATTCTCGTAAACTAAAGCATTTCCAATCAAAAATATACGTCGGTAACTTAAAAAAAAAAAAAATTAGTTTGCTGTCATCGCGAGTGTGTGCTCCGTAATTGCTTTGGTTTTGTTCAATTTTAGTGTGGTGTTTGTGTGTTATTCAACGATAAGTGGGTATATTTTCATTCCTAAGTTATTATTACATCGTTTTAATAATTGCACGAAATCGCATCATAAAAATGTTTTTTCATGCCCGAACGACACCGTTTTGGTGTAGTCGGGCGCGCGGTTTGCACGTCTATTATAACGTAAAATAAGTACTATAATCATCTTTAGGCGATTTCACTCTATGGTCTTTTTTTTTTTTTTGAGGGTGGGAAGTCATTGTTGCGGGGGCCTCGGTGACCCATAAGTACCTTCCCGCGACCCCGGCAGGCATCGGCCCTAGTGGACCCCTACTTTGTGCTGACGACATCTCTTTGAGGCGCGCGTGGAATACGACGCGTCGTCGACCCGGGCCTGGTCCTTACCGGACGGTGAGCTACCCATTGCTCACCGTCCGCAAGCCCGCGCCTACGGTGGCCGGAAATCCGCCCGGGTTTCCCGACGCCCTGGGCGTCTCCTGCGGTGGCTAGGGGCGAGAGGGCGCGAAACTTGCCTTTCCCTCAACCGTCCCGCCTCCTCCTTCGCGAGCATTACTGCTTCGCAGAAGGAGGTGACGGCTGCCCATGCCCTCTCGCTCCGTACCATGGCCTGAACCAGGGCCGGACGCGAGTGGTCTCTGCCGCCGATCACCTCCACGAGGACACGACGGTGCTCTGCCCAAGCCGGGCAGACCTCCACCGTATGCTCCACCGTGTCCTCCGGGCGATCCACACAGTGGTGACACCCGGACGTTTCCTCCCGCCTTATCCGACACAGGAACCTCCCGAAGCTGCCGTGTCCGGTGAGGACCTGCGTCAGGCGGAAGGTGAGGACGCCGTGGCGCCTCTCCAGCCACTCCTCAAAGAGGGGACTTATCGCCGCAATCGTGGCGTGCCCAGCACTGGGTTGCGACAACCGTACTTTCCATGACGCCATGAGATCCCGCCGGAGCTCCGTCCGCTGTGCCGCGATTTCTCGCGGTAGCGGACTTACGCCCCGGCGTTTCGCCTCCTCGCGCCACTCCCAAACGTGCGCGAGGACTTTTGCCTCTAGATCCCATAGTGGCAATCCGGCAAGGAGGCTCGCTGCCTCACAGGATACCGTGCGGTATCCCCGGATCATCCGGATGGCCATGACCCTTTGGGCCGCGCTCAACCGGCGGGCTGGCCGCAGCGCCAGAGAGCGCGCCTATACAGGAGCCCCGTAGAAGGCCATGGACCGCACGACCCCCGCGTAGAGCCTCCTGCAGGAGGCGTTTGGACCCCCTAAATTGGGCAGGAGCCGCTTCAATGCAGCGCCCGCCCGCTCCAGTGTGGGAGGCAAACGTCGGAAATGCTCCACGAAGTTCCACCGACTGTCGAGGAAGAGTCCCAGGTACTTCATCGTCGACTCAACACCGATAGAAACCCCTCCTACCGTTATTTGGGACCCCAACGGTGGCGCGTTCCAAGGACCATGAAAACACATGGCCTCGGTCTTGTGCAGGGTCACCTCGAGTCCCAATTGCCGGATCCTTTCAACGATTGTCGCAACCCCGCGTGCCGCTAATTCGGCCGCCGCCTGGTGCGACCTCCCCTGCGCCAGGACCAACGTGTCGTCAGCGTAGCATACTACGCTGACGCCGCTAAGGAGGTCGGCGCGCAGCACCCAGTCGTATCCGATGTCCCACAGATGCGGCCCCAGGACCGATCCCTGTGGGACACCGCACGACATCTCTTGCCGGTTCCACACTCCCTGGTGACCGGGGTAGATGACGGCCCTGTCCATCAAATAGGCCTCGACCACACGACAGAGGTAGGTCAGCATCCGGTGATACCAGAGTGCCTCCCTGATGCAACTCCAGGGCAGGGTATTGAAGGCATTGGCGATGTCTAGAGACACCGCCAAGACGACCCCACCCTGGGCAACAGCATTCCCCGTCGTCAGGGCTCGCACACGCATGATGGCGTCCACCGTAGAGCGCCCTCTGCGAAAACCAAACTGGCTCTCCGCCAAATCCGGCCCCACCCGCACCAGCTGGCCGACGAGGCGGGATCGAGCATGCCTGAGACATGTTACAACGAAAAGCTTTGAGAGATTTCCCGCCAAATTTGACGACGGAACAACAACTTTACGAACTCTTGCAAAGAACATGGGACCTCATACCGCAGCAAGACATTGACTATTTAATTTTATGAATGAATAATCGATCTCGATGTGTAATTAATGTAAGAGGTGGCAACACTGATTATTAATCATTAGATTTTATAAGATTTTTTCGATTTTAATTAAAATTAATAGTTTTATAAGAAGAAATTAAGTTTTTATCATACCAATTTTCTACCGCGATAAAAAATTAACATTTTTATTTAAAACAAAAAAATCACGAAATATTTTTTATTTTTTATTAAAGACCTTAAAATAACCCATCATTCTTCCATTTACTATATCAGAAAATTCTTCATAGATTTATAGATATTTGATGAAATATAAAATATCCCTAGATTCTGTTGATGTGTGTATATTATTATAACCATTTCACGACACCAATCAACACGACGGAGTTTTTGGCCTTTGTCAAATTATGAGGTATCCACCGGGCACAAAGCTTCCTGACCGCTAAATGTTCATGGAGGATTTTGTGCACTTGACTCATACCGATGCCTAAGCTTGTCCAAATCTGCTGATAAGTCACTCTTTTGTCAGTCTCTATAATACGCCGCACAACACTTATGTTATCTTCAGTCGTCGGCGTAGAAGGCCGTCCCTCACGCAGATCATCGGTGAGATTAGTGCGACTACGTTTAAACTCATTAAACCAGTTGTAAACAGTGGCACGAGATGGGGCTGCATCATGAGAGGCCAATCGAAGTTTATCATAACTTTCTTGTTGACTTAAATGACATCGAAAGTCATAAAAACTCATGGTACAAAAATTTTCTTGCGTTAAATCATTGACATGTAAATATATGGACTGGAAATACCTACAAAAAAAAGGTGCATACCTACAACTCGATATTGGCGCATAAAATGGCTGCCATTGCTAGGGTTGTGTCAATCAAGGAACAACTTCCTTGATTGACACAACCCTAGAAATAACTACTCGTATAATTAGTATCGATACTAGTCTTACAAGATATCACGTTTGGATCATAATTACATACTTATAGTCAGTTGTAACAGAAAAACCAGAGTTGGTTAACTTACGTTCTGTTAACTGAGAATAAAATTTATGTCGCGTTTTTTTCTGCACAATTGCATCACGTTTACGTATTTAAGTGAACAGCAGGAAGAGATAGATCCGTTGGAAGGGCATAGCCCAGTAGCTGCTCTTAGGTATGCGGAGCCTAATGAAAAACAAGAAAATCTAGTGATTATCTTGTTTTTCATTAGGCTTCGCCGCTTTCATTATCTTCTCCCTGGTGGAAGAAGATAATGTTTATATTATGTGTTAGTGAGTAGTGGATTAAAAATTAAATAAGAATTATTTTTATACCTTTGTTTATTGGTTTGGTAATGATTATATTATAGTATAACGTTTGATTAGAAAAGTAGGCTTACACTAGTACATTATGATATAAGTGTGTAATGATCAATACAAGGTAATGATCAATGCAAGAAAATGTGAAATATGCACCGTTTCCACAATTCGATGGGGTAACTGCAATAGAGGCGTTACAGTAGATGTACCAGAAACATCAGATTTTTAATGTTGCTTGTTTCACATAAAACATATGACTCTTGATATTGTATTTTGGCGGGCACCTGAAAAAAATTGGTACCTACTAATAATATGATAATCACATTTATTTATTTCAGGCCAAAGGGCCGGGCTAATATTAATCAATCATACACACTTACCGAAAATACTGTAGGAACAGAGTTAATATGTAATCTCATTACACCAAGTGTTCTATTGAAACAGCTTTCTTCAAAGTGAAGTGAACACAGGTAGGTACCATTAGTCGCTTTTTCTTTAACCCTTTATTTTTAGGAAAGCTATAAAAAAGGCAAGTATTTTTATCAATAATTCATTTTGGTTAGAGCTGCGGAACTAAACAAATAACAAAATGCTGACGTCTTGTTTTAGAATCACTTATAACTCTGTGGGACGGTCTCTCAGACCGTAAACCACGGGCCTTAACAAGGTCCTAACAAGGTCACTCGGACCGAGTAAGACACGCAGAATAATTTCTGTTAAGACGCTGACAACACCTAAACCGCGGTCACTGTCAGATTGCATAGAAAAGAAAGAGAAGCGCGATGACACAACGCTTGTAAATTATTGCAAAATATGAAGCAATTATCTATTTACTTAAAATTGGGTTGAGTAATCGAAAATAAAAAACAACCAAGTTCTGCATTCAAATAAGACGATCTTGTTATTTATTAAATACGTAACGTATGTTGATATTTAATACAGATATTTTGGATTAGAACTCAAGGTTAGTTTAACGTTAGTTTGTATCGAGATTTTGTTTTAAAACGAGTTTTGGTAACAACCAAGTTCTGGGAAATATGTTCAAAATTAACATATATTTTTTCCGCTACCACATACTATACAGATTTGGCAATTTTTTTTCTTAAGTGAAGCTAATTTTGGTCTATTGGGTCTTGTCAGCGCCTTAACATCGCAGATTATAACCGATATCGTTTCAGCGGAGGCACTAGTTTCGGAAAGTATTACGGTACGGCGTCGCCTCGCATCGGTACAACACTATTGCACTATGACATATTATTGTAAACAAACGAATTAAATATTAAAAAAGGTCTGGTGTAGGGAAATGAACCCAAATATCAATACTTTAGCAGTAAATTCATGATCCCGTAACATTTGTTTCATTGAATGTGTATTATTGTATGTACTATTGCATGAAAACCGGCACTGTCTGAAAACTGGCAATCTTACACTACACTTCACAAAACAACACACAAGCATGTTGAATATAATTGCTGTTTTCCAACATTCACATGCAGTTTTAAAGTTAAACTCCTTGTAATTTTCTCGCAAAACTCAATAATACAAAAGTAAACAACCATTTGACAGCAAAGCTACCATGAAACTTGGCACATAAAATGGCTGATATGCCACCTACGTACAACAGTCACTACGTCACGACAAAATGTTACCATAATGATCAACAACTTAAATATTGTTGTCTCTTTTATCAAATACGATTATTTTATTAGAAAGAATGAGACAAAACGATATTTCACATGCTGTATCGTATTTCACTCATATTTATATAAGCAAATGTAACTATAGAATAACGCGGCGCCTCCATGTTTTGCCTATCTCAATGCGTTAAATCCATGCTGACGTGACAAAGACAATTTTCAATTTGCCACCAAATCGTATACAAATGACAAATTAATAAAATACATACACTATAATATTGGCAAAGATTTCCATTTTCAAAAAAGTTGAAACGACCATTGTCAATATCTGTGACGGTATCTAATAACGTATTCTGAATGCTCTTATTATATAATTATATAATTGTACTTCATATTAATTGCTATTAAAGCTCCCATGTTGAAGTCATTAATAACACTGTTTGCTTGAATGTTGTTCTTCCATTGGTCCATTGCCTCGTCTAGTTTGTTCATGTGATGATATATCAATTTAAAAGAAAGAAAGAAGAAATATTTATTTGGAACACGCACAGAATACAACAATAAAAAAGGACATAAAACTAACAAATCTTGAAAACAATAAAAAATAACAATTGTGAAAACAAAAACAAAAACCAGCCAAGTGCCTGTCGGACCACGCACAATAAAGGGTAGTTGGGAAGTTGGGATGAATCTAACCCAAAAACAAACATAACATTGTAGTTGAAAAACTAGTTTTCCCTACCTTCACTTTGCCTCGGATACCTTGTTACTTAAACATGAAGATATTAGGAAGGAGACAAAAAGAGATCCAATGTTAACGCGTATATTGAGCTATTTTAGGGATGGTTGGCATAAGGAAGTAGAGATAAAGGAACTTAGACCTTATTTTAATAGACGTAGTGAAATATATACCGAGTTAGGTTGTCTTATGTGGGGTCATAAATGAATCGTGCCAAGATCTTGTCAAGATAGGGTACTGATGGATTTACATGATACTCATATGGGAATAATTAAGACAAAATGTATAGCTAGAAGTTATGTGTGGTGGCCAGGGATTGATGAAATGTTGGAAAACATATGTCGAAACTGCACAATCTGTGCAGAAATGGCCGAGGCGCCAGTACACCACGCACCGCAGCCGTGGAACTGGCCGTCTCGTCCATGGACTAGGATACACGTGGATCTTTTAGGGCCTATACATGGGCACAAGTATTTAATAATGGTTGATGCCACTTCGAAATGGACAGAAGCATGTCCGGTTGCTTCAACTACGGTCAAAGCAATAACATGTAAACTTAGGGAAATTTGGTCACGTTTTGGGATACCAAAACAATTAGTCTCCGATAACGGGCCTCCTTTTAATATTGAAGAATTCAATTCATTTTTAGAAAATAACGGAGTAGCACATGTATTTTCCGCACTGTATCACCCAGCTTCCAATGGCTTGGCAGAGAATGTGGTCAGGCAGTGCAAAAGAGTTATAAAAAAAAACAATTATTCAAAATATTGATGTAGAACTTGCCCTTCATCGGTATTTACTAGTGTATAGGACAACTGAACATAGTACCACAAAAGAAAGTCCGTCACAAATATTACAAGGCAGGATATTAAGAACTCGGTTAGACCGACTGAACTGACTGAACTGACTTGGCTTTACAAAAGGTCGTTCGACTACAGATGCGGGTGTTGCACTGCTGAAACACATATTTGACGCATGGGAGAACTCGCAAAATGCTATTGGAGTTTTCTGTGATCTCTCCAAAGCCTTTGATTGCGTGGACCATGACACGCTTTTGCGTAAACTGTGTCATTATGGTGTCCAAAATGAAGCTCTCAAAGTAATAAATTCTTATTTACATAATAGGTTCCAATGTGTAGATGTGAATGGTGTAAAATCTTCCAGGTTACCAGTTCAGTTAGGTGTACCTCAAGGCTCAATACTGGGTCCATTCTTATTCTTAGTGTATATTAATGACTTACCATTTTATTTAAAGGGTATCTGTGAAGTTGTATTGTTTGCAGATGACACCTCACTTCTTTTTAAAGTGAACAGGAGTAGGCAAGATTTTGATGACGTAAACAGTGCACTCTCAATGGTTACGGATTGGTTTACGACGAATAACCTAGTTCTCAATGCCAAGAAAACGAAATGTATAAAATTTGCCTTGCCAAATGTTAGGAATCTAGGTCCCAACATCGTCTTAGATAATGGGGTGCTTGAAACTGTAGACTCGGCAGTTTTTCTTGGTATAACAGTAGATGCCAAACTTCAGTGGGGCCCTCATATATCAAGCCTAGCGGGCAGGCTCAGTTCGGCCACCTACGCCGTCAGAAAAGTAAGACAATACACTGACGTTGATACAGCTCGATTAGTTTATTTTAGTTATTTTCATAGCGTTATGTCCTACGGTATTCTGCTGTGGGGCAAAGCCACTGACATTCAAAATATATTCGTTCTTCAAAAACGAGCTGTTCGAGCTATTTACCAGCTTGGTGCCAGAGTTTCTCTGAGAGATTTTTTAAAGATGTTGGTATTCTTACAGTGGCTTCACAATTCATCTTCGCCAACATCTTATATATTAGGCAAAATATACACTTATACACTAAAAATAGTGATATTCACAATATTAACACCAGAAATAAGGACAAATTACGAGCTCCATTTCACCGGCTTCATAAGGTACATAACTCATTTGTTGGGCTTGGTATAACTTTTTATAACATGCTGCCCTCTTCTTCGCTAGATTTGCCTTTTAATGCGTTTAAAACTAAAGTAAAATCCACCCTTCGTTCAAAGGCATACTATTGTATCAATGACTACTTAAACGATAAGAATAGTTGGTCGCTGTGATTAACTCAAGACAATGTTTATGTTCTTTCTCCAGCTTAAAGCTTATTAGCTTACCTACTGACAGGTTATATGAGTTCATATAATTGATTATTTTTTTATTTGACTGTATAAGTCAATGTAATTTAATTTAGTTAAATTTTAATTTATTAATGACATAATCTACTCATTACAATGTATGTTTTATGAGTTGTATTGCAATAAGTGGTTAGCTAGCGTCCTCGACTATTGATTATACTACAAAGTCATTTATTCAAACTAGGCTGAACATCAGCACTTTTCGAACGTTAAAGTTACATAAGACAGTCCCCCAAAAATGCCCGCCCTTCACCACTTCCTAGTGCTTTAGCTGGGAAGAAGAAGTGGTGGAACAAACTTCCCAGCAGCACGTCTGTCTGTTTAGTTATATAAACTTGATTCTATACAAGGACCAAGTGTACCAAGGATTAAAGAGGTGGGTAAGTAGTACAGTCATGGAGCGCTTGAGTAGTACAGATTATCAAATAAGATTATTAGATGGCACAGAGATACATAGGCATATTGATCAGTTAAAGTTAAAATGTAAGGCAAATCAATTACAACCGACTGATGGCGTAATAGTCAGCACAACAATAGCGCCCAAAAACTCTAACCGGACCTTAGGTAATGCACTGGTTTTTCCAACAGTACCAGTTACGAAAATACCTACCGAGGTGTGCTTAGGTGGAGGTGTAGGAGGTTCGGGATGCGGTAGGGATGAGGCGCATTCGGAACCGGGGTTGATAACGCCGGATTTATCTAAAGGGTTGGTGGATGGATCCAACAGTGTGGCCTCGACCGCCGGTGAAATTCGTCCCGTTAGAAATAGGAAGCCTCCTCAAAGATATCAGCCCTAATTATAGTTTAGATTACTCGTAAGTACTAGCTTTAAGTTTTGTAAATGTTAGTTAATAAGGGTGGAGGTGTAATGTAGGGTATTCTTAAGTTGTGTCCTATATAAATACTGTTGACCACCCGCGGCGCTTTAGTCAATAAATGTCTACCGAACGAACTACTTGTTTAACTTCCCAAATACTACAGAGTTAAAATGGGTAAAGCTGTAGGAACAACATACTGTGACAAGAGAGATGGCAGAGTGGGAGCACAATTACAGGTAAGATTGTAAGTCAGTGACTCACACATCTCTGCATTGTGATGCACCAGGTCCACCAACTCACATGCCCCTTGCAAGCGCTCACTTAACATTTTTTGACTAGACTCATACTTACAAAAACTAGACTCATACTTACAAAAACTGTAACACTACCTCTGAATAAAATATTTTATACAAACCAAAAAACTTGTCACTACTCTACAAAAAAATGACATGTCTAGAACTTTAATAACAAACTTCAATTACAGAACAGAAAGAACCTTTTAAATATGACTTCCACCTCCAAGCTTTTGTTTAAATATCTGTAAATTGGGCAGTGGCAGTTATAATGAAATGAAATTGTTTTTTCTGTAAAGAAGATATCAGAATCAATTTTACACATCATATTCTAAAAATAAGCTAGATGGAGTCGACATTTTCTATCTGACTACCCCTGAGAAGAAATGGCGAAACAAACTAAAGGGTCAAAGTCTCTTTTAAAGTCCAGACATTATCTTGATCAAATCATGTGAAGACCATGTAGATCCATGTCTGAAATGGTCTTTTGAGGAAAGAACCACACCTGTCCAGTCAGTGCAAGCATTTGTCAGTAATCGTGTAGCTTAACTCAGAACTTAAGGAGCGCATTGACTCGACGTACAATACCAGGAAAAGGATATTTGGGTAGGCCGCATAAAGTACTCAAATGCCAGACTAGACTATCATTAAACTAAACTAACTGAGAGAAAAAAAAAATATATATAAAAATGATCCACATAGTGCTCACATTCACAATAATTTAAGTAATATAATACTTTTCAAGGTAAAATATTCATATAATTTTGTGTACAGTGACGTCACGGACGGTTTACGGTACACATCAGCCGTTCGTGTCTACACTATCTATAAAATAAAACACCATTCTATTCCGCGTAAAATTCGTATTTACGTTAGCACAGTAGTGTTACTTACGTGCGTGATTGTTTGCAAGACAGATATACAGCAGTTTCGGTAGTGTAAATACATAAAAACAAATTACATTTATGTAACAGAAAGTTGAAGTTTTTAAAGTGGTACGGTACCCCCAAAAAGTGTCACTTTCTAATACTTTTTGACAAGTGTTGAAAACATTACCACAGACCAGCGCAATAAAATCAATTATTTAGGTGTCCGAGCCTTCGCTTGACCCACTGGTGAGAGAACATCTGGATTTTACGTGTGGCAACACTGTTTTGTACCAATGAGCGCTCTCTATGTCACGTGGAGGGAGGCTAACTGTCGCCTTCTCCTCCCTAGCCCGCGTACGTCGCAGCGCTGGGCGCTTGCGCTCCTCAGTACGTTTTGGATTCTTTACGTGTTAACACTGTTACGAAGTGAACGAAAAAATACTTTGGAAATTTTATCCACTAATATTATAAGGTACGAGTATGTTTATTATAATATTGTAACTATTTGAAACAAAACAGGAAAGCCCTGTTCATTTGTTTCTCGTGCTTCACTTAATTGGGAAAGCCTCGATTTGGTTTATACCTACAGGTATCGATGGATAGATGCACGCTTCTATTCTGCTAGGAAAGCCCTAGTATAGATGTGTAATGGATATCTAAAATGCCCCATCATTGTCGCTTGAATGTCGTAAAAATTACTGACATTGGCAGACGACGTGTCGTCTCTGCCAACAGACGACGTCGTCTACGAAACTTTTAAGCCAGGCGACGTCGTCTGCCCAGACGACGTAGTCTGTCTACGCGACATGCACACACTATTTCGCCTATGCATTCTGCTCCAACTTACTTGAGCTCGCGCTTGTCTGCTTGCAGATGACAACCACGATGGGAGAGCTGGCGTCCGCCTACTGCCAATGAAAGTTGTTACGAAAGTCTGCTACAAACTCTGGATACTCTGTACCCTGCTAACCCTATTTATCACCCAGTCTCGCCAGACTGGGTGATAAATACTGTAAACTACAAGGATCTGTTTGGCGGAACCTTAGCGCCTGACACAGAAGCAAGGCTACGTTTTGCAATACCCACAGTACGCCTAGCCAAAATTTTCTGCTGCGGGAATTCGCTCAGTGAACGCAGTTATAAAAAGCTAAAGAAAACTGCTGGAGTGGCCAATCGGTTTAGCTCTTATTTACCAACCGATATCTATCATGGCGAAAATTCATCCAGTCAGCATACAAAATGGATTTGATGCCATCCTGCCATCCCTGAAACCATACTTAATATCACGCAAGGAAACTTCGGATGCTTTGAAAGCTGAGGCCGAAGAAGACAATGCTACGTCTGGTTCGTCGCGTGTTTCCAAAATACATCGTAGTCCTGAACCACAGCCAAACCCTAAAGTCCCTAGAACCACAGAAAGCTACTCAGCGGAATCCTTAAAGGATTATATGCGCCAACAAAATGAAATCTTAGGAAGACTGTGTGAACTCACCTATGGCTTGACGCGTCCGCCACGCGGATGTCCAGAAACAATTCCAGGCGACGCCTGTCTTCACTGCACTTAAAGTAAATGGACATTTGGCAACAGTCTCACCTCAGTGGCAACTAGTCTCAGTTCTGGAAAAAATGGACCAGTGCTTAGTAGCTATAACCCACGGTTTGTTGCAGCAGCGTAAGGAATTTATAGATGCCTGTACCAGTGCGCCCCCGGAAGTAAAAGCATACCTTACAAAAAACCTGGCCGCGAAAGACAAAGATCCATTCCGAAAAGTGTCAGATGGTCTCCTCCAATACACTTGTGGAAAAAGGGCAGAGGTTCTGGAGCAAAGAATTGCGATTTATTACATGCCATCCCACCTTCCACAATCCACCTGTTTGCAGAACCACAGTTGTCCGATCTGTTCAAAGAACAAAGAGGATTACCAAACGTATTTCCAGGAAAGTTTAAAAAGCCCACACAATTTGTGCCAAAAACAAAAAACAAACAGGAATCTAAATAAAAGCGGCCGTTTCGTAATAATAATAATAATAATAATTTTTATTTGCTCAGTTAGAAGGTACATAATAAAGGTGTTCAGAAAAAATCTACAAGGATCCATTACTAACTACCTTAAATTAGGCATGCAAAACAGTTTTATTTAGTTTGAATTCAAAGGACTGGTGATATGATTACACTTATTTAGCATTCCAGTCATATCACAAAAAAAAAAAATATGTCAAAGAATCAAAATAATAATACAAATTAATGTCATTGATAATATTACAAAATAATTAGTCAAAAAAATAAATTATCGTCATTTAGAAATTCGCAGATCGAATAATAAAATTTTGTAATTAATAAGGCTGACAATTTCTTCTTAAAAATTGTAATAGTTTCACTTTTAAGTGCATCGGGAATTTTATTAAATATTGACGGGCCCATACATAAAACACTTTTCCTCATTAAGGCAGTGTTATGACTACCAACACGTAGCATGTGTTTGTACTGTTTCCGAATTGGCTCTCTTTTGCTTTCCGACACTGTATTGAAAAGGTGCAAATTTGTTTTCACAAAAACCGCAACTTCAAATATATAAATTGATGGAACAGTAAGTACTTTTAGGGACTTAAATACAGGAGCACAACTGTCTGTTACTTTCAGGTTACACATTGCCCTGATACAACGTTTTTAAGATTTGAACACCTGTTCTCTCAGACTACAATTTCCCCAAAAAATTATCCCAAATCTCACAATTGATGCAACTAGGCCATGGTATGCTACCAGTCTTGTGGCCATGTTCACATTTTTAGATAGGTTGAAAAGCACATATGCAGCTGAACTTAGTTTTTTACAAACTTCTTCTGCTTGTGGCTTCCAGGTTAGTTGGCTATCTATCATTATTCCTAGAAACTTTGCAACCATTACTTGGTCTACTATTTGTCCACTATAATGTAAATTTAGTGGTTGTGGTAACGTACGTTGATAAAATTGCATAATAGTGGTCTTCGGTATATTAATATTTAAATTGTTTTGGTCAAGCCAGTGTATAATGTCAACTAAAGTATTATTTATGTCCTGTTCATATGTTTTTATGTCATTACAATTAATCAAGGCAGTGCTATCGTCAGCAAATAAGATCATGGGATGGTTAATGCAGCGGGGTAGGTCATTGATATAAAGCAGAAATAATAAAGGTCCCAGCTCACTGCCCTGTGGTACGCCATATCTAATAATTCTTTCCTCAGACAAGTATTTTTTTTCGCGCCTGGTTTTAAAGCATATTTTAGTTATTTCTGTGTATTGCTTACGGTTAGAAAGATATGATTTTAGGAGATTCAGTACATTTCCTCTGATGCCTATAATATTTAATTTGCTGATAAGTGTTTCATGATCAACACAGTCAAAAGCTCTCGTCATGTCAGTAAAAATTGCACAAATTGGTATTTTTTTATCCACATTTTTAATAATAACGTTTATTAAAACATAAACGGCTGAATTTATACCCCTATTCTTTCTGAATCCCTTTTGTTCCCTATTTAGGATATTATGTTTTATTAAGAATTTATCTATAGAGCCATAAATGATTTTTTCCATAACTTTAGAAAAAATGGGAATCAAAGCAATGGGTCTATAGTTGGCTAGATCTTCTTTTTCGTTTTTTTTATGAAGTGGCTTAACTATGGCTGTTTTTAAACTGTCCGGAAGTACTCCAGAGCTGATACATAAATTGAGTATGTGACTGAGATGCGAGGCTATGTCAATCGATACGTACTTTACAACTGCTGTTGATACACCGTCATATCCTGTGCTACTTTTATTCTTCAATGATTTTATCGCTATTATAACATCCTGAGGTAAAGTTGGTTGCATAAACATTGAATGTGGATTATTTATCAAGTTGGTAGTATTCGGTGTTGAAATTGACGTCAACTTGTTTTGTGTTTGGTCGATAAAAAAATTATTAAAAGCATTTGCAATTTCTTTTGGATCGGTAATAGTAGCACCCTGTACTTTAATCTGGGAAAGTTTCGTAAGCCAAACTTTCGAAACTCCGACAGAACGACCACACGTACCTCCAATCAGCGACCACCGCCGAAAAGTAGAAGGAGATACGATGCCAAAAATACTAAATTTCAAGCCGGACAGGTCAGTATTAAATATCATGAGTGGGAAAGCCTAGGTGCCCCACGCTGTATCCTGTCAATAATATCCGGTTATCGCATCCCATTTATAAAACGTCCGCCATCTTATCGACTTTTTTTTTTGGATGGGAAATCATCAAATAACTTCTCCCGCTCTGGGCGGAGCGGGAGGGTGTGTCAGACTCTTACTGACTAAAACCCACCCGTATTCCTTCCTGTTGCCTCTGTTTCTGGTGACCCTTTAGTACCTTCCCGCGACCCCGGCAGGCATCGGCCCTAGTGGACCCCTACATATGTGCTGACGACATCTCTTTGAGGCGCACGTGGAATACAATGTACCATGGCCTGAACCAGGGCTGGACGCGAGAGATCTCTGCCGCGGATCGCCTCCACGAGGACACGGCAGTGCTCTACCCAAGCCGGGCAGACCTCCACCGTATGCTCCACCGTGTCCTCCGGGCGATCCACACAGTGGTGACACCGGGGCCATCTTATCGACTTGACAGGGACACTTGCGCCCGATACAAATTCAAGGTATCGACAGACATGTCGAAAGAAATCGGAAAGTTAAAACAAATGGGGGCAACATGCAAGTGTCATTACGGAACAGGTTTCCTGTCCAACATATTTCTCCGACGAAAGGCAGACGGCTCAAATAGACCAATTTTCGATTTAAGAAGACTTACTCGTAATTTATATTTACGTCCTCCTAAATTCCGTCTAATAAATCATCACAGAATTCCAGAATGCTTGAATGCCACAGATTATTATGACCAAAATTGATTTATCACAAGCGTATTTTTATATTCCAATTACTAAAAGCCATCGGAGATACTTAGCCTTCTCTTACGCTGGCGTGACTTACGAAATGACGTGTCTGCCTTTTGGACTAGCAACTGCTCCTTGTTCATTTGCTAATGTATCTAACTGGTTGGCAAATTGTTTCAGGAAACAATCTATCCGAATGATCGTCTACTTGGGCAATTTTTTGCTGATGCATACGGACCCTTATACCCTCAAAAAACAAACTCGGTATGTCACAGACCAACTGATCAAGCTAAGTTGGTGCGTAAATCAAGAAAAGTCTGTGTTGACCCCTACGAAATGTCTGGAGTATTAAGGACTGGTAAGGAATACGCACAACAACACCGAAAGCCTCACGTCCTGCAAAATAACCAGAAACAGTACTCTGCTAGAAGAGACCCTACAAAGAAACTGGTGGACATGGCAAACAGCAAAAGTCTTATTAGGCAACATCAACTTCACCTCCTGCGTAGTACCATATGGACGTCTTCATTGCAGAATGATCCAGATAGAAGCAAACAAGCTCCCAGAGGAAAACCGGAACAAACAACACGCGCTGCCCATATCCGTGATAGAAGAGCTCTTTTGGTGGAGGAAGAATAAGCTCGGAAATCGCCAATACATCACCAAGATCCTACCATCTTCGTGAGCACGGACGCAGCCGAATTGGGTTGGGAGCTACGGTCAACGGAGTCAAGTTAAGTGGTCTCTGGGACCACACGCAACGCAAAAGGCACAGCAACGAGAAGGAGTTATGGGTACTAACAGAACTGCTGAAGATAATGGGTCCCAAACTCGTAAATCATACAGTGATGGTACAAACAGACAACAAAATTGTAGTAGCTTATATAACGAAAGAGGGAGGTATGAAGTCTTTAAGACTCCTCCAAACGACATTCAAGATCTTCCATCTCACAGATTCATTCAATATACATATTATTGCCCGGTATCTTCCTGGTCGATACAACCTAATTGCTGACAGTCTATCCAGAGAAAACGAATTGCCCGAATGGACTCTGACGGCAGACATCTTAAAAGTGATCTTTCGGCGATTTGCAGCTCCTTCAATAGAGCGAAAGATCTGCGGTTGTGAAGATTTATGTCAGCGAGAATGCGCACGACAAGAACTGTGTGTATGTGGATGCGTTCAGTCGAACGTGGAATTACGAACTGGGCTGGATATTCCCACCACCTGCTCTAGTACCTCACGTCCTACGACACTTACAAAGGAGCACAGGAGTATACCTACTAGTAGTACCAAAATGGGAGAATACCTTCTGGAGAGCCGACCTGAGGCAACTAGCTTTGTGTCCACCTCTAACAATTTGGCACACCCACAAACACCTAGTAGATCTCGTAACCAACAAACCCCCTGTGGCAGTGAACAAACTGTCTTTGCAGGTCTGGAAGGTTCAAGCTGGTCCGGTCTAATCAATTCTTGGCCCGACGAAAACAAAAAGCTGCTCGAGTCTTCTTGGCGAAAATCAACACTAAAAACTTATAAGCCCGCCTGGGAAAGATGGCGAAGGTAGTCCAAGACTCAGAATAACTGTAATACGGAAAACCCAGGGCCGAACAATATGGCTAAGTTAATTTGTCACTTACATATGAAAATAGGACTAGCGCCTAGTACTATAGCCATCCATAAATCAGTAGTTACTACATTCGCCAATCCTATGAACGCACACGAGCTTAACAAACTTCCTTTGGTCCGTCAAACCCTGAAGGCCATAGCCTTAAGTAAACCTCCTCAGAAATCCCTAACTTGGGAAGTCGGGGAATTAATCGAATATCTTCAACATTACTCCGTGAATGTCGACAGTCTATTCCAGGTGTCTCGACGTGTAGCAGTTCTGCTACTCTTGGCTACGGGACGAAGGGTCCACGACCTGACTCTATTAGATATCAGCGCTGTTTACGATTATCTAATCTTCGACGATTATCTAATCGTCGACGATTATCTAATCTTCTGGCCCAAATTTGGATCTAAGACAGACCGGTCGACTTATCGCCAATCAGGCTGGAAGTTGTCGCCTAATGAGATTCACAAGTTGAATCTTGTTTTTTGGATTGAAAAGCTTATAACAGTATCAGAACTTCGCAGGTCAAGTCAAAATAATCTTACAAGTCTTTTCATTACTACGCGAGGGAAAGTCGGTCCTGCCTCCCACACTGTTATAGCCGGATGGATAAGAACAATCTTTAAGGAAGCTAATATTCAGGACTCGCCTGGCAGCCTTCGGTCAGCTGTTAATAGCGCCAATTGAAGAATTATTATATGGACCTAGATGAAATACTGAAGAGAGGCAACTGGCAAAGTAAGGACACATTCATCAGACATTATTTTAAAGAAACTGCGAATCGTCAAAAAAAACAACCAATCTACGGTTAACACTGCCGATTCTTTTTCACCATTATAGCCAAATACATTTTACCATAATAACTCGACCTAACTAATTGTTTTCTGATCATTGCCTAATGCATCATAATTAATTATGTTCTAAACCTACTAACCGAGTTATTCGGAGTCAAAGTCTCCGACACATGGACTTTGACTCCGAATAACTATTTTTTTTTTTTTAATGTTCATCACTCAAACAATTATAATAACTGTTTGTTCACTTGCTACATTAAACAAATAATTAACGTGCTAAATGTTGTATTTTTGGGATGTTTGCCACTCCTGAACACCCAGCTCTAAGATCACAGTACGTCACGATCGCAGCGCCAGCAGAAAATAAACACTTCTCACCAGTGGGTCAAGCGAAGGCTCGGACACCTAAATAACACCGTTTTCCCCCCGAAGGGTAGAAACGAATATTTAGGTTTCAGCCGAAGCTTGACCCACTAAGATTTAACAATCTTGCTGGCTTATAGGAACTGAGGAGCGCAAGCGCCCGGCGCTATGACGTAGGCGGGCTAGAGAGGGGAAGGCGACAGTTAGCCTCCCTCCACGTGACATAGAGGGCGCTCATTGGTACAAAACAGTGTTGCCACACGTAAAGTCCAGATGTTCTCTCACCAGTGGGTCAAGCTTCGGCTGGAACCTAAATATTCGTTTTCTACCCTTCGGGGGAAAATGGTGTTATTCTTGTGTAGCAGGCGCCATCTAGCGCCGCCAAAGGAAGCGTGAGTGTGCTGCCCCTAGCCGTACCATTATGGTAAAGTATGCAGCCTGCGGAAGGTTTCTGTCTGCAAAAAAGGGCGCGACGTGTAGTAACTTGTCTTGCCACAATCGTTATCACCTTGCATGCTTGTTTTTGCCCGATCCAACACAGTTAAGTAGTGACTGGCTGTGCCCCGAGTGCAAAAAAAAGTTGCCCAGGGGTGATAATAGCGCCACACCCGTTAAGGACCTAGGTAGTCAGCCCCCTGTTATTGCAATGGCAGCGTCGGCAGCCCCTGTAACGGCAGCAGCAGTCGCTCCTGTTGCGGCAGCGGAATCAGCTCCAGTTACAGTACCACTCCAGGGCGCTATGATCAGGTCGCCTGTCGCAGTGACTCAGGGTCAGAGCACTCTGACCAAGCCCCCCGTCGTGGTGGCTAAGGTATTGTCTCAAGCGGGGAGCGAACAGAGTACTGATGGAGAACCCTCGCTGCCATGCAACTGACTCTTAGGGAGGAAATTAGGCTCTTCCGTTCTGAGCTGCGAGAGGTTCGGGATGAAATGCGGGAGTTTGATCGTGAGATGGCTGGCCTGCACTCGTCGATGGGAGTCTGCACCGAGCGGGTTGACAGTCTGGAGGCCAGGATCGAGGCTAGTGGGCTAGTGGGATCCGATCTAGAGATCGCAAAAATCCCGGAGATTCCCGGTGAGAATGTTTTGCACACCATCGGGCTGGTGGCGACAAAGCTTGGGGTGACTCTTTATGAATGGGACATTGTGTTCGCGCAACGGTGCGCCTGACGCGGCGCGCACTGCGCGACGACCTACTGCAGAGCGCGCGCGTGCGACGCGGAGCCACCACCGCAGACCCTGGGACTCCCCGCTCCTCCACGTCGCTTCTATCTGAACGAGAGGCTCACTAAACCGAACAAGCACTTGTTTTACCGGGTGCGTGAAGCTGGCAGCCGTCTCGGACGGACCACGTGGACGAAGCTTGGCCGCATCCTGGCTCAGCAGGGTGACGGAAAACCTACCCACTGCATCCGCTCAGAGGAGGACTTTGCGCGTGTTTTTGCTTGTGAGGTGTCTACTGACAAGGAAACCTAATAACACAGTTCCTAGCATGCATCTAAATTTAGTGGATTTAATTATAAAAAAAAAATCTTTTTATATCTGTTTTGTTTGTAAAGTGTTTAAGTCGTTCTTGTGCGAGGCCAGTTTTTTTCTTGTCTTGGTATATTTTGGTTTCTTCTGCTGGTGGCCCAGCTGGTCGATTAATGACCTTCAGCATAGTAAAAAGTTGTTAAGTAATTTTGTTTAATTTTCCAGCTGGTTTAACATGTTAATGTTGAAGTCACCAAGCAAGATGACTGTACGAGCAAACCCGTACATTTTGTATTGTTTCGTTTTAATGCTGACGCTTGCACTCACGATGCGGAGCATCGCGTTCGATTTGTAATTAATTACTTTAGTACCAATAAATCCGTGTAACAGTAAACATCGTTTTACTTAAACAAATTCCCTAGCCTGGGTCGCGGCGCGGTACTCATAACACTTTAACATTAACAAACAAGGTGTAAGGTAACCACCGTACATCTATATGGTCCGAGTTCGAGCCGTTAAGCGGGATCATTAACGCGAGCAATCAAGTGGACTTTCGAGTCAGTTCGTGTGAGTGGTTCCATATCAGCAGCAGCTGTGGAGTTGCAGTTCAGGGAGTAAACAGCAGCCTTGAGCACAATCGACAACGCCCACAATACAGCAGAAGCAAAGTAAGATCTTTCCCTTTTATTGCTTGACCTAACAATATGAACCAAACAATGGAAGATCTTCTGGCCAACCAGAAACAAATCATGGTGGCCATGAACCAACTTTTATCAAACTTTAAGAAGGATGGTCAAGACCGCAAAACTCCTGACTACATCAAACGTAGATTGGATACTTTAGACTCCTACTGGCAGGAGTTTCAATCTAATCACGATCAGTTAAACCCTTTTAGCAACAAATCGATTGAGTATTTTGCATTGAATCACTATCAACAAACTCATGATTTCTATCTTTCGACGCGTGAAACTATCAAAGGTGCAGGATTACCGTCTATTTTAAGACCCGCAACACCGTTAGCCGGCACGTCCCGGGCCGGTGTGGACGGGACCCTTAAGAACAGGAATCCCGAGGAGAGCGAAGCTACGACCTTTCTTGAGACGCCGAAATTCAAGTCTCAGGGCACCAACAGCAAGTTGAACGAATTACTGAAGAAGCAGACTATCAACTTTAAGGCTTTCTATCGAACTGTGGCGAACATCAACGTTGATGCCATAACTGAGAAATGGGAGTTTCAAGACACTTTGAAAACATTGGAAACGAGGTGGTCTGCCATTGACACGCTTCACTGGGAGTTGGAAGGTGAACTCGACGGGCAAGATGATTCGTATGAGGACAAGTTTACCTCGTATGAAATGACGTACAACAACATGAAGAAGTCTCTGAACAGCAAATTGTGGTCTGTATCACACCGAGAATATTCTACACCAAAGATGGAAGTGGCCATTATCAACACTGGGTATCCTTTAAAGACTTGTTCACGGAGGCTATTCACAACAATCCGTCGCTCTCTCAAGCTCAAAAGATGCAGTTCCTTAAAGCTAAACTGAAAGGGGAAGCCGAAGGCTTAATACATCATCTTCAGATCAGCTCTGAAAACTATTCAACATGTTGGGAAATCCTTAATCATAGATATAACAACAAACTGCTTATATTCACCTCACATATGAATACTCTAACCAACCTTCCGGTCATGCAACAACCCTCAGTCTACTATGTAAAACGCATCCACGATACAACCATCGAATGTGTTAACGCTATTAAGAACATGGGAGCAGACGTAAGCACATGGGACCCCGTAATTTGCTATTTGATGTCGAACAAATTAGATGCTAACACGCATTCCGAATACATCGCATCTCTTAAGCAACCTCGTGAACTGCCCATTTTATCAGACTTTTTGGACTTCCTGGAAGCCAAGTTTACGAGTATGGAATCATCGCGGCGTAAACAAGACCAGAAATCTCCAAATTCCAATGCAAAATCAGCTAAAGATAACAATTTGAACAACAAAAATATCAATCGTAATTCGAAACAATCTTATTCGAGTAACAAAAACGTTTCGAAATCGAACGGAAAATTTCACAATAAACGGACTTGCCCATTATGCAAAAATAGTCATGGATTATTCCATTGTGAACAATATATTGGATTGTCCACAATCGACAAAAAACAATTTGTCGTTGACAACCAGCTTTGCGAAAATTGCCTTTTTAGTCATAAAGGTAAGGAATGCATTTCGACAAAACGGTGCCATGAGTGCGACGGAAGTCATAACACGATACTTCACGATGCATTTGCGCAATCTGCAAACACATCGCCTAACCAAGCAATACCTAAAACAGGAAAGACTTTGCCTGAGCAAAATCAGCAACTTAGTACTCACGTGGCTCAACAACGTGAGGTACCGGAAACATTATTGTCCACAGCCGTGATTAAGGTCCAAAAATGTGATGGATCTTATCTTAACATGCGAGCTTTGATTGATCAGGGTTCCCAAACTTCACTCATTACCGAAAATGCGGCGCAACAATTGGGACTGCCCCGTCAACGATGCAAGGGCATAATAACCGGTATAGGAGCCAGGGATAATGCCTGCAAGGGAGTTATCAACATAAACTGCTCATCAAGAAGAGAGTCTTATTCTTTTAACACTGACGTTTTCGTCATGAAAACTTTAACAAAAAAATTGCCAACTTATACCTTTGCTAAGCCCACGTGGTCTTACTTAGAAAACATAGAACTTGCAGATCCTGACTTTTACGTCAGTCGTCCGGTAGATATTTTATTTGGCGCTGACATCTATTCAAACATTATTATGGAAGGAATCTGCAGACTTGAACAAACAACGCCCATTGCCCAACAGACTCGTCTTGGATGGATCGTGTGCGGCAACGTAAACATACTGCAATGCAATGTCGTACAGTTTGATATTGACCAGTTGCAAAAATTTTGGGAAACGGAGGAAATTGCAGAGTCCACCTCGCTTTCATCAGATGATCAAGCGTGTATGCAATTTTACAGCTCAACAACAAATAGATTGCTAGATGGAAGATATGTAGTAAGGCTCCCTCTGAAAACAAATTTTGAAGAACAATTGGGAAACTCGAAATCAAAGGCCATAGCACAATTTGGTCATTTAGAACGTAAATTAATTAAAAATGAAAACATCGCAAAAGAGTATAAAACTTTCATTGACGAGTACCTAGCGTTAGGACATATGAAACCAGCTATTTGTAACACGAAACTCGAATGTTACATGCCCCATCATTGTGTGCTACGTGATTCTTCAACGACGTCACTTCGAGTCGTTTTTAACGCCTCATCAAAAACATCAAGTGGCCAAAGTTTAAATGATCTCATGCACAAGGGCCCAAATCTGCAACAACGCCTTCAGTCATTGATACTTAAGTGGAGACAGTATCAATTTGCCTTCACCGCAGACATCGAAAAGATGTTCCGCCAAATTTTGGTCCATAATGAAGATCAGAGCCTACAAAAAATCGTATGGAGAGATAGTCCCAGAGATAAACTACAAGAATATCAGCTGACCACGGTCACGTATGGGACTAAAGCGGCTCCTTTCCTCGCAATGATGACGCTAAAACAGCTAGCGAACGACGAACGCTCCGAATTTCAAGAAGCATCTAAAGTCCTCGAGGGGTCATTCTACATGGACGACCTTATCCACGGTACACACAGCATAACAGCGGCACGCCAACTTCAACAAGATTTAATTGAACTCCTGAAACGCGGTGGATTCAATCTAAGAAAATGGGCTTCAAATTATCAACATTTACTGCACGATGAAGTCCCATGCCAACAACAAAGCAAAAGCTTTCGACAGCCGGAGTCTACTAAAACTTTAGGACTTCGCTGGAACCCTGTCAAGGATAACTTTACATTTGAGCCGAAAATTGATTCAACAGTCAACAAGGCTACAAAAAGATCCGTGCTATCCGATATCTCCAAGTTCTTTGACCCCTTGGGGTGGCTCACACCTACAACAACAAAACTCAAAATTTTTTTTCAACGAATTTGGACTTCACAAATTCAGTGGGATGAGCAGATACCTAAAGATATTTTTGAAGAATGGAATAAAATTAAGGCGGATATCGATCAAATAAGTCAGGTTCAAATACCAAGATGGTTAGGCACAAAACCCGAACAAAGAGTCGAGTTACATGGTTTCTGTGACTCGTCAACAAAGGCATACGCCTGCGTTATTTACTGTAAAGTTTATACTCGTAACAAACTAACAAGCATCGTCTTGGTGGCCGGAAAATCAAGAATAATCCCGGCTAACAAAACCATATCGTTGCCACGATTGGAGCTTTGCGGCGCTCATTTATTAGCTAAACTCATGGCTAAGGTCAAGGCATCTTTAACTGACTACAAGATTGATATTTATGGATGGATTGACTCCACAGCAGTATTGGGGTGGCTGCAAGGAGATCCAGGCCGTTGGCAAACCTTTGTTGCCAACAGAACACGATTTATAACTGAAATCATGCCTTCTGCCTGCTGGCGGTATGTCAAGTCTGCCGAAAATCCTGCAGACTGCGCAAGTAGAGGCTTATCGATGTCACAATTGATTCAGCATCCTTTATGGTGGCAAGGGCCATCATGGCTTCAAACATTTAAAGGTGATGAAGGAATTGAAGAAATAATCTACACAACAACATTAGAAACCATACCCCAGAAGCAAGTAAACTGTGTCATGAAACAAACAGAAGACAACAGTATAATAAATAACTTGTTGAAAAGTCACAGTTCGTTTACCAAAGTTGTACACATTTTAGCATGGGTGTATAGATTTATAACAAGCAAGCAAAACAATAAACAAACTTTGTATCTTACGCTAGAAGAGATAAGAAAAGCTAAAATTAAGATCATAAAGCAAGTACAGCAGCAAGAGTTTGCAGAAGAAATTAAAAGCTTAAGAGACAAAGGAAAGCTTAGCAACAAAAGCACTTTGTTGGATACTATCACTGACATCTATCACGGTCAGTTTAATCCACATCTTTTGACTCCCGTACAATTGCAAGATCAGCTGAGTACCATCGCTAGTCAGCTCCCTAAGGACGTGACATTGCCGGTAGACAATGTGCAGATGGATTTAAAGAAAATATATAAGCTTCTTAAAGTAAAGGCCAGGATGCTGGAAGAATATCTCATCTTTGAAATCAGGCTTCCTCTTATCAGTAGAGACTCCTTTGAGATATTCAAAATATTTTCCATACCTCAAGTCAAAGGAACTGACATGGCTAGCATCCAACCAATATCAGATTATGTGGCCATAAATTTGAAGAAGGATACCTACCTTACTATGACAGAGAAAACATTAACATCATGTCTGATATCAGATGCATATCTGTGACATATTCAGAGACCTATTTATCATCTAAATGGGGATAAAGATTTCTGTCAGACCGAAGAGTTTGAGTGTGAGACAAGGATCACTCCCTGCAAAAACAGCTGGTTTGAAAGTAACACAATTAACAACTACATCTATTTTTGTTGCGATCAATGCTCTTTACGTATAATGTGCGAGGATCAAGTCGCCAGTCATCAGCTGACCGGTGCGGGTCTTGTTGCTATAGACAATGGGTGTATTATTAAAACGCAAGCATTTACTTTAATTGCACACAGACAACAGTCTAGCAAACTGAACATTAAACCTAATGTTTATACGCCACTGATACCGCCGATAAATCATATTATCAACATTACGATCCCGCATATGATACCCATGAATGATTCAGAAACTGGCCAGAATCAAATGGATTTAACAGAGCTTGGCCAGAAAATTAAGATTATGAAGGATAACGCTGCTATAGCTGAAAGCATTTCTGTCCATTATATACACCACTACACGCTGATATACATCATCGTCGGCATTGCGGGATTAGCGGGACTGGTGTATGCGTGCCGTCGCGTGCGCGCCTGGAGAGTACCGGCCACAACAACGCAGGCGCCGACATCAGCGCAGGCACAGGGTGCGCCTGCGCCTCTTCCTAGCAATAACAACGACAACCCGTGCGTGATTATCGGTGACCGAGTGTTTTACCACAGTGTTAGTGAGTTAAATGACAACAATCAGAGCAGTGTTTCTAATCTTAATAGTGCGAAAGTGAATAAAGCTACGTCACCTATTTGCGTTCGTTAGTATATTGTGTCGACATTAATTTGTATAACAGTTATTATCTTTTGTATTTTCTTGAAACATTGTTTTCAAATATTGTGATCTGTTAACATTTATTTAAATTTGTATCTTGTTAATTTCTCCTGTAGGGAGTATGTACGAGCAAACCCGTACATTTTGTATTGTTTCGTTTTAATGCTGACGCTTGCACTCACGATGCGGAGCATCGCGTTCGATTTGTAATTAATTACTTTAGTACCAATAAATCCGTGTAACAGTAAACATCGTTTTACTTAAACAAATTCCCTAGCCTGGGTCGCGGCGCGGTACTCATAACACTTTAACATTAACAAACAAGGTGTAAGGTAACCACCGTACAATGACCTTATCCGCGCTCGCAAAAGAGGAAAGAGAGTCGGTAATCGCATCCAGGAAGACATTCACATCAAGCCACGGCGGCCTGTATGCAGTACCGACTATAACTGAATGCGAGTTGACGTTAAGCCTGAGCCACATCTGCTCGACCTGCGGCGCCGGCGGGTGTGGCAAGGCGCGCGCGTGCAGCCCGTGGTGCACGTAGAAGCCCACGCCGCCCCCGCGCCCGCCACGCACGCCGTGCGGCCACGGCGCGTGCCGCAGCCGGTAGCCCGGCACTGTCAGCGCGCGACCCTCCTCCCCCTGCCTGGGCCAGGTCTCATTTATCGCCATGATGTCTACCGAGAGGTTCTCCATAGCTACAAGGAACTCATTATGGCGCGAACCGAGTGACCCCGCATTAAATAACCCAACTTTTAGATTTCTCGTCTTATTCATTTTTGTAAATAGTGTATAGTATGTAAATAGTAATAATAATATGTTGATTGCAGATAGTATAAGAAGTATTATGTACTCGTAGGGTAGAGTTTAGCGTAATAATAGGAGGTGTAAATATTCTGAAAGACCTAGCACTAAATGTAATTCGTAATAGTATAAAGTAAAGTATCGTGAACGTTAGAGATATACACATAATCAGCCAAAGTGTAATAATAATAATATATATAATCTTTTTTACAAAATTTGGTTTTAAATAGGTTTTTATTTTTATTATTTTAATATTATTTTACATGGATTCTTGTGTACGTTGTGAATGTGAGAACGTTGTAGGCTTAATAGACTAGATCTTTTGTAGACCCTTTTTTTTCTTTTTTTTGTTAAGTACTTATCGACAGGCCTACACTGTCCTCCCATACCTATTAACACTGTAATTTGAGAACATTGTAAAAGCCAATTATTTTTAAAGAGTAACCGTGGAGTTTCTTGCCGGCTCTTCTCCATATTCCCATGGAGAAGAGCCGGCAACCGGCAAACCGACCAATTGGAACCGTGCACCTAGCTTCTGACGTTTCATAAGTGTCCATGTAGGTTTATGTGAAATAAACATATTTTGATTTGATTTGATTGATGATTTAGTAACAATAATAATATTGTTTAGTGGTAGCAACGCATGGTTCTAGAACAAAGTCACGTGGCTCGCTAAGATGTGTAGTTCCTACCGTTTTTGAATTGTGCTAGTTACATGCTACTTCTGTATCGCGTTACATCTTAAATATACGTGATGCAAATAACCTGCCTTATTTTCCTTTAAAAGTAGCCTAATAGCTAGCTCGGCATGTCCGCCATTTACTGCATGCATCTTAAAGCATTCAATAAATACTTAGGTACTTAAATCAACTTCGAGGCAGATTACCTTAATAGTGAGCAATGTCCGGAAAGGAGGTTCAAAAAGTAAAATCGTTCAAATCAAATCAAATCAATTGTGAACAGAACGCTATGTTATGCCAGGAGGCGTACAAATATGGTGTGCATGTATCTAAATATTATGAATTAAAATTAAAAACAAAAAGATGTTTGAAAATCATGCATAATTAAAATTTCAAAACAAATCATAACAATTATATAATATTTTTTAAAAATTTAACGATGTCAGATTTAAATGAGGAATTATTTAGTTACAAATGTCTAGAAAAAAAAAAACCTAGTCAGAATAATTGAAAATGTCAAAAATTATGAAATGTAAATATCAATATTAATAATAAATTTCAACCTCAAATTAGTTCATAATTTAAGTTTTTTCATATAACATAGAAACATTATATTGAGCCATCATGGAAAAATTCATCCAGTGTGTAGTAACATTTGTCACTAAGCTAGCTATTAAGTGCCCTTTTGAATTTTTTTAATGGCATATTTTTAATAATAATAATAATAATAATAAAACGTTTATTTCGGAAACTTGCTCCATATTTTGTTAGTGATACAACTTACGTAACTATGTTAGTACTTACTTATAATTAAAAACAAACAAAATAAAACCTACAATACAATACAATTTAATTCATGTATTTTCCTGCAGTATCAGACCCGTAGCTGTGCATACGGGTCCAATACTCCAGGAAAACGCCGTCCAGCCTATCCCCGATCACCTTCAGTATGCCGTTGGCGCTCCCACGAATCCTGCGTAACAATGATGCCGTTCTTCTTCACGTTGTACCGGAGGCCGTGAGTCAAGGCGTATCTCTCACAAACCTCAAGCAATCGTCTGAGTGCCTCAATCGAGGGACTCAGCAGCACCATGTCGTCCGCGTAAGTTATGCTATTTATGATTTTACCATCTACCGAACATCCAACCCCTGTGCTGCTGAGTTCCCCGATCAACTGATCGACATACAAGCTGAACAGCACTGGGGAGGTCAGACCACCCTGCCTTACACCACATTCCAGACCATACGTCTCAGACAAAACACCCGACCATCTGACCTGGTTAATCTGGTGATTATACCAATACCTGAGAAGCTCAACTATCTCCTCTGGTTGTTCCCGGTCATGCAACTTTGTCCATAGGACGTTATAATTAACCAGGTCAAATGCCTTCGAAAGGTCTAAAAATACAGCATACACAGGTGTGTTCCTGCAGGTGTAGTAACTGACCGTGTGCTTGAGCGCCAAAATAGCTATTTCTGTAGACAGCCCAGCTCTAAAACTGAACTGTGCGTCATGTAAATTGAGCTGTCCAGACATCCTACGCCCGAGCACACTGTCAAGCACCTTTGCAGTTATAGTAGCCAATGAGATTGGTCGATAGTTCTCCTTGTCCGAGATGGCGCCTGTCTTATTTTTCACTATAGGTACAAGAATCATCCTCATCAACTCAGCAGGCAGGTATGAGTGCCTAATACAAAAGTTATATAACATAGATAAGACCCTAGGATGATGTTCTATACTAAGGTCATCATGACCAGGAGACTTACCCCTAGTCATGGTTTTTATAACCTTCCCTATCTCCTTTGACGTGATGTAAATCGGGCTAGACGACCCAAGTCTCTCCCCACCGCACCCCTCCTGCCTATTGACTTGCAACCGTGGTGTCACAGAGAAATGCACTCTAAACATGTCCGCTATCCCCACTGGTTCAGACACGCCATTAACGCTCAAAGGTACAGCAGGTCTGGTGTTTAACTTCTGAGTTGCCTTCCAAAATTTATTGAACTGCTTTTTCTTATGTTCTGAAGCTATAATATCCAACTTAATTTGTTTTTCGTTGTCCTGGCAGTATTTAAGTTTTTGTTTAAAGACTTTTCTCGTTTCTCGCATATCTATAAACAACTGACCAGATTGAGGTCTCCCGTGCCAAACCCAGTTTTTAAAAGCCACCCTAGCGCACCTATGAGCGTCCCTAACGTGTCTATTCCACCCTATCACAGTACGTTTATTACTACTTTTTCTCACATAACCTGCACTGCCCTCAGACGATACTCGCAGTGACGTAACAATATTCTTGTACAGATTATCAATTATTACAGTGTGCTCTTTATTTAAGCAGAAGTTATCGCAGCAGTTGCTTAACTCTGCTGGGAAATCGACAAGACTAAGCTTTTGCATACATAGTTGGTAATAGCAATTTATTTGGTCAGTACATCTTTCCCCCCACCTCACTTTATCTACTACCTTGCCCTCAAGATTTGCTGAGGCATCCGTTCGCCTCACCATCCCCAGGTTGACCTGAATGCAGAGTGGAAAGTGGTCTGACCAGTAGGCGTTATGGTACACTTCCACCTTCTCCACTGATTTCCACGCTGCTTCAGAAACCAAGCAATGGTCAAGCCAACGTCTACTGCCACAGGCATCACTCACAAAGGTAAAAGTGTCCGAGTCTATACCTAGGTTCTTATAGTCAGCACAACACCAATTTTGCTCATCACAAAAAGATAACATTTCCTGGTTAAACAATTCCCCAGGGTGCGCATTAAAATCCCCTAATATATAGACAGACTCAACATTCTCACTCGCAACTATAGCAGCTATTTCACTAAGACATTCACAAAACTCGCTTAAATTATCTACAGCGTTAGTTGGCATGTAAACACTAAACAATAACAAGTCACGGCCGTCGCACGTCGTCGCTTTAATTGCCACAATACGATCGCTAGCACACGGTAAAATAGTTACATACGTAAACAACGATTTCCTTCATAAAAGAGCCACACCTCCATATGGTCTTCCCCTTAATATCCCTAGCGACGTATCCACAGCTGATTTACCAACATAACTGAAATCTAAATCTAAGTGACCTAGAATTGATATTTCATGTGGCAACAACCAGGTCTCTTGCAGCGCAATAATATCTACATATTTACACAAGTTTTTTATACACTCGACCGACCTCTTTAAAGATTTACAGTTAAAACTTATCATCTTAGTAACTAAATTAACGTTAACATCTACTATCGCCTTATCCATTAGTTTAATTTATTTTTATCTGTTCAGTCACTCGATTTAACTTCACTATGCCGCGGTTCGGTCGTACTGTTATAATACACAAACCTACGGAACGACACTCCAGCCGGCCACAGGTCCTCATTCATAAAAACATTCAATTTTTGTTTTGGTATTGAAAACTTGTATGCAGCGTATCCCTTGTTCCTCTTCATATCTATCTTGCTCAAGGACACATCTACATCAGTTTTCGATTTTATGTATGACACTATATCGTCCATGCTTGTATCCCTGTTCACATTATAGATATAAAAAGACACACTAACATCCGCTGCTCTAAACGTTGACTGTGGTCCTACCTCCGCCTTTCCCTTCATTCCAATAAAACGGTTTTGCAACCTTTTTCGCTGAACTTTAACCCATCCTTCGTTAGGTGATTTATTTTTCTAGTCACCGTGTTGCAAACCTTCCCGCAGAACATCTGACATAAGTCTACAATCTTGTCTTGTCGGTGTCGATGACCTCTGCGTTGTTACACGCCCAGCTGTGTCCGTGCTCGAAACCACGGTGGGCCTCTTAGTCCCATTGCACGCCTTCTCTGCCGTGGCTCGCGTCGTTTGCGTCGCTGTCCTTGTCTCGCCGCCACACTAATGGCATCCGGTATTTTATTATACATTTTTGGAGCGTTGCCGAAAAAGCTTTTACGCATTAGGGCTGTTTTACATTTAACATTACATAGTTTGTTACAATATTGAGTACGCAAAGGATTTCTTCTGACTGCCGACAAGCTGACAAATAAATGCGGGTTTTTTTTTTACAAACAATGCAGTTTCCATTATATACATTGCTGGCAGTGTCAATATCTTTAGTTTTCTGAAATACGGAATACAGCTATCCGTCATTTTTGACCACACATAGACCTCACACAGCGTTTCTGCATCTTAAATACAACCTCCCTATTAGCTGACTGCTCCAGAAAATAATACCGTACCGTAAAACAAAAGCCGCAAGTCCATCGTATGCTATTAACAACGTCTCAATATTAACCTTTTTTGAAAGTTGGAATAGTGCATACGCATATTTACTTGGTCTTTTACATATTATGTCAGTATGAATGTTCCAAGTCAATTTATTATCAATAGTCATTCCTAAGAATTTTACACTATCCACTTCCTGAATTTTATGATCTTTATAATTGATATTTTAATGTTATTATTTTCACGACGCTGATGGTATTGCATGATGTTGGTTTTGCTTAGGTTAATTTTCAAACTATTATCATTAAGCCAGTTTATTATTTTAGTTAAAGATTCATTAATATCATTTTCATAATTATTTATGTCATTGCTTTCTATTACAGCTGTGCTGTCGTCTGCAAAAAGAACCATCTTATGCTGAATTATTTTTGGGAGATCATTGATGTAAATCAGAAATAGAGGTGGTGCCAATACGCCACCTTGGGGTACGCCATATTTTATGGGTCTTTGCTTTGAGTAGTATACAGTTTCTAATTTGGATATGGGACATAATCGAGAGACTTCGGTGCATTGAACTCTATCAGTTAAATATGATTCTATCAATTTTAGGATATTTCCCCTTACGCCGTAGCCATACAGCTTTTGTAGCAATATCCCATGGTCAACATAGCCGAAAGCTTTCGTCATATCAGTAAAAATAGTACAAATTGGATTATTTTTATCAACTGATGTCATAATATTATTAATTAAATCAAACAGTGTTAATATTTATGTTTTTGCGAAAACCTTTCTGTTCATTGCAGAATAAGTTATATTTTTCAAAATATGCGTACATGGAGTTGTATATAACGTTCTCAAAAATGTTGGACAAGACGGAAATTTTTGCAATGGGTCTATAGTTTTTCATATTCGTTTTGTCATCTTTTTTAAGTAAAGGTTTAATAATGACTTTTTTTAAGCTGTTTGGAAATATGCCATCAGCAATACAAAGGTTAATAATGTAAGCTAATGGCTGTGCTATATTTTCCTTTACGTACTTTAGGACTTTAGTACAAACGCCGTCCCAACAATAATTTAAGAGATAATTTTTATAATGTCATTTTTCGAAACTGGTGACATAAATAAAGATTGTGATGAAAGATTATCAAAAACATTACCATTAATCTTATCAGAATTTATATTATTTTCAATTTATATTGTTGTCAATAAAGTAATTAATAAATTCATTAGCAATGTCAATAGGGCGTGTAAAAGTCCAATTGTCTCTGTTTATGGTCATAATTTGTTCCTGTGGTAAGCACGTTTTAGATTTATTAATAACTTGCCAAGCGGCTTTAAATTTATTCTGAGAAGAGCTTATAAAATAATTGTTTTAGGCTTTCTGAGTCAATTTTATATTTTTTTTATAGAGTGGAGTATTTCTTTAGATTATTTTTATTTATTGAGCTAGGGTCAAATCGATATTTCCAAAGTAAATGTCTTTGTTTCTGGCTGCATATCTTTATCCCTCACGATATCCACTTAGTTTTTCTATTTAATTTGATAGTTACTATCTTTTCTGGAAAGCATAATTTATAAAATAATAAGAAATCGTCCATGAAGGCTTCAAAAGACACGTTTGCATGTTTAGCATTAAAAACTTCTACGAAAGATAAACTGCCTAGGAGATTTTTAAATTTAATCAAATTATCTTCAGAGTACTCTTTCTTTTTACCCGACTGCCTCAGGAGGGTAATGTTTTTCGAGAGTATGTATGTATGTATGTAAGTATGTATGTATGTATGTATGTCTATTTCTTTGGCACGGTCTGTAGCCTAAACGGCTTGATGGATTTTAACATATGAGGTGTCCTTAGATTCGTCGTAATTGTGGGAGTGACATAGGCTATATAATATTTATAAATTGCATCTGCAAATACAAAAAAAAGAGGGCAAGGGTTTTTTTTACCCGACTGCCTCAGGAGGGTAATGTTTTTTAATTAATTGCAACAATATTGGTATTGTAGTGACCTACACTTAAGTCTAATTGAATTAAAAGTAACACTAAAATAAATATAAACTATGTATTTCTTAAATTTAACTAATTATAATTTATATACACATATTTACAAAAGAACTTAAAACTAGACTTATTTATAATCAACATTTAGAATAAAACTATTTACAATAATTAACTTAATGTTCAATGAACAAACAGACAAGTACAAACATTTTATTAGTAGCTAATTACTTATCAGTGGCCGGCGCAACTATGACGCGTCTATTGTTCTAGCCCCGACCGGTCGCTCGCGCTACGTCATGCGAGCCGTGTGCGTGAGCGGGACAGCATAATCGTGCGTTGCACTCACGCACCCGCACCGTACAGATGACGCACGCGCACCGTGACTAGCCAGTATCTAGTCGGTATGCTCACTACGCGCATAACTACATATTGTACCCGCGATCCTAGTTTTACCGTGCTAACAAGCAACCCTTGAAACTTCTTGTATTTAAGACTATCTGTGTATTCGTGCTGTTCTCTGCTATCTACATTTCTAACACTCCTTCTTAAGTGTAACTCTTGTGTGTGTGAACTGAAACCTGTGTCTGTGTATTTAATAAACTTTCATTCTTCTTCCTGTGTACTTGAGATTTATTACCACACATACCCTCACACACCACATTGGTGACCCCGTTCAAACACGAAGATGACTGAGGACAAAGCGTGCACGAGCCAAGATGTGTCGGCAACGGAAACATTTCGCGTGGGTGTGCGTATACCGCCGTTCTACCCAGAGAAACCAAGTCTCTGGTTTAACCAGATGGAGGCACAGTTCATCCTGGCGAGCATTAAGTCGGACGACACTAAATTTTACTACGTCACCGGCAACCTAGATCCGCAGTACGCTGCCGAAGTGGAGGATATTATTGGCAACCCTCCACCCACTGGAAAGTACGAGAAGCTAAAAGGTGAGCTCATTAAACGGCTGTCGGCGTCTCGTGAGAAAAAGGTGAAGCAGCTTCTCATGCATGAGGAACTTGGTGATCGAAAGCCGTCACAATTTTATCGCCACCTTCTCAACCTCGCTGGCCCAGGTGTACCGGAGGAGTTTTTGCGGAGTATATGGACGAGCCGCCTACCCGCAAACACACAAGCCATCGTAGCATCACAGTTGAGGATGGACCTGGCTGAACTGGCAGAGCTGGCGGACCGGATCCACGACATCGTCGGTACCCAGTTGGCATCAACAAGTGCAATATCTACTGCTGCATCGGCGAGTACTGGTACCAGTGTATGCTCGGAAGTCGCCGCCCTGACCAAGCAGACGGAGAAGCTGGCAAATAAAGTGGAGCGACTGTCTCGCTCTAGAGAACGGTCCCATAGTCGCACGCGATATCGGTCAGGCTCATCTCGGTCAGAGTCCAGCTATAGGAAGTTCCCGCAGTGCTGGTACCACCAGAAATTCGGAGACCGAGCCAAAAAGTGTGTGAAGCCGTGCGACTACCCAACATCGGGAAATGTGCGGGGCAATCAATAATGGCGGCCGATGATTGTCCGAGTGCTGGTCGCTTATTCGTCACCGATCAAAGGTCGAAGATGCAATTTTTAGTCGACACCGGCAGCGATCTCTGTGTCTACCCCCGATCGGCATTATCAAATCGACGAGATAAGACCAACTACCAATTGTGCGCGGCCAACGGAACACCGATAAATACATACGCATTCATAAACGTCACTCTGAACCTACGATTGCGCCGTGACTTTGCTTGGCGATTTATCGTTGCCGATGTAACAAAGGCGATAATAGGCGTGGATTTTCTATCTTTTTATAATTTGGTTGTTGATTGCAGAAATCAACGCCTCATCGATAACCATACTACGCTCTCCACCCCGGCGTCGCCTGTCCGTCGTTCTGATGGTGTCTCCTCGGTGAGGGTAAGTTTGGGTGATTCCGCGTATACACACATACTACGGGAATTCCCCGACATCACTCGCCCGCATGGTATACACCGCACTCCCAAACACAATACAGCACACCACATCCGCACTACACCAGGGCCACCAGTATCCTGTACACCTCGCAGATTAGCCCCGGACAAACTGCAAATTGCTAAGGCCGAATTCAAGGCCATGCTGCAAAGTGGAACCTGTCGCCAGTCCGAGTCACCGTGGTCATCGCCTCTCCACCTAGCGCCAAAGAAGGATGACGGATGGCGCCCCTGCGGCGACTACAGGATGCTGAACGCACGTACCATCCCAGATCAATACCCCATCCGACACATCCAAGACTTTGCTCATAGTCTGTCTGGTTGTACCGTCTTCTCTCAAATTGACCTTGTGAAAGCGTACAGTCAAATTCCTCTGAATCCTGATGACATCCCGAAGACTGCAATCACGACGCCGTTTGGTCTTTTCGAATTCCCGTTCATGACGTTCGGTCTTCGAAATGCCGGACAGACGTTTCAGCGCTTCGTGGATGAAATGCTCAGGGGACTGGATTTTACGTACGCTTATCTGGACGACTTCTTGGTCTACTCGAAAGACCAGAAGCACGAGCACCACCTGCGTCAACTTTTCACCAGGCTCAGAGACTACGGTATGGTCATCAACAGTTCCAAGTGCGTCTTCGGAGTGTCGGAGGTAAACTTCTTGGGCTACCACATCTCAGCCAAGGGCACAAGACCATTACCATCCAAGGTCGAGGCCATACAGAATTTTCCCGCTCCCAAAACCGTAAGAGAGCTACGGAGATTTCTTGGGATGCTCAATTTTTACCGCAGGTTCATCCCAGGTGCAGCAAACTTCCAGGCACCTTTGAACGTTCTGCTTACCGGCTCAGTGAAGGGTTCACACCCAGTCAATTTTTCACCCGAGGAGCATAAAGCATTCCAGAACTGCAAGGACAGCCTTTGTCAAGCAGCACTGTTGGCGCATCCAGACTGCAGCGCTAAGTTGGCGTTGGTCACAGATGCTTCCGACAAGGCCATTGGCGCAGTCTTGCAACAGCTGAATGCAGGTGCATGGGAGCCTCTTGCTTTCTTTTCGCATAAGTTGAGTCCAGCACAGGTTAAGTACTCTCCATACGACCGCGAATTGCTCGCCATTTACGAGAGTATCAAATATTTCCGGCACATGCTGGAGGCTCGTGACTTTGTGATTTACACAGACCACAAGCCTCTGACGTTCGCCTTCCATTCTCGTAAGGAGAATTGTTCCCCACGGCAGTTCCGTCACCTGGATCTAATAGCCCAGTTTACAACGGACATCCGGCATATTTCGGGGAAGAACAATGTCGTAGCAGATACCCTTTCGCGCGTCGAGGAGATTACACAACCAGTGCCCGTCGAAAAGATCGCTGCAGCTCAACTTGACGACCCCGAGCTGAAGCAACTGCTAGATGGGATTACCTCATTGCGCCTGCAGCAGGTCAAGGTACCAGGTTCACGAGACCAACTATATTGTGACGTCAGCACCCCTATGCCAAGACCATTTGTGCCCAAGGAATTACGCAGACCAATTTTTACAAGCCTGCACTCCTTGAGTCACCCAGGCACCAAGGCATCAGCAAGGTTGGTCGCTGACCGATATGTTTGGCCTGGTGTTAGGAAAGACTGCCGTGATTGGGCACGTTCCTGCCTGGCTTGCCAGCGCTCAAAAACCACACGGCACGTCTTTGCTCCAATAGGTACTTTCAAATTACCGCAATCAAGATTCGCATTCATTCACATTGACCTCGTGGGACCTTTGCCACTGTGTGAAGGGTTCCGCTATTGTCTCACTGCCGTCGATCGCTTTACGCGATGGCCAGAGGCAATACCGCTTACAAACATAACTGCAGAAACAGTGGCAAAGGCCTTACTGAGTGGATGGATTGCTTGTTTCGGCTGCCCATATGGTATAGTTACCGATAGAGGTGGGCAGTTCGAATCGGCGCTCTTCAAATGCCTGTCTGCAATCGCTGGGTTCCGACGTCGCAGAACAACGGCTTACCATCCTGCCAGCAACGGTTTGGTGGAAAGATTCCACCGTCAACTTAAAGCAGCTATCACTTGCCACACTAAAGACAGTTGGGTGGAATCTCTTCCACTAGTCCTGTTAGGCGTACGCAGCGCTTATAAAGAAGACGCCCAGGCTACTGCCGCCGAACTTGTTTACGGTCAACCAATACGTCTGCCTGGCGAATTCTTCGACCCTCAGGCTGATGAAACGGTCGATATGACCGACTACATGTCAAGGCTCCGGAGTATTGTCAGGAATCTGCAACCATCACCAGCAGCCAGACACAACAGTCATTTTAAAACATTTATTTACAAGGAATTAGCTTCCTCTACCCACGTTTTCCTTAGGGACTGCACTACTGGTGGTGGTCTGAAACCGGCATATTCTGGTCCTCACAAAGTAATTCAACGAGGTGACAAAGTGTTTATAATAATGGTAAATGGAAAACACGTTACCGTATCGATTGACCGCATTAAGCCGGCCTTCATACTACGTGATCCCTACACATCATCCTCATCACCAACCATTCATCACAACACACCACCGTTACCACTCAACACTAACACTCATCACTACACACCGGACGCGGATAACCGGAACTTACCAGAAGGTAAGTTCCGGTTATCCGCGTCCGGTGTGTAGTGATGAGTGTTAGTGTTGAGTGAGCGACGCTATCGTCAGCAGAAGCTGACGATAGCGTCGTCAGAACGCGGTCAGGGCGTCGCGTTAAATTTCCCGACTATTATCGCCCTTGACGGTCTCTGGAAGGGGGTGATGTAGTGACCTACACTTAAGTCTAATTGAATTAAAAGTAACACTAAATTAAATATAAACTATGTATTTCTTAAATTTAACTAATTATAATTTATATACACATATTTACAAAAGAACTTAAAACTAGACTTATTTATAATCAACATTTAGAATAAAACTATTTACAATAATTAACTTAATGTTCAATGAACAAACAGACAAGTACAAACATTTTATTAGTAGCTAATTACTTATCAGTGGCCGGCGCAGCTATGACGCGTCTATTGTTCTAGCCCCGACCGGTCGCTCGCGCTACGTCATGCGAGCCGTGTGCGTGAGCGGGACAGCATAATCGTGCGTTGCACTCACGCACCCGCACCGTACAGATGACGCGCGCGCACCGTGACTAGCCAGTATCTAGTCGGTATGCTCACTACGCGCATAACTACATATTGTACCCGCGATCCTAGTTTTACCGTGCTAACTAGCAACCCTTGAAACTTCTTGTATTTAAGACTATCTGTGTATTCGTGCTGTTCTCTGCTATCTACATTTCTAACACTCCTTCTTAAGTATAACTCTTGTGTGTGTGAACTGAAACCTGTGTCTGTGTATTTAATAAACTTTCATTCTTCTTCCTGTGTACTTGAGATTTATTACCACACATACCCTCACACACTACAGTATCAAATAAAAGCTATTAATGAGTAATTTTCAAAATATATATTAATAAAACTAAAAAGCTTGAAATAAAATAAATTATTTAAAAAAACCCGACTGCAAAAACTCATCACTGAAAAGGGAACAACAAGCATTATAATCTATATAGGCGGGGACAGTCGAATAACCTGAAATATGGTGTAACTTTTGATTGTCCCCGCCTACGATACCAAAATTCTATAGACTATAATGCTTGTTGTTCCCTTTTCAGTGATGTGTTTTTGCAGTCGGGTTTTTTAAATAATTTATTTTATTACATTTCCAAAGTTGTAATTTGCAAGTTATTTTTATGGGCACTTTCAGTATTTGACATGTGTGATCCGAGAGGGCTAGATCTAAGATTTACTGAGTCTTGTTGGTTTGTAAAGTGCTAGTTTTAAATGATATTGTAAGTGGAAATATTGTAATTCAAGAGTAATTTTATTGCTCTTTATTACGTCAATGTTAAAATCTTCCGCAGTTGTTAATCATATTCATAAAATATGCGATCACTGGACAGGAAGACGGATGGGAGGGATCAAAATAAACACATACAGTTTTAGTCAGTTGTGAGCAGTGACCCAGTGGTCACGGCCGCGACTTACGAGTGGCAGGCCGTACGTTCAAACTCTGACAGGAGCTTTACTGTGTGTAAATTATTTCATCACCACTGCTGTCAAAACGGTGAAGGAAAACATCGTGAGGAAACCGGCATGTACTAGAACCAAAAATTCAAAGACATGTGACATCTACCAACCCGCACTGTGCCCGCGTGGTGGATTACGGCCTAATCCCTCTCACAGAGAGGAGGCCTGTGTCTCAGCAGAGGGAACATTATAGGCTGATTATACATGTGTCGCGCAAAGCGCGTCGAGGTGTACCTAGTATATCGGCGCCGGAGTTGAGCGCGGCCTGTTCGGAGAGGGGCGGCAGTGCGTGCGGCTGGCGCAGCGCCAGCGTCCACAGGCGCAGACGCAGCTGCAGCACGTGGTACGCGCGCCCCACGCTCGCGCACACCCAGCGCCGGAACAAAGGGTGCGTCACGGCGAACCTCTGCGCACACACAACCCCTCAGGTCACCCACTACACAGCCGCGCTGGCACTGCCTTATTCTTTAATAACAGCCCTCACACGGAGTAGGAAATTAAATGCCAGTAGATCTGAGCAGTGTGTACTACATTCTAAAGCTACCAATAATGTAATCGATCCAATATCACCTTGATCTTGTCGGCGGCGGGTTTGCTGAGCTGGCGCGCCAACAGCGTGCCCAGCCGGAACAGCGGGAAATGTGGGGGCGACATGCCACCGCGCTACAGTCTGCACGCGGCTACCCACTTCCCGTTACCGCTCGGTTGCAATTTACTTTTAATATTTTTTGTTAAACCCATTACTAAACATACGCAAGGATGCAGATGATGTGAAATTTTGCAGTAGGTGTAATATTTTTTAATGTTTTATTCGTTTTTATTTTGTACAAAACATGTTTGCATAATGAATATGCAAATAAAACACGTAGCCCTCTGAAATCTCGTGATCCCGTACATCAACTGTCAAGCCACAGAGTGCATTCGTTTTCATATATACGCGTCAAACATTGTGACAAAAACAGGTGAAAATGTTCAAGGAAGTTATATATACTTACACAATATTGCCGCAAAATGTATGCGCTTCGGCGGGCTCCGCACAATGGCGTCATGCCACACAAGATTCCAATTCAAATGGCTTCAAATATTGTTATTACTTTCACAAAAACAGATATTCGATACAAGAAACAATATTGGCTGCGTGGTAGACAGGTAGACAGTCATTGTTCAAGATCATGCATGGTCAGAAGCCAAATGCCAATAATAGGCTCGAATCATGTACCGTCCGACAGATTTTCTTTAATAATGATAATTTGAATGGGAGAATACACAACATTAAATGTTTCGTTTATTGTATACGACTTAAACTAATTACGACACAAACATACAACATCGCGAGAGTCGCGGAGGATGTTCGTAAATACAATATGACGACCTTTCTCGTCGGTGATCGGAACTTGACTCCCATGTCTGAAGCCGTGATGTCGCTGCGCCCCCGCAAGGGGTCGCAGAACCGGGGCTTTGCCCCATTGCCGCGGAGGGTATACGGTGGCCCGTTAATACAAGCCCCTCGTTATAGGCGCCTATAGTGGCGAATGAAGAATAGGACGCGTTTTAACACGTCCGTGTAACTGATAGCTATGTTTATTTTAATAGGCGCGCCGCGACGCTTGTATGGTAGCGCCGCTTTCTTCACGGTGGGACCCCCGGTCACCCGGGAGAGGACCAACGAAGACGACCAGCGATGATGGAGCCAACTCAAAGCTCCTACAGAATAGGTAGGTGTTTAGTTCCCGCACGTCCCCTATCAGAGCTAGCCGATTACCGTCCGGGCTAAGGAACTGTCATGTGTGTGTGTGTATGAATGGTATTGTATTGTATTGTGTAACACCGTTCAGTGTCTACGTGCGTCGCGGCCTGCGCCGTGTCCACGCGTGTTGTAGAGATGCTTGTTTAGACACCCATTAGGTGTCTGTTTTAGTTACGTGACATAGGTATTAACTTAGAACACGCCACGTAACAGATGTGTGTCATCTGTAAAGTTCATTTGAGTCGAGTAAATCGCGTGTAACCTGGATGCGACTTACTCGAGGCATCCAGTCCGGTGCAATGGGGTCACTCGTCTGCCACCAGGTCGCGGGGCAAGGGTCTCGCACCAGAGGGGCGCGTATGCCAAGGCGCTATCTGCTTGACATGGGGCCAAGCAGATTCGTCTTCGTGAGGCGCCGCACGACCTCATCTAGGCTCTTGATACCGAGGTCCCGCTGGATGACATCAGTTTTGACGACACAAGGGGCGTCAATAATGGTTCGCAGCGCAAGGTTCTATTGCACGCGGAGCAGCCTTCGGCTCGACTCGCTCGTGAGGGTGAACCGGGTAGGGGCGGCGCGGGCGTGCGTCAAGATTGGGCGCACGTACAATTTGTACACGCCTAGCTTGACGCGCGCCGGGATGCGGGACGAGAGCACAGGGGGCCTAAAACGACCACATTAAGCAATTCCTCTAAAAGCGATTCATTTTCTGAATTGCCAGCAGAGGCCCTAAAACAGCCACATTAAGAAATTCCTCTAAAAGCAATTCATTTCCTGAATTCCCAGCAGATCATTAGCAATTCCTCTAATTTTCGTAAAATGGTGACACATATACATATATTAGCCGAATCATACTCAATTCAATTCAATTCAATTCATATCAGAATCATATTTGGAGTAAATATTGCCGCATGAAAAAAATTAAGACCGTAATTTTACCGGTTAATTTTTCTTCACAGTTTTTATTCATCAAATTAGTTTTATTTTTTATTTTTATTTGTATAGTTTCTATATTATGTAATTATAAAATACTTATTTATTGAACATTATTTTCTGAATTGCCAGCAAGGGGCCTAAAACAGCCACATTAAGAAATTCCTCTAAAAGCAATTCATTTCCTGAATTCCTAGCAGATCATTAGCAATTCCTCTAATTTTCGTAAAATGGTGACACATATATACTAGCCGAATCATACTCAATTGAATTCATATCAGAATCATATTTGGAGTAAATATTGCCGCATGAAAAAAATTAAGACCGTAATTTAACCGGTTAATTTTTCTTCACAGTTTTTATAATAAAAACTGTGTTATGCACAAGGCAGCTATGTCGGGAAAAGTACAAACAGAGTTATAAGCATTTTTCTGTCGATGGTTGCACTTCGGTTGTATATTCATTTTCTGATTATTTTTTATTTGCAAAATATTGGTATAACTATTGTGATTTATTGTATCCTATCCAGAATTTCGAAATGTGGCTATTAATATTAATAATTGCGATTTTAGACGTGGCTGTTTTAAACAAAATAGCATATTTTGTAGAAACCACAATAAAGCACAAACCAGCCATGTAAGTTGGCTGTGTTTTAAAATGTGATCTGTAACTAAATAAAAAATAAAAAACAGACAAGAAAGTATTAAGTGTAGCAGCTATTGACTAAAATGTTTACTACGTTCACTATAATAATCAGACTTTTGTATAATGGTGCCGATTCTGTTGTCACAAAATTCTCTAAACTAGAGTAAAAATCACCAAAATTTAGTTTATTCCTGTCAAACGGCGTTTCCCATTCTGAAATTCACTAAAGTGACACAAATTAACTATAATATAGTTTGACAGAACTAATGTCATTTTAGTTATTCAATTTAGTAAAAATGGCAATTTTGCTATTCTGAATTTGACGTTTTTCACCTAAAATTTTGATTGTCAAACAAAATTTACAAAGTACATTTCACGTCTAGTTCTTGAAAGTTTAGATGCCTAAGAGAGTTTAAAGATAATCTTTTATCATTATGGAAGCCTATGTAATTGCAGCAGTTGTCGGTTCGGCTGAAAGGTAAATAATAAAACTATTGCTATTAAAATACAATACGAAATGCATTCGTGAAAACCTAAAAGGGATTTTTGTACTGAATATCTTGTACCTACTAAGTACATTATTATGATTTGGAAAAGAAGTGGATAAATCCACTTCCCAGATTCTGTGAAATAACTATTTTTTAGAAACTATCAAGAAAGAGTTCAACTGGAAAGATTGCGCGACCATTCCAACCCTTTCCAAATGACTGAAGAAAAATTTAAAAAAATTTTTAGACTCCCTCGATCGGGAGCTCTGTATTTGGTGGATACATTAAGGAATCCTAGGTTGGATGATGGATTTCTCCCCAAACACATAAAGGTTAGAACAGTTTTGTGTCCTTTCCTACTTAACTTTATTGTATACTTTCATAACAGATTCTTACACCCTTTATGTAGGGTGTGTAGTAAATTATAAGTTTAATTATAGTTCCTGACATTTTGTGGTTATTCCGTCAGAGTGAGTGGTATCTCACTTTTATATTTATGATGATAGATTATACCTTGGCATTAATTAGTACCTAACATGATAATAGAACTCATATTCATATTCAGATTCTAGCTGCACTGAATCTGTTTGCCCAAGGCAGTTATCAAACAGCTGTTGGGCAAGACAACATACTTGGGCTCAGCCAGCCATTAGTGAGCAGGTGCCTAGCTATAACAACAGAGGAAATTGTGGCAACTTTGTCCCCCCAATACTTGAGATTTCCCATAACCCGTGAAGAAAAGGAAGCAGCCAAGACAGAGTAAGTTCAGTTTAATATTTCTTAGTTTTAAAAGGTTTCTGAATGGCTTTTTAAAACCCTGGCTTCTTTGTCGAACTTCAGAAAACTGAAAAGAAAATAATAAATAAGTTTAAGACAATTAAATTACCCCTTTTTACAGCTACCAAAACAGAACTGCACCACTCATTCATGTAAAAAACTCAAAGTCAAAGCATTTATTTTAAATAAACCAATTACAGGCATTTTTGAATTGTCAAGGGGTCGGTCAGTCAGAAAGATGAAGCTAGTTGCCCATTCCAAAGCGTAGTAGGTAGGTAAGCGTACCTATGGACAAGAAAGGGCAAGAAACTCCACGGACACTCTCTTAAATCAACATGTTATTGTTACAAAATATTGTTTACATCATTCATTTTGAAATAATACATGTGAGAATGATACAAAACATAAAAGCGCCCGTAATATTAATAATTAACAAAAAAACAATTCAAAAATTAAAATAAGCCGTGGCAGCTAAGAGATGACCAGTCTCTACTGACGGCGCCCATTCACAAACATGACGAATGGATTAGCACCATTCAGCTCAACCATTTTGAAGGGAGTTAAATAATCCAACATACGTGCCACCATCAGCGAAACATCAGCACAACATACTCTCAGCCATCAGGGCTTGGCAGGGCACATTCAATTCAATGAAAGACGCGCCCAGTAAATGACAGCTTTATAGTATATAGTATAATAATGTGCTGTGCAACTATACAATACTAAGAGATTGAATTTATACAATGCAAAGATAGTATTTGAAATCTTCAGCAGCTCCAACACTATTTTGAAATGCTAATCAATTAGTGTTTGCGCCCTTGTGGAGCAGGACCGGCGTTGAGCCAAGCATTTTTATCAGCGATGTAATCCCCCAACTTATAATATGCTTGGCTGCATGGTGTGCGTTTTATACAAGATTTAAATTTTGTTTCATTCAGTTGAAGTATGTGGGGAGGGATTTTATTGTAACATTTTAAACAGCACACTTGCTTGTTTCAGATTTCAAGACCTATATAATATGCCCAACACATTAGGTGCAATTGATGGGACCCATGTTGCAATAGCAAAACCTCCGCTCAATCACCCTACTGCACCTGGCAACCTGTTTTATAATAGAAAGGGCTATTATAGCATCAACTGCCAGATTGTGAGTATAAACTACATTTTTTTAACACAATTATCTTGAAATCTTAATTATTTGTTTTAACTTTCAGGTATGCAGTGCAAGAGGTAAAATTATTGGCCTAAATCCAAATTTTCCGGGCTCCACCCATGATGCTGCTATTTGGAAGGCATCTAATAATAATAGAGTCCTGAGAAATGAGTTTTTTCGTGGCGAAAGATCTCAGTGGCTTCTGGGTAGGTCACTAGTAAACCTTTATACCTACTAGACTAGGTAGGCTATTAGCTAAGGCATGTACAATATAAAGTTTTATTTATTATAGGAGATAAGGGATACCCACTACAGCCATGGCTCATGACTCCCATTATGGTGCCAACAACTGAAGCAGAGGCTTCATACAATGAGTGCCACATAAGGGCAAGAAATGTGGTGGAAATGTGCAATTGTCGCCTAAAGAACAAATTTAGGTGCCTACACAGGCATCGCTGTCTGCATTACCAGCCAGAAAAGGCAGCTAAAATTATTCTGGCATGTTGCATTTTGTATAATATGTTTTTGGAAACATGGGATGGTAAGTGTACCTAGTTTGCTTATATTATTATCAATAAAAATGAAATCTAAATGTAGTGTATTTTTGCAGATGAAGAAGATATTGATGTCACCGAGGACAGCGAACAGAATGTGGAGGATATTAGCACCGATTTCCTTACCGAAGCAAGGGAAATTCGACAATCGCCTGTGAATCATTTTAATTAAATTAAACATTTTATTTCTTTACTTTAAAATTTTAATATTATTGCTATTAAACCTATCCTTAACCCTAAACAAAATAATTAACAATCAACAAAATATACCAATCTAGAAAATAATTAACAATCAGGAAAATTATTTAAAACTACAGAAAAAATTGGTTAGTGATAATGTCAGTGGAGAGCTAAGAAGAGGCTTTGGAACAAGCACTTAATGAGAATAGCAGGTTTTGATAGAGTTGTAAGCTCCAAGACGAAGTAATGGAGAAGAAACCCATCAACTTTCATTCCCATTATCTTCATCTTGGGCATGTGCCACTACGTATGGAATACTGGAAGAGCGAATGGCAGCAGCTAAAATTTCTGCAGCCTGGACAATGCTCTCACGGAGTAACCGACTATTCTCATTCAGTGCTTGTACCAGATTGTGGTGCACTGGCGGACGGGGAGTCCTCGGCAGTCTTCGACGACGGGTAATTCGCCCGCTTGACTGCCACAGTGGTACTGCAGAAATCCTGCCATCGGTGTCCACAGGCTGCTTTTCGAGTAAGGGCTGTAGAGAGGGCGACATATTTTGCTGTGGGGCAGACATGGGCAGTGGGGGCGAGACAGGTATTCCCTGAAATAAAAACAACTATTAATTGAGCTTCACGCGAGTGCTAGCACTCCAATAACATTAGATAGTTAATTGTCTCTTTAATCAATGCTTGAATGGTTAATAATAAATTTCTGAAGATATATTTATAAAAACTGCCTTCTGCCATAAAAATACTATGAATACTAAAATAAATTAATAATAAGGGGCTTGTGGCTAAGTAATAACAGCTGCACGGGTCGATCGATCAGGCTAAGCTACGCTTGCCGCGGTTGGTCCGTGGATGGGTGACCATCTTTACTTACCAAGACCCCTTCGTGCCTCGGAAAGCACGTTAAGCCATTGGTCCCGGCTGTTATTTATAGATCTTTGACAGTCGTTACGGGTCGTCAGAAGCCCGAAAGTCTGACAACCAGCCTTACCAAGGGGTATTGTGTTGCCCAGTAACTGGGTTGTGGAGATCAGATAGGCAGTCGCTCCATGTAAAATACTGGTATTCAGCTACATCCAGTAAGACTGGAAGCCGACCCCAACACAGTTGGGAAAAGGCTCGGCAGATGATGATGATGATGAATACTATAACAAATTACCATTTCCAAAGTAGCAAAACCATCGACAGAAGCAGTCCCAATGATATCAAGAATTTTTTTCTCAATACCATTGAGATCTGCCCCTGCTGGTCCTCCACCTGTGGCCCTGATGGAATCTCGTACTTTTCTTGCCTTTGTCTTCACTTTTGCCACCCACACATTCCAAATCTGTTGAAATTAAATTAGTTTAGAACACACATGAATACTGTGCATGTAGTTAACCAATCCAATTTAACATTTTATCCGACATAAACAACTTACATGTTGCCACTGCTCTACAGTCCTGCTGCAGCCCAGTTGGTTCAGCTCGCTACTGACGTTGGCCTAAAATTCCAAAACTTCCGCATCTGCTTGATTTTCAAAAAAAAAAATATAGGTATATATATTATATGATGCTATTACTAGAACTGCGAAGTAAAAGAAGACAATTTAATTAATAGGTTTAAACACCTCAGGAATAATAATTAAGATTGATGCTCTCAGGTCGTCCGCGAACTTGTTGTTTAGGTAAGAAAGTCATTGCTATAGATTTATCAATAAAATAAAAAGTTCAGTTATATTTCTTACCTCTGGCCATTTGCCGATTATTATGTAGCCGTTCCACGAGCAGCTCCTGCTGTCTCTTACTGGCTCGTTTTCTGGAGATCGAAGATTGCATATTCAAGACTTCCTATCAATCAATCTACATAGCCTTTTCCCAACAATGTTGGCGTCGGCTTTCAGTATAACCGGGTGCAGATTAAAGGCAAACGAGAGAAGACGAAGACTTTCTTTAATATAAAGCAAAATTATATTATATAGTTAACTATTTAAAATCTTTCTTTGCTGAAGATCAACCAATTGACGTATCAATGTTGACAAACAGACAAATTCAAGATGTCCTTGATAGGGCTTTCCTTCGGTGACGAGAATACCGGAGATTTTTTTACTGAACGAAAAATCGGATTTTCTTTTATCGAGATTCATTTTTATTAGTAAAATAGTTATGCTTATGCTAAAATAAATAGCAATATAATCATAATACCTGAATCAATGTTTAAATGTCCATGGTTTGTCGATTTCAATAAAAACTAAAGGTTTTTTTCTTATTGAAAACCGAAAAAATATTGCCGACGTTCTGAATCGTTTTCGGAGCACAACCCTAGCAGTACCACATAGGTCACAGATAAAAAAATTAAAAACAGGTTAGGCATTTTCATTTATTAAAATGTATACAACAATATAGTTTTATACCATAACTATGCTCCTTGTATTTCATTTGAATAAATTATTGATAAAAAATTAAAGATAAATATTTGATTTTGCTCAGGTTTTTTTGCACTTTCGATCATTTCGTTCACTCTTTATTTATATTTCTGACAAATCTTAGTCTATGGTTTACTCAACTTAGCGATTGTCAAACTCAAATATAGTTGCGTCAAAATTGTTTTTAAGTTAGTGATTCTTGTTTGCAGAATAGCTTTTATGGTTCTCTAAACCAAAAATAAGAAATTTTAGTGATAGTTTAGTTTCGTTCGCTGTACAAGAGAATCGGCACCAATGTATTCATACTGTTTTTTACTTTAACTAGGTACACTTCCTTTAGGTCTTATAAAAATCAAATAAATAAAATTATTTTGATTTGAGTAAAAAATTGGCAATAGAATATTAAAGTATTTATTAAAAAAAAATATATTAAAACGTCACACGCAAAATACAAATTTTCGCACTCATTCATCATCCAAAATAAAATCTAACTCAGTATTAAATCCATCAACGTCATCTTCAATAATTTCAGGTGTACATGTCAAATTGTCATAAAAGTGTCGAGCATCTTCTGGTATTAGATATTTTATTAATATTATGTCACGTAGCTTGGGCTCTGCTATAGGTTTTCCATTTGGCCATAATTTAGTTAACTGACTCTTAAAAGCACCTTCTCTTTCTGGATTGTCAGAGCCGTGACGTCTTGATATTTTACGAGTAATATCCAAACAGTTGTAATTTTCTTGGTCAAAGTCAGACTTCATATAAATATGATAATGGTCCCACTTGGTTATTTTTAATTCTCTTGTTTTTAGCCAATTTACTTTGTCATTATTTGTTGTTTTCTTGCGATTCACTATGAACTTTTCTAGAGTCTCAGTCGAGTAAAAATCATCAAATCCATTTGGCAAGTTATCAGAGGTTTTTCTTTTTGCATTTAGCCATAATTTGAATGTAGTCGTCAGGCGTATAAATCCTTTGATTGTACTTCAAAGCTCTCTCAATATCACCAAAGTCTTTATCATTGGGTAAGTAACTATGGCCTGGCATCAAATACTTAAATGTAATAAGATTCTAGATTTGGTTTCACCTCGAGCACTGCTTTCATCATGAGAGTAATTTTTATATTACGGTTTTGACCACCACAAGAATCTGACCAAAGAATTAAATCTTTTATAGTGTCAGAAACATTCTTGTCAATGTGTTTTAAAAGTGAAGATCCCACTTCCTGTGCACCACGTCCAGCCTGACCCTCGACCCATATATAACAGTAGTGTTGGAGTTTGTATGCATCACAGAGCATAATCTCTTTAGTCGATATACACCGTTGCTATGGAGTTTTTTCTAACAGACTTGTCATTCCTTGTATCGATCGTATTGTGTAAGCGAATATACTCGTATAATATAACTACATTATGTGCATTTAATTAAGTTTTCTCATTAGACCGTATACTGTACCTAACCAGGTACCAAACTATCAATTGGTAGCAGAGCGTGGTTTGTTCGAGGAACGATGTCGTCATCGTATCGCATAGAACCACTCAATAAAACTAATTATGATACCTGGTGCGTACAGGCTCTGGCCATCCTTATAAAAAACGAGCTATGGGAATACGTAAGCGAAGCACAAAATTATTCGTAAACGCGGCTGCCGAAGAAACAGAAAAATTCCTAAAAAGGGACATGATGGCTCGTGCTGAGATCATGCTGTTGATGTCTCCACCTCAGCTTAAGCAGGTAACTGGCTGTAAAACATCTAAAGACATTTGGGACAAGTTAAAGTCTATTCACCAAAGTTCGGGACCCGCGCGAAAAGCAACAGCTCGTTCTGAAGAAAATGGCTGAAAAAGACGATGTACAGGATCACTTAAACAATTTTGTGGATATGGTTGATAAATTAGCAACAATGGGTGTGGAAATCCATTCAGAGCTATTAAGCATTATGATGCTGTATAGTTTGCCTCAGAGTTTCGAAAATTTCAGGATTGCCATCGAAACTAGAGACAGTTTGCCAAGTCCAAATAATTTGGCTCCTGTATGGGCGCGCTCTCTGGCGCTGCGGCCAGCCCGCCGGTTGAGCGCGGCCCAAAGGGTCATGGCCATCCGGATGGTCCGAGGATACCGCACGGTCTCCTGTGAGGCAGCGAGCCTTCTTGCCGGATTGCCGCCATGGGATCTGGAGGCAAAAGTCCTCGCGCACGTATGGGAGTGGCGCGAGGAGGCGAAACGCCGGGGCGTGAGTCCGCTGCCGCGAGATATCGCGGCACAGCGGACGGAGCTCCGGCGGGATCTCATGGCGTCATGGAAAGTACGGTTGTCGCAACCCAGTGCTGGGCACGCCACGATTGCGGCGATAAGTCCCCTCTTTGAGGAGTGGCTGGAGAGGCGCCACGGCATCCTCACCTTCCGCCTGACGCAGGTCCTCACCGGACACGGCAGCTTCGGGAGGTTCCTGTGTCGGATAAGGCGGGAGGAAACGTCCGGGTGTCACCACTGTGTGGATCGCCCGGAGGACACGGTGGAGCATACGGTGGAGGTCTGCCCGGCTTGGGCTGAGCACTGCCGTGTCCTCTTGGAGGCGATCGGCGGCAGAGACCTCTCGCGAATGTCAAGAACTTCTAGAATGTCAAGCGAGAGCCGGATATAGTGCAAATAATCAAAATCGTAGAAGTTTTAGTGTGCAACCAATTTGCCTAACGACTGCGAAGCATTTGAAGAAAAATATTTGGTGCCTCGACAGCGGATGTACATCCCACATTTGCAGCGATGGGGAAAAATTTGACACCATAAATAGTGAGTCTGGAACATTGAAACTAGTTTCCGATCAGCATGTCACTCAAGTGAAAGGAAAAGGAAAAATCAAAGTTAGAGTGAAGGATGGACACTACGACATAAATAATGCTCTCTATGTACCTGATTTGTCCATGAACCTGATTTCAGTTGGAAAAGTCACTGATAATAGATACACCGTAGTATTCCAGAAACATCAAGCGTTAATAAAAAATAGTGGTGGCAAGATTACTCTCAAGGCAAATAGAGATAATGATTTGTACTACATGAGATTTGACGAAGTAGAAAAGGCCAACGCAGTAGAAGAAGACACAAATATTATGAAGTGGCACAAGAAACTCGGACATTTAAATGAATCTGACCTGAAAGCAGCATCCAAGAAAGAACTAATAAAAGGATTAGAAATTAATGAAAAAGTTAAAAAAAAACTAGGAGACTGTGAAACTAGTCTGAAAGGACAGATGATAAGCTTACCATTTAATACCTCAGACGGTATAAAGACAAGAGAGTCACTGGAAATTATATATACCAAAAATCAAATCAAAAATCAAAAGTCATTTATTCAAACTAGGATGAGAATTAGCACTTTTCGAACGTCAAAATTACATAAGACAGTCCCCCAAAACGCCCACCCTTCACCACTTCCTAGTGCTTTAGCTGGGAAGAAGAAGTGGTCAACAAACTCCCCAGCAGCACAGCTGTCTGTTCAGTTAGAGGGGGAAAAAAAATGGATTCTATACAACAGTATGCAAAACAATTTACATTACGTGCAACATAAAACATTAAATTATTAGCCATATGTCAGCTAGCACACCACTATACCAACAAAAAAAAAGAAAAGGAAAACACCGAAAACTATTAATTCTCAAGCAGAGATAAAAACGTAAACAGAACTTAATGCCCAAATAAAAGCCTTCAAGCATAAAAGGCGTGCCCGCTTACATATAGCTATAGCTGTAACAGTCACAAAATAAATAAACAATTAATTACTAATAACAAAACAAAACAATGGTCAGCAAGACGACCAGTCACCACAAGCAGCACCCGTTCACGAGCATAACGCAAAAATCAGCCATTACCGACGTGTGTGGACCTATGCAAGTTGAAACTCATGCTGGATCAAGATACTTCGTAACTTTTATTGATGATTTCACTAGATATTGCTGCATATATTTCATGAAAAATAAAAGCGAGGTATTCCAGATTTTTACAGAATACAAAAACATGGTCGAAAATGTATTAAAGAATAAAATAAAATACCTACAATCGGACAACGGTACCGAGTACATAAACAAGAATTTTAATGATTATTTAATGCAACATGGAATACAACGCAGATTAACGTCACTCTATACACCTCAAAGTAATGGACTTGCAGAGCGTAAAAATCGGACATTAGTCGAGAAAGCGAGATGCCTAATGCTTGAATCAAGTGTTCCAGAGGAGCGTGGGCAAATGCCATTCATACAGCAAACTATGTAACGAATAAATGCCCAACCAAAGCTCTGAATGGACAGACGCCTTACCAAAAATGGTTTGGTCGTGAACCATCTGCAAGACACCTACATATATTCGGTCAGAAAACGTTTGTCCTAAGGAAAGGACCTAAAAGAGGATGGAAATTTGCTCTTCGTGCCACCTAAGGCGTATTTGTTGGATACGCAAAATGTGCCAGAGGGTACCGAATCTTCATTCCTGAATCAAAATAATTTATAATAAGCAGAGACGTGAAATTTGTAAATAGCATGTTTTACGTAAAGGACTGTGCAAATTTTGAAGAAACAAGGGAAAATAGAAGAGATACAAATAAAAGAAATACTGATCAGACAGTAAAACCTAAAAAACAACAAGAAGAAACAACCGAGAATATAAAAATCAAAGCAAAAATGAAATATAAATCGCCAAAATCTGACGCAGTACCTAGTTCTTCTACGCAGTATGAAACCCCGTCATTCAGAGAGAGATGTTCAATGATGCACATGATGAATTTAATGAAAATGTTGATGAAGCTGTAGTCGAACATCATGAAGCAACCGAAGGCGAAAAAGTTCATGATAATGCCAATAACAGAAGACAATCTCAAAGAAAAAGACAATTGCCAGTATGGGCTCAGGATTATGAGATGGAAGGCAGAAACGACGAGGAAATTACTACTAATAAAATGTATCTATGCGAAGAAAAAGAAGAAGAAGAGGGCGATGAAAGGTACTGGCATGAAGCCATAAAAGCAGAAATTAAAGAACACGTAAGGAATGGTACGTGGAATATCGCAAAACGAGAAAAAGATATGAATCTCGTAGATTTAAAAAAAAAAATAAAAAAATAAAATAGGTTCGAAAAACACGGAGGTAAAGAAAGCGAGACTAGTTGCAAGGGGATTTAGGCAAATACCTGGAGTTGATTATAATGAGACATATTCTCCCGTTACGAAGCTAAGTTCAATTAGAAGCGTCATCGCTATATCTGTGGAAGAGGAATTAAAACTTAACCAAATGGATGTCACTACAGCTTATCTAAACGGCTTGCTAGATAAGAAAATAGCAATGGAGATGCCAGATTACTTGGAAGGATATGTGGCAGAAATAATGGTGGAAGAAAGTGGTAAAAATAATTTAACACTGTTCCATAAAGCTAAGAGAATGTTAGAAGACTTGAAAAACATAAAAGGAGACAAAATATGCTATCTAGGAAAGCACTCTACGGCTTAAAGCAGTCAGGTCGACAATGGTACTTGAAACTGAGTAGCGAACTAGAAAAATGGGATTTGTCCCATCAGAAGCTGATCCTTGCGTATATATATATTAGAAAAAGGAGGAGCTAAAATGATTATAGCAATATACGTAGATGATTTGTTAATACTAAACTTACGCTTACTCCTGTGACACAAAATTAAAAGAAATAAAAAAGATGCTTAATGAAAAATTCGAAATGAAGGATCTAGGGAGCCTGAACAACTTCTAGGAATACAGATTAAAAGGCATGAAATGAAATGAAATGAAATGAATATTGAAAAAGTGTTGAAGAAATTTAACATGGAAGACTGCAAACCAACAGTCAAACCAATGGAACTTAATCTAAAATTACAGAAAAATGAAAAGTGTGATGAAAAATTACCATACCATATATACAAAAATCAAAATCAATCAAAATCAAAATATTTTTATTTCTCATAAACCTACATGGGCACTTATGAAACGTCAGAAGCTAGGTGCACGGTTCCAATTGGTCGTTTCCTATGGAGAAGAGCCGGCAAGAAACTCCACGGTTACTCTTTTAAAAATAATTGGCTTTTACAATGTTTTCAAATTACACAAATTAGGTATGGGAGGACAGTGTAGGCCTGTCGAGAAGTACTTAACAAAAAAAAAGAGAAAAGAAAACGGTCTACAAAAGACCTAGTCTAATAAGCCTACAATGTTCTCACATTCACAACGTACACAAGAATCCATGTAAAATAATATTAATAATATTAAGTCTGAAATATAAATTGTGGGTATATAATGTCAAATAGTGAAAATATAATGTCAAAAAAGTATGTCTAAAAAATAATAATAATAAACATCGTAATTTGGGAGCAGTTAATAGACATTTACATAGTTATGCCATTTATGAGGTACCAGGGAAGCCACATGTGCCGAAGGAATCGTTGCCAAACTTCCTTGTCTTCAACGTAGTGTTTAATCTTATAATATGCGTTTAAGATGAACCCGTTTGATATGGGTTTTGAACTTTCCATCGCTAAGTTCTGTAACCGACTTGGTACAAAAGCAAATACTGTTGATACGAGCAAAATTAAATGATTTGCTTGTTTTTGTTAATCTTAATTTGGGTATCACAATTTCATGTTTACTACGTGTATTTATATTATGGAAATCACTTTTTGTTTTGAAAAGACATAAGTTTTTGCGAACATACAAAATACTTTCTAAGATATAAAGAGAAGGCAGAGTTAGTACATTAATTTCTTTGAATTTGTTTCTAAGGGACTCACGAGGACCCATTCTATAGACTGCGCCGATTGCCCTCTTTTGTAAGATAAAAATTGAATCTACATCAGCTGCCGATCCCCACAGCAGAACCCCATAAGACATAATACTTTGGAAATAAGCAAAGTATACTAACCTAGCTGTGGCTATATCAGTCAACTGTCTAATTTTTCTTACTGCATATGCAGCTGAACTTAATCTACCTGAAAGAGCTCTAATGTGGGCTCCCCATTGCAATTTTGAATCTAGAGTAATTCCTAGAAATATAGTTTCTTTTTTTTTTTTTTTTTTTATTTGTGATGGGTTTGCTCTTGACCTTAGTCTATGTCAGAGGTGACAGAAACAAAGTCGACGATGGAGCGAGCTTACCCAGAAGAAGCCTGTTCACTCTCACTTTGAAGAGATTAGGGTTGTATGCGTTCGGAAACACAGACGCAGGCAGAGAGTTCCATTCCTTTGCTGTGCGCATTATAAAAGAAGTTTGGAAACGCTTAGTGCGAGCTGGTGGGATAGCCACCAGGAAGGGATGGTAACCTGAAGTGCGCCTAGATGACCGATAATAGAAGGGGGCCGGTGGAATGAGGTCGTGGAGTTCTTGGGCACACTCTCCGAAGTACAATCTATAGAAGACCGACAAGCAGGCAACCTTGCGACGATGGGCCAAACTGTGAAGCTTGGCATCCACCAGATTTACGTCGCCAATGAGCCTCTTAGCTCTGCGTTCCACCGAGTCAAGCGCGGCAAGTTGGTATTTAGCCGAGCCATCCCAAAGGTGGCTACAATACTCCATGCGGGATCGGACCTGCGCTTTATAAAGGGTCAAAAGCTGTCCAGGCGTAAAGTATCGCTTCACCTTATTTAGGATGCCCAGTTTCTTGGCCGCAGTTTGGGCTTTGTACTCGATGGTAATAGCATCTAGTCTCTTGTCATCAAGTTTTAAATTTAGAGCCACTTGGGGTACATTTGGTAGTGAGAACTTAATACATTTTGTTTTGTTCGCATTAAGTAAGAGATTATTAGCTGCGAACCATTTTGAAAGAATATCCAGACTATCGTTGACGTGTAAGAAATCCGGATCTTTTCTATCTATTTTAAAATTGAGAGAAGTATCATCAGCGAATAGAACTATATACGATAAGTTTGCCATCATGTAAGGAAAATCATTAACATAAACTAGAAATAGGAAAGGGCCAAGAATTGAACCTTGGGGCACGCCCTTCTTTACTAGAGACCCCGAGGACGTCGCCCCGTTAACGTTTACTTTTTGCTGCCTGTTTGATAGATAAGACAGAACAAGATCAGCAGCTTGTCCACGAATTCCGTAGTGGTGTAATTTACAGGTCAGTGTATTGTGATTCCGGCGGGTTCTCATGGCGTCATGGAACCCAGTGCTGGGCACGCCACGATTGTGGCGATAAGTCCCCTCTTTGAGGAGTGGCTGGAGAGGCGCCACGGCGTCCTCACATTCCGACTGACGCAGGTCCTCACCGGACACGGCAGCTTCGGGAGGTGCCTGTGTCGGATAAGGCGGGAGGAAACGTACGGGTGTCACCACTGTGTGGATCGCCCAGAGGACACGGTGGAGCATACGGTGGAGGTGTGCCTGGCTTGGGCAGAGCACCGCCGTGTCCTCTTGGAGGCGATCGGCGGCAGAGACCTCTCGCGTCCGGCCCTGGTTCAGGCCATGGTACGGAGCGAGAGGGCATGGGCAGCCGTCACCTCCTTCTGCGAAGCAGTAATGCTCGCGAAGGAGGAGGCGGGACGGTTGAGGGAAAGGCAAGTTTCGCGCCCTCTCGCCCCTAGCCGCCGCAGGAGACGCCCAGGGCGTCGGGAATCCCGGGCGGATTTCCGGCCACCGTAGGCGCGGGCTTGCGGACGGTGAGCAATGGGTAGCTCACCGTCCGGTAAGGACCAGGCCCGGGTCGACGGCGCGTTGTATTCCACGCGCGCCTCAAAGAAATGTCGTCAGCACATGTAGTAGGGGTCCACTAGGGCCGACGCCTGCCGGGGTCGCGGGAAGGTACTTATGGGTCACCGAGGCCCCCGCAACACAGGCAACAGGAAGGAATACGGGTGGGTTTTAGTCAGTAAGAGTCTGACATACCCTCCCGCTCCGCCCAGAGCGGGAGAAGTTATTTGATGATTTCCCACCCTCAAAAAAAAAAAAAAAAAAAGTGTATTGTGATCAACGCAGTCAAACGCTTTTGAGAGGTCACAGAAAATTCCAATAGCATCCTGGGATTTCTTCCAGGATTCCAAAATGTGACTGATGAGTTTTACTCCTGCGTCAGTCGTCGACCTACCTTTCGTGAAACCAAACTGCCGACTATGTAAAATCCCATTAGAATTGAAATATGACAGCATCTGGTCTAGCATGATTTTTTCAAATTTTGTAGTCAATGCTGGTAGCACAGATATAATTACGATTACCCGATTTAAAAATTGGTACTACTTTACTATGTTTCATTAAATCAGGAAACGTACCGCTGTCTAAACATTGATTAAATATGCCTGTTAGGACAGGGGCTATTGTGTCAATGATATCTCCAAGTATAGAGGCATGAGGAACAGGGTGTAAAGTTCACTCATCCTCCATAGAAAAGGGAGGATCCTCCGATCAGACGGGTGTCGTGTCTGGTGGGCAACTGCCCGACGACGGTTGATGTCGGGATGTTGTATATATACTAGTTGCGCGGTAAACTCTGCTTGCGCGATGCAGGATTTTGCGTGACGTCAGTGTGATGCGTAGTTCGCATGTGGCGACGTAGATGCCGCCACATCACTCCCCTCCGGAGACCGGAGGTCGATAGTGGGCTGAGTCGTGTATCTTGCGATGCTTGCCAGTGCCAGATGTGGTTCCAGTGGGTCGGAACCGGTTGTAGCATAGTTCGCGGTGGGTCGGAACTGTCTGCGGTGATGCCCCAGGAAGTCGGGGTGGCGCTGCGTTATGCTCCAGTGAGTCGGACGCGGCACAGCGCCGGGTTGAAGGCTGAGTGCTGGCGTCGACCAGGAGAGGGTTGAGGAGCTCTGCTTGTTGACCCGCCGAAAGTGCAGTATGCTGTGCCAAGGTTGCTGGTGAGGCTTAGGGTGATGACCAGGTATGCGCGGTCGCTGCATGCTGGTGGTCAGGATAACCGTTGAAGCCGTGGGTGTTGGCTGGCTGTGTGACTCGCCACTGGAGAGCTTGAGGAAGTGATGATAATGACGTCACGCTGATGTAGGTGCACGAAGGCTGCGCTGACGTTCATACTCGGGGTCACCAGTAAAGAGGCATCAGGAACAGGGTGTAAAGTTCACTCATCCTCCAAAGAAAAGGGAGGATCCTCCGACCAGACGGGTGTCGTGTCTGGTGGGCAACTGCCCGACGACGGTTAATGTAAGGATGTTGTATATATGCTAGTTGCGCGGTAAACTCTGCTTGCACGATGCAGGATTTTGCGTGACGTCACTGTGATGCGTAGTTCGCATGTGGCGACGTAGATGCTGGCGGCATCAAGAACCTTAACGGAAATCCCCCACGAGTCTTCAGTTTTCTTGATGTTAAGACTTTTGAATGCCTTTTTAATAGTGACAATAGAAATGGGCTTGAATTCAAAATTTGGAATGTCCTTAGAGAAGTGTTGTTTGAGAAGAGATTCAGCTAATATAGGTGATGAGGGAAGAGATTTCGTAACCGCTATTGGGATGTTGGTAAAGAAATTTTCTAGTGTCTCAGCAACTTTTAACTTATCTGTAATGGTTTCATTATTAATTTTTAAAGATAATTAATTTTGATCTCGCTGTTTCAAGTTGACCAGTATGGTCAGACCTGACGCCACTAATTAAGGAAGAGTCTTTTATTTTACAATTAGTATATACATTGTCTATGCACGAAGCTGAGGTTGCTGTTATTCTAGTTGCTTCTTTAAATATACACTTTAAATTGATATTTAGGTCACCACAAACAAAAACGAACTTATTATCTTTAAAAAGTTTGTCTAGTATTTCTTCCATAATTATTAAAAATGATGACAAGTTTAATGCCGGTGGTCTATAAACACATAAGAAAGTATGGCCTTCAACATCTGCACATGCTACCTCATATAAGCGATCAACAGAGCAAGCAGTGATATCCTTCCTTTCCTTATGTCTGAAAATACTTGTACAAAATATCAAAGTACCACCCCCTATTGAGGACCTGTTGTACGCACTGGCAACTGAAAAATGATTTACATTAAACAACATCCTATCCGGTCTTAACCAGGTTTCACAAAAACATAAGATATCCATATGATATTATCTATTAACAATTCCACGTCTAGGATTTTGCCAGAGAAACTATTTATATTTTTGGTGATACAGTAAAATATTCTTATTATGCTTCTCTTTTGTCGAGTCTAAAAGTTTAAAGAATCTATCACATTATCATTAGCTAACAAAGTAGCCAATACATGTTGACTTTTCTTGGGAAGAAACATATGTTCCCGAGTTAAAACAAAATCTCTAACAAAATTGTTAGTATCAAAATACAATAAACGGTCACTATGATGACATGTCAAAATATGCATTAAGTTGTTGAAACTATAAATGTAATTGTATTCTTCATCATGCAAATTATCTGAATACGGCAATACACATTATATTAATTTACCTAATTTTAATTTAAGTAGGGTATCGACACCATTAACTATGTCCCTTTTATTTAAACTCAGACTATTTCCAATTAGAAGAACGACAGTAGTCTGCTCATTCATTTGTGTGTTTTTTATTTTATAAACAAGCTCATTAAAATGCAGGTTATGGTAACAACAGTTAACTATAGTATGTTTAGAGCGATTATTTAACATTGATCCAAAACCTGATCCTATTCTATCTGAATAGACCAAAACATTACTTTGAGTGGGGTTGGGTAAATCTGTAGGAACAACATACTGTGACAAGAGAGATGGCAGAGTGGGAGCACAATTACAGGTGAGATTATTAGTCAGTGTCTCACACATCACTGCATTGTGATTCACCAGGTCCACCAACACACATGCCCCTTGCAAGCGCTCACTTAACATTTGTTGACTAGACTCATACTTACAAAAGATTTCCTTTAATGAATTTTCCCTGCTCAATAATTCCTTCTGAAGGTTCTGTACACATCATACATTTGTCTACTACTTTCCAACTTATTATTACACACATTTAATTGAGTCTGTAAGTTGATACGCTCTTTCCTAAGATTAATGTTATAAACATTATGTGTTTTCAAGAGTTTCTTGTATTTTTTAATATTTTTACTGAGTTTAATATACTATTTCTTAATTTTATTATGACTAGTTAGGATAGGACATTTAGTTAAGGTATCTTCCCCAGTCAGGTCTATTGTGACGGTGGGCTTTTCACACTCCAGTCCGGATACACTACCAAACAGCTCGTTGAAAATGTTATTGGTGTTGGCAACCTGTTCGCTGGCTTTCAGAGAATTGATAGTGGAAATTGTGTTGTGTGCTTTGCACAATTCCACTTCAAGGCCTGATATGCGTTTCAATGCCTGATCATGAGTGTCACTGCACTGTTGGAAGTCTAACACTAGTTGACGGAGATGGTGATGCTGGTCAAGAATGTCCATGTGCTGGGTGTGAAGTTCTACAAGCTGGCTTTTGAGTTGAGTGTTTCTGTCATTAACCCTCTGGACTTCAATCTCGCTGTCCTCTCTTTCCTGCAGAAGCTGGTTGCAAAGATTTTTTGATGCCTCTAGCTCCCTAAGTGCAACATTCAATTTGTCATTCATGTCACGAACTGTGGCTCCGCGGGTCATCATATTCACATTATGTTCAATTCATCCCGAAGCTGTTCCGGTGCGATGAGATGTAAGTTCATGTTGCCGTTAAAGATGTTTGTTACAGTATCAATAAGGTTCTCCTGGACGTTTCCGAGATGCTCAATCAGGCTACTTGCCGTAATAGCGGACATCACAAATTCGATGGACAGTTCTTGAGAACCCAGTTCCTTCTCGAGATTATTCGTAAATTTCTCAAGGTTTATTAGATGTTGGTTAAATAACTTGTACTGTTTTTCAACTACATCTTCCGACCTCTTCAGTAAATTATATTCTGCTTCGATCACAGATGTCTGATTTCTTAACAACAGTGCCAGGTGTTTCTCGTTTGCCTTGACCAGGTCAATGTCTTGTTGATATTGTTCTGCGAATTCGTCATCTAGTACTCCGAACAGGGAGCGCGCGATGGGACCGACACCGTTGATAAGCCCACGTTTGCTTCTCGTATTCACACGGCCTTGCGGATTCAGCAACATATGGTTGTAGTGTCCTATTTCGTCGGTCGAGTGTTGTCGTTGTGTTAAAATTACCTTACATTGTGTTTTCTGTTTTATTTTCTCGCATGTAATGTTTTTTAGATGATTGGTGAATTTACTGGATACTGCTATACCGTGCCAGTAAGGCTTGACGTCATAGTACACGATCATTTTCCACTCGCCGCGTATTAGTTGCATATTAGTGACTTTATCAAAGTATAGACCTTGTTGAAGCTCGACATTGTGTGTTGTGTTAGCGGCCGCGACAGGATTTAGCAAATACAGCAGTGCCATGACCAGTCAAATGAAGTTTATTTTTCTGTTTATTGTTTTGCATCGTCGTGAACTTTGCGACTCGCTGTTTGTCTGTAGGTTTGACCCATTTTTGTTTGTTTTTGAGGTGTTATGCTGTTTATCCTCAAAGGCAACAAATGAACAAAATCCAAGCCCAGATCGACCCAGGTCCTGCAGAAATTCCTTTAATCAACAATATCATAAACCTACCTGTACCGGTTTTAAAAAATCTTCACGAGAATAAGACGGTAACAGAACAGAGAGCATTACTACAAGAGCTCGGCAAACAAGTAGAGCAAATGAAAGCCGCAACATCAGAAGATATCCTGTCAGATCGTGCAACATACCACGACGTCCACCAATACGTTGTCATCTACATATTAGTTGCCGCAGTAGCATTCGCGGGCGTAATATACGCTTTAAACCGCGTACGCAAGTATTGGGCAAGTCGACGGAAACCAGAAGCTCTAACTGTTCCCAACCCGATGCTCCGAAGAAGGTCGACAGCGAGCATCGTGGACAACGCCTTATTTGACGTCACAAACGACAGTTGCACAGCGCACTTATCGAGTGCACGCTCACTCAATAAAGCAATGTCGCCTATTGCGCGTTGTGAGTTACCATTATACCTTATACCTTAATACTTTGTTTGTATTTACCTTTTTACATTTGTTTGACTTTGTTTGTATTTACCTTTTATCTTGATTTTGAAACAATTTCCTTTGTGAGTGGGCAATATGTACGAGCTACGCTGTACATGCAACTAGCTCGCCCTACTTACAGTGAAACGTTGCAGTTTGTTTAATCCAACATTAATTACTTTACAACATATTATTTTTAGTAGCAATAAAACCTTCATACCAATCGGTTGTCTACTCATTCAGCATAACATTCAACATAACTCGGCATCAACATAACATTTTCACTGTTGGGAGTTACGCCCCAACATTTGGCACTGGCACTGTTGTTAAAAAATCAAACATCTGTGATCGAAGCAGAATATAATTTACTGAAGAGGTCGGAAGATGCAGTTGAAAAACAGTACAAGCTGTTTAACCAACATCTAATAAACCGTGAGAAATTTACGAACAATCTCGAGAAGGAACTGGGTTCTCAAGAACTGTCCATCGAATTTGTAATGTCCGCTATTACGGCAAGTATTCTGATTGAGCATCTCAGAAACGTCCAGGAGACCCTTATTGATACTGTAACATACATCTTTAACGGCAAGAAGAACTTACATCTCATCGCACCGGAACAGCTTCGGGATGAATTGAACATAATCTCGGGTCAATTGTCCAAGGATTTAGTCCTACCCATCACCAACATTCAAACAGAGTTGTTTAGTCTGTATCATCTTCTACAAGTTAAGGCGAAAATGACTGAACGATACCTTATAATCGAGGTAAAGGTGCTCTTAATCAGCAGAGATAACTTCGAGATCTACCGAACAATAACAATACCGAAAAACAATGACGTGGATATGGTCACCCTAATACCTATTGCTGAAATGTCAGCAATAAACATTCAAAAGGATTCGTATATACCAATAACGGAATCTGAAATACACCAATGCGTGCAACATGACGCGACAACTCGATTGTGTCCACTACAGAAACCCGTATACCGCATGAAGTCTGACGAGAGCCTCTGCATGAAGAACAAGGAATCTCTTCACTGCGAAACCAAACATGAAACCTGTCGAGACAAGTGGCTACAGCGTAGCTCGTACATCGGCAGTACGTTCCCTCTAATGCCATGACCATGTAATTTTTGCAGTAAAATTGTATGGTCCACAAAGTCGAACGCCTTTGTCATGTCTGTATATATCGCACAAACATGATTCCTTTTATCGACAGATGTCATGACACTAGATAGTAGGTCAAATAGTGCCATATTAATATTCACATTTTTTCTGAACCCTTTTTGTTCATTGCAAAATAATTAAATTTTCTCGAAGTAAGCATATACGGAATTATAAATTATTTTCTCAATTATTTTTGAAACTACCGGAATTTTTGCAATTGATCTATAATTTTTAACATCAGTTCTGTTATTTCTTTTAAAAACGGGCTTACTGATTACTTGTTTTAAAATATTTGAGAATATACCATCAGCAATACAGAGATTGATTACTTGTGGTAGTAGTGGCGGTATTATTGCAATTTGACACAGTCTTCAACGGTTCTTATTGTTCTAGTCACGCTGATCACATCTGAAGAGAATCCATTGAGCACAACCTTCTGAGTTCTATTTTTTACATAAAACGTAACGTAAACCAACGAAGCAAACTCCCAAGGATGCCGTTAAATTAGATTTCTTTGTAAAAGCATGGTATGGTCCAGATTGTCAAAAGCCTTCCAGAAATCCGTGTAGATTGCGACAACTTGCAGTTGGTTCGTCGGGAATCCCGGGCGGATTTCCGGCCACCGTAGGCGCGGGCTTGCTGATGGTGAGCAATGGGTAGCTCGCCGTCTGATAAGGACCAGGCCCGGTTAATTAGTTTCCCGAAACACAAGGTGTAAGTTCAGAAATATCCTTTTCCGAGCGAATGGCAATGGAAGCGGTGGGGACGTCAGCCCTAACAAGTATAACGCTGTGCTTGATCCAGACAAACTTGTATCCGATTTGTTTGGCTTGAGGAAATCATTTCTTATTTTACAATGTCAAGTGTTTATTTAGACAAATTGTCCGTAGTAACCCTTGTATATTTATCTGCTCCGACGTGATACCTTTGTTGAGGCGCATAGCTGATACGAAGTTGTCCCTAATAATTTGGGTAGCAAAGGAGATGGCCAAAAATTTTTAGAACCTGTACCCCAGAATGTAAAGAAATGAAATGTATGTCCTTTAATAGGTCAAGTCTTCAATAATGAAGAATTCTAAGTTACATATAGCTATGCAGTCGTGGAATAAAGTTATGAAGGTTTGAAAAGGTAGATTTTTTCACTCAGTTTTCTTTTAATTAATTATAAATTCCTGAACGTTAAATAGGTTGAGGTGTATATAAATGTCTTAGGTCAGCGGTACTCTAAGTGTGTTCCGCGGAACCCTAGGGTTCCGCGATACCCCTGTAGGGGTTCCGCAAGAATTTAGAAAAAAAATCAAAACACCTCTCTGGTCACTGGTCGAACGTTTTGACTCCGCCCGCCGCGCGTATACTTGTGAGCGCGCAGTCCCTTTGATAAAAGCCGCATCTGAATTAGACGCTATAGTTGTGAACAAGCGACTTTCGGCTCTATCTTCAAAAACATAAAGTCGAGATTGTTTACAACGCATTTTTTTGTATTTCTATTTTTATTTCCGCTTTTTGTTTATCAAAGGCGCCGACTCGAGTATTTTTGAGAATGTTCGAGTTCGAGTCTAGGACTAAGTATAAAAGCGGCGATCGCGTGTCGCGCCTCGTCAGTCAGTTGACGATTAGCGTTCGGAGTGATAAGTTCGTACCTACCTACTTACAAGCTGGCTAGCCTGCTGCCTGCTTGTAAGTTCTACTGCCTGCTGTATTCTGATTGTATCAGTTTTGTACAATTAAATAGAAATCGCTTTAAAGAATACTCTAAGCTTTTTAGAAAAATTCAACAAAAAAACTCTGACACAGCGTTCACAAAATAACCATAAAATCAAAACATCACACAATAAATGTAAAACCGCCTGGCAAATAATAAATCAAGCTAAATTTAATGTACCTAAAAATTATATTTTAAAAATTAAAATCAATGATGACAAAATTACGGATGCGAAACAAATTGCTAATCAATTTAATGACTATTTTATTAATAAAATACAACCCCTCCAGTCCAGTGATAAAACTACACGGCCCATCTTAAACAGCATAAACTTGATGTTTATGGCACCCTGTACACCACAACAGGTACAGAAAATTACTATGGCCTTAAAAAACACAAATAGCGTGGGTTACGATGGCATATCAACCAAAGTAATAAAAGCTTTAGCATCTGAAATATGTGACCATTTGTCTCATATATATAAATATATATATAAATAAATATATATAAATCTATGTGTTGTAGCTGGTACGTTTCCGGAGGCACTAAAGATAGCGATCGTTAAACCATTATTTAAAAAAGAAGATAGAGAGCTCATGGAATTATATTATGTAATGAGCAAAAGGGATTTCGCGAAAATAAGACTATAAATATGGCGATTTACGACTTTTTATACACTGTATTGATAAAAATGGACAAAAAAACACCTGTATGTGCTATCTTCTGCGATATGACTCAAGCATTTGACTACGTAAATCATGCCATTTTAATAAAAAAACTTGACGCTTATGGTTTATGAGGTAATGTTCTGAATTTATTTAAATCATATTTAGACAATAGAAAGCAGAAGACAGAAATCACTAGAATTAATATAACTACTAAAAAGGAAGAGATATACTTATCAGATGAACGTCAACCGCGTGACGCAGGTCCTCACCGGACACGGCAGCTTCGGGAGGTTCCTGTGTCGGATAAGGCGGGAGGAAACGTCCGGGTGTCACCACTGTGTGGATCGCCCGGAGGACACGGTGGAGCATACGGTGGAGGTCTGCCTGGCTTGGGCAGAGCACCGCCGTGTCCTCGTGGAGGCGATCGGCGGCAGAGACCTCTCGCGTCCGGCCCTGGTTCAGGCCATGGTACGGAGCGAGAGGGCATGGGCAGCCGTCACCTCCTTCTGCGAAGCAGTAATGCTCGCGAAGGAGGAGGCGGGACGGTTGAGGGAAAGGCAAGTTTCGCGCCCTCTCGCCCCTAGCCGCCGCAGGAGACGCCCAGGGCGTCGGGAATCCCGGGCGGATTTCCGGCCACCGTAGGCGCGGGCTTGCGGACGGTGAGCAATGGGTAGCTCATCGTCCGGTAAGGACCAGGCCCGGGTCGACGGCGCGTTGTATTCCACGCGCGCCTCAAAGAGATGTCGTCAGCACATATAGTAGGGGTCCACTAGGGCCGATGCCTGCCGGGGTCGCGGGAAGGTACTCATGGGTCACCGAGGCCCCCGCAACACAGGCAACAAGAAGGAATACGGGTGGGTTTTAGTCAGTAAGAGTCTGACACACCCTCCCGCTCCGCCCAGAGCGGGAGAAGTTATTTGATGATTTCCCACCCAAAAAAAAAAAAAAGATGAACGTCAAACTACTTTTGGTGTTCCACAAGGTAGTGTATTGGGACCTCCACTTTTTACACTATATATTAATGACTTGCCAAAATTAATTCCACACCCTATGACTTTATTTGCAGATGATAGCACGGTGACAATTTCTAGTAATAGCAATGACATGATCCAATATAAACTTGACATTCACAATACCTTGACATCGATAATAGAATGGTTAAATAATAATAATTTATTGATTAATTTAGATAAAACTAAAATCATACATTTTAGCCAACGCTTGACTATAGAAAATATGGACATAAATATAGATAATAAAATTGTTGAAATTGTAAATACTACAAAATTCCTTGGGCTAATAATTGACAAAAGACTTGACTGGAAATCACAAATCGAGAAACTCTGCAAAAAAAATTGTAGTTCTGCATTTGCATTGCACTCTCTAGCTGCAGTTGTGAATGTAGATACCCTGATTGTGGCCTACCATGGCTTAGTTGCGTCTCACCTAAGATACGGCATTATATTTTGGGGAAATTCTACCGACGCTAACACGGCATTTAAGGCTCAAAAGAGATGCATTAGATCTATGTTTGGGCTAAAAACGGTTGATACATGTAAACCATATTTTAAAAGGTACAATATATTAACTCTTCCTTGTATGTATATCCTCGAAACCGCAATGTTTGTTAAAACAAACCCCAATTTGTTTCCACGTCTACAGGACGTTGTACCGCGTAACAGACGGGATATGACCATTCTTCGAGTCTATCCAGCAAAAACGGCACTCATGCGCAAAAGTATCGTCTGCATGGCGCCTACTATATATAACATATTGCCTAAACGTTGGAAGGAGCTAAATAGGAAGGCATTCAAGCGACAATTAAAAATGTTCCTTTCGCAAAAAGCATATTATAGTGTCTCCGAATTTTTGTCCGAAAAGGATTTTATTTTGAGTGATAAATTTTAGCTTTTTCCTGACACTAATAATACTAATAATTTATATGACACTAATATTAAATTTATATAAATATGGAATTTTGACATTATAACATAAAATAATTTCTAATTTATTAAGTTTCTAATTATAAACTTTATTAGTGCCTATTCTAGGTAAATTTTCGATTTTGTTAATTATTTTCAATGCTAAGGAAATATTTGTACGCCGACTCACGGCTAAACATGATTGGACTCAAACGATGACTGTAATATCTTGCATGCTCTTGTATGTATACTTTGTTAACAAATAAAGAAATCTTATCTTATCTTATCTTATCAGTGGTGAAGCGCACACTATCGCTGAGAATTTAATAAAGCCATGTGTGTTAGACATAACAAAATGTATGCTCGATGAAAAATCTGCAAAGCATCTTTCTACTGTACCGCTATCAAACGATACTGTTTCACGGCGAATGCATGTTCTGGCAAGCTACGTCAAACAAGAACTAGTTGCATCTCTACAAAAAACACGATTCGCCTTGCAAATGGATGAGTCAACTGATGTCATTGGTCTGGCTATCTTGCTGGTTATCGTGAGATATCCTTATGAACGTTCTTTTGAAGAAGACATGCTTATGTGTTCACCGCTGCCCACAAACACTACCGGGGAATAAATTTTTAATAAAATAAACATATTTTTTAAAGAAAATAATCTTAGTTGGAACGATTGCATTGACATTTGTACAGATGGGGCCAAGGCGATGACAGGTAAAACAGCAGGAGCAGTATCACGAATAAAAAGTATAGCGCCTAATTGTAGTTCCAGCCATTGTATTCTGCATAGACAAGCACTTGCGATGAAGCAAATGCCGTCAAATCTAAAATTAGTTATGGATGAAGCGGTAAAAATAATCAATTTTATCAAATCACGGCCATTACAATCCCGATTGTTCTCATTATTGTGTGAAGATTATGGCAGCAAACATAAAACACTGCTGCTCCATACAGAAGTGCGATGGCTGTCTCGGGGTAAAACTTTAACAAGGCTATTTGAACTTAGAGCCGAGTTACAAATGTTTCTTTCAGCAGATACAGTTTTCTTTCAGTAGATAAAACTTGGTTGTTCCGATTGTCTTTTATGGCGGATATCTTTCAAAAACTTGAAAGACAACAGTGTTCCAGGCCTATAACAAAATAACTGCCTTCAAAAGAAAATTAGATTTTTGGATTATTTGCGTTGGTAAGAGAGAAATAGAAAGCTTTACGTCACTCAGTGAGTTTGTTAGCGATAACGACTCAGAAATGTTTCAAGATGATGTGTTTTGAAAAGTATTTTCCCGAAGAACAGAATACAAAAATGAAGCTGAATTCATGGATTCGTAATCCTTTTTTACCCAACTTGCAAAAGCCCGAAAGTATGTCAAACGAGATATATGAATCTCTTTTAGAAATGTCATCAGACACAAGTATGGAGTCACTGTTCAAAACGACGCCTCTCAACGATTTTTGGTGCAGAATCCGGGATGAATATCCAATGCTTGGCTGAATGGCTCTGAATATTCTTCTCCCGTTCCCAACAATATATTTGTGCGAAACAGGATTCTCAACCTATGCAGCCACGAAAACAAAATATCGCAATAGACTGGACGCCGAACCTGATATGAGACTTCAAATGTCTTCTATCAAACCTGATATCAACCAATTGATGAAAAATAAAAAACAGTTTCATACCTCCCATCAGTTAAGATTTTTTCATTTTTAATATTTTCTATTCTTGTACTTGCCATGTGGTAACGTAAGTAATAATTAGTAACTGTTACATTGTACTTGTATTATGCTTATATAATAAAGAATACACTTTTAAAACTATTGTTTTATTGTAGGGTTCCGTCAAGTATTTTGCTTGTCAAAAGGGTTCCGTGACCAAAAAGTTTGAGAACCGCTGTCTTAGGTGATTAGTATACATATATTATATTATAACTTGGCAAAACTGGTACAGCAACTACTAACTTTTTTTTGTAGCATAAGAATAAAACCAATTACATTATTTTATACATTTAATCATTCGATGTTACTAGTACATTATCCAGAAATGCAGCTGGTAGAACAATACTTCCATGGTGTCTCGCCCATCCCAAGTACCAAAGGATTGACATAATATCTGCACAACATCCAACAGTCCAGTTTCCAGCTATATAATAACCTAAGATTGCATTTCTAGGTTGGTCTATACTCGAGGGATGCTCATCATAAACTATGTAATTATAATACTCACGTCCAGAAGTATGTCTAGCAATAATTAAATTAAAAATTATTAATTATAATTATTAATAATAATAATTATTATTAATTTAATTCACTATTATTTTATTTTTTAAATTTGATTTGATTTGATGCGACCTTTTAAAAAGACAGGATGATTACCTCATATGTGGATTACAAGTTCCTCGGAAAACTCTAGCTCTGGACTTATCTCTATTTCATAAATACCTGGGTCTCTGATATGTTCGCCATAATACGAGCGAGTCTACAGTACTTGGCAAGGACCTAGTGAAATAAGTTGCAACTCGTTTGTATTTAGTTGTGGAAAAGTATTAAGAGCCGGCAGCTTTGCATTAATACTTCTAAATAACACTATAAACTGACCTAAATAATTAGGCAAGTTTAACCTTGAGATTGCTATTTCAGCAATTTCATCAGTATTGTCGGGATTTTCTATAACTTTATGAAACTTATTTATAAAGGCAGCACCAATCCTAAAATCTTCCATCATATGTGCAGAAGCTAAGTTAAAAAACCCATTTCTAAACAGTTTGCAGTCACGCTTAAGCCTGCCGTTAACTACTTCCACAACCCATCTACAAAGCGTCACACTACACTTTTGTTAGCTTGTAAAGTAGTTAGTTGTCTTTCTCCTTCATCTCTGGTTTCAGGTTTTTGTACTGTGTAACCAAGAGCTTCTAAGTTAGAAATAGAATCTCTAAAGCCACGGTCTAAAATAAATACACCATTTTGACGAAAGTATTGATGCAAACCACCATCGCTGGAAACCAAAAAGTTCATAATTTCTGCATCTGTTTGAGTTGCAGCAAAAGATCCATACACACCTATAATATGTCCATCACAACCAACTACCAAAAATGGTTTAGTTAGGTTGTGATACATAAAGACTATGTCTTTTAATGATATTTATAATTAGAACTTTTATGCACATAGAGGTAGGTACCATTAATTTGTTTAATAGCCCACCTGTCAGCAGAATTAGACTGAGGATTTCTAAATAACTTCTCAGGTATTGTAGTGTTTCTTTCTGCTACTTCTTGGCGAGATATGTGAGACACCCCAAGATTTAGCGGAACAAAGTGATTAGTTAGGCAGTTTCTTACAAGATTCATCTTGTACTGTAAAGTTGATTTCGGAATCCTAAAAAGACTAGAATCCTAGCGTCACTGTCACCAGTCCTATATTTAATTAAAAGCATTGCTAATGCAGTTTTTAAGTTCTTGGAAAGAACAGACTGTATTAGTATGCTATTATACAATTCGATGAATTCTTAGGTAGTGCGCCTTGTCCAATAGTGACATATATGACTAAATGGTTGACCTAATAGGTCCCTATTTCTAGTACTATAATTATGTCTTTCACCTCTTTTACTAAAAAGATGTAATTTTTTTTCGCCGGGGAGGGCCAACGGCTATTGGTGGGCAGGGTTTCCACGAAGGTTAAACTGCTGGAACCCAGACCTCAGAGGTGCTTCCGCTGCCAGGTGGGCAACCACGTGGGAGCAAATTGCACCTCGGAGGTGGACCTCAGCGGTCTTTGCTACCGCTGTGGTCTGCCCGGGCACAAGGCCGGCTCGTGCAATGCCACGCCGTACTGTGCCGTATGTGCGGCGGCTGGCAAGCCGGCCGAGCACCGGATGGAGGGCAAGGCCTGCACCCCACCCACCAAAGTCAGAGCCAGAGGCAAGCCCTCCGCCTCCGTCGTCACCCCCGCATCCGCCGCCTCTGCCAGCGCCGCTGCCGCTTCCACCACCGCCGTCGTCACCGCCGTAGCCACCGTGGCAGGACTCTCACAGGGGGCTGGGAAGGAGGCTTAAGAGGGGGCTGATATGGAGTGCCAATAATGGCCCCATTACGCCTTCTCCAGGCGAATATCAACCACTGCGCCACCGCTCAGGATCTGTTGCTCCAGAGCATGGCGCAGTGGTCGATTAACATCGCCGTGGTCGTTGAGCCGTACTTTTTCTGCCCAGAGATGACTGGGTGGAGGACCTGAGCGGTAATTTCGTCAGCCGCCGCCAGTACTCCGTCCCTCGAGGCCGTCAAGAGAGCAGGGGACTGCGTAGCAGCACGGTTTGGGGAGATTGTCGTGGTAGGGGTCTACTTCCGGCGGCGCGGGCTTGCGGACGGTGAGCAATGGGTAGCTCACCGTCCGGTAAGGACCAGGCCTGGGTCGACGGCGCGTCGTATTCCACGCGCGTCTCAAAGAGATGTCGTCAGCACAAAGTAGGGGTCCACTAGGGCCGATGCCTGCCGGGGTCGCGGGAAGGTACTTATGGGTCACCGAGGCCCCCGCAACACAGGCAACAGGAAGGAATACGGGTGGGTTTTAGTCAGTAAGAGTCTGACACACCCTCCCGCTCCGCCCAGAGCGGGAGAAGTTATTTGATGATTTCCCACCCTCAAAAAAAAAAAAAAAAAAGGGGTCTACTTCTCTCCGAACCGAACTCTTGCCGAGTTCCACAACTCCCTTGCGGAGTTGAGAGTCGTCGTCGTCGGGTTCGGTTCCCTCCCCGTGTTTGAGCTCGGGGACTTCAATGCCAAGAATTTGATTTGGGGTTCCCGGTTAACGGACACATGGATGGTGGAAGACTGGGCTCTGGAGACAGGCCTGGTTGTCCTCAACCGGGTTTCTGTCCCCACGTGTGTGCGGATGCGGGGTGAATCAGTGGTGGATAGCTCGTTCGCTAGCCCCATTTTGTCGCAGCGTGTCGTTGACTGGCGCGTCACGGAGGGGGTGGAGACCTATTCCGATCACTGGTATATCCGGTTCGACATCTCCGCCCAGACCTCAAACGCGCCGGTCCGATGGGTCCCGAGTGGTCCGCGGTGGGCGCTGAAGCAGCTGGACCGGGAGCTCCTCCTAGAAGCCTCGATCACGCAGGCCTGGGTGTCACCGCCGGATAGGCCTGCTGACATCAAAGAAGAGGCGGTGTGGTTCCGGGAGGCCATGTCCGACATATGTGATGTGGCAATGCCCCGGGTCTAGCCTGGACGTACCTCGCGCCAGGTGTACTGGTGGTCCCAGGAGCTGACGGCTTTGCGCGCTGTGAGCGTTGCTGCGCGACGCCGGTACACCTGTCACCGCAGGCGGAGCTGTACGAGGTGTACAGAGCGGCGAAGACCATCCTGCGGGCCAGGGGATCGGGCCGCGAAAAGTCGCTGGGGACTCTGAACAGAGACCCGTTGGGACGCCCGTACAAAGTGGTATGGGATAAACTCCGCCCATGGGCTCCCCCGCTGACGCAGAGTCTCCGGCCCCAGATTGTGGAGGACGTGGTGAGCGCTCTGTTCCCTTCGCGAGGGGAACACACCGCCCCGACAATGGCTCCGCCTACTGCGGTGCCCGATGCTGACCACACCGCCAACGACGACGACGATGCTCCGGAGGTGACCGAGGTAGAGATGAGAGTGGCGGTACGTAGGCTGAATGCAAAAAATACCGCCCCAGGACCCGACGGCTTACCTGGGAAAGCCTGGGTCCTGGCCTTGGAGGCTCTCGGGCCTCGACAAAGGGGGCTCCTAAGTGCATGCTTGGAGAGGGGCCAGTTCCCGCTTCGTGGAAGACGGCGAAACTGGTCCTCATAAAGAAGGCAGGGCGCCCTGTGGACTCTCCGTCTGCTTATCGGCCCATCGTGCTGCTCGACGAGGTGGGCAAGCTCTTTGAAAGAGTCATTGCAGACCGCCTCGTCGACCAGCTGGTGCGGGTAGGGCTGTATTTGGTGGAGAGCCAGTTTGGTTTTCACAGGGGGCGCTCTACGGTGGACGCCATCATGCGTGTGCGAGCCCTCACGACGGGGAATGCTGTTGCCCAGGGTGGGGTCATCTTGGCAGTGTCTCTAGACATCGCCAATGCCTTTAATACCCTGCCCTGGAGTTGCATCAGGGAGGCACTCCGGTACCACCGGATGCCGACCTACCTTCACCTACCTTTGACGGCCTTATCCGTCAGATAGGCCTCGACCACACGCGAGGCCTATCTGACGGATAAGGCCGTCATCTACCCCGGTCACCAGGGAGTGTGGAACCGGCAAGAGATGTCGTGTGGTGTCCCACAGGGATCGGTCCTGGGGCCGCATCTGTGGGACATCGGATACGACTGGGTGCTGCGCGCCGACCTTCCTAGCGGCGTCAGCGTAATGTGCTACGCTGACGACACGTTGTTCCTGGCGCAAGGGAGGTCGCACTAGGTGGTGGCCGAAGTAGCGGCACGTAGGGTTGTGAAAATCGTAGAAAGGATCCGGCAATTGGGACTCGAAGTGGCCCTGCACAAGTCCGAGGCCATGTGTTTTCATGGTCCTCGGAACGCACCGCCGTCGGGGTCCCGAATAACGGTAGGTGGGGTTTACATCGGCGTCGAGTCAACGATGAAGTACCTGGGACTCGTCCTCGACAGCCGGTGGAACTTCGTGGAGCATTTCCGACGTTTGGCTCCCAAACTGGAGCGGGCAGGGGCTGCCTTGAAGCGGCTCCTGCCCAATCTAGGGGGTCCAAACGTCTCCTGCCGGAAGCTCTACGTGGGGGTCGTGAGTAGTATATTATTGGGCATTCTATACCACTATCGGCAAGTTGCTCGGCGAGTGCGCCTCGCTGCCGATAGTGGTATAGAATGCCCAATAATTGATAATCTACTCGCCTCTCCACTCGACCGAGACAGTACATTGTACTGAGAACTTGATTTGGAACGATTAACTCGACCAAATCGATACTCGACTCGCCACTCAACTCGACCGATACACTCGAACGAGACAGTTAATTGTGTCGCGTACTGGATGAGCTTTACTCCATACGTCTGACCAGTATGCGGCGTTTTGGAGAACGATGAACTATCAACTCGACTCTCCGTTTACTTACTGCACTCGACCGATCACTCGAGTTTGTATTCGCTGTTAACAGAATGTCGAGCGAGAGTGATGGTGGCTGATGATTGTAACAAACCAAAGCTTGTGACTAAAGCGTTAACGGGTTGTTACTGTAAATAATAAACAACTGTAACTTAGTTACTTGGTTTAATTATCATAAAATGTTGGTTTGTCTGGAAACAAAATATCAGCCGCACGCACGAGCTCTTGTAGTTTTCGCCACTGAGGAGAGTCCGCGTCGGTCTGGAACTTGATTCGGACGAGCGCTTTCTTCCACAGCACGGCGGAGTCGGTGAGGCGAGCGTCGTCAGCCTTGTACACCTTGCAGTCGATGTAGTACTCTCCGTCAGTGGTCGTTGCTCGGCGCTCACAGCCGCTGGCTACGCGATTCACAAAGAATGAAGTTAGGTGATCCGATGAATGTTCTTTGTGGGGGATGTCGCGGTTTTTACTGATGCCGAATATGTCCATGCCAGTGTTGGTTTTTTTACTGAAATAATAACGAAAACTGTTATTAGTTAATGTTTAGAACGAGAGATGCACAATCGCATAATATTTTATGAACGACACCACGGATATTTCTGTAGAAAATATTACAAGTGACTAATCAGCGAATGGAATACTTATGCAAATTGCACTATTATAATTCAATTAGTGGAAACGTACTACTTTACTGTTTTAATTTAATCAGAACTAGGAGATAATAAATTCAAAATATTATTCACCTGCTACGAGCTACGGTTGTTGTTTGTGACTGCATCTTGCGTTTCCCATTGCTGTCTGCAGACGGTTTGCGACAGGCCTTCACTTTGTGTCCAGTGATCGATGCTTGCGAGTAATCACACTCAGAGTCTGACCTGAAATAAAAATAGAGGAAATGTAGTCACACAATTATTATTAATTAATCCAATGGAGTAATGTCCATTGCGCTGGGCATACTATAGGACACAAGTGTTCGGGCAAACACTGGTTCTCTAATATTTAAATGGGATAGCACTGAGACTGAGCTCGTCATACTATGTACAGATCAGGTGATCTGTGAAGTAACGCGCTCACAAACAAATATATGTAGTTATAAATGACAGGCTAATCACAAGTGTGATCCATGAAAACGAACAGACTATTTTATCAGACTTACATTTTTTCCGATCAGAAGTTCCACTCGGTTTGATGACTTGGCTGGTGATGACAGCAGCGGATGGCTATCGACAATGCCGTCACTGATATTGTAGGCGACACGGAGTGTTTGTAGACCGATTATACAAGAGCACTTCGTTGCACTTGCAGACTGCGAATACTTTGTACCGAACAGAAAAACTTGTGGCTTATAAGTTAAAATCGAATTATAAGTTAGGAATGTTAAATCCACTACAATCAATCCGGTATTGCTTTGTTAAAGTAACTTTTTCTATAGTCATATTACACGCGTTGGTAAAATGAAGACGAAGGAAAATTTTATACTGTATCGAATGTCGATGCGGCGAAATAAGCTAGGGCTGACCAAACGATAGCGTGAACGGAATCGCCACAAACCAGATGGATTTTATAATTTTAAAGAAGTAAATAAATGTTTCCAAGGTAATTATTTCATCATCTCCATTTAGGTTTCGTGTAGAAAAAATGAACTTACTGCCGTCTACCGCGTACTTCTCTAGATTTCCTAAAATAAATAGATAATATCGACGCTTGAAAGGCAAAATTTACTAAGCGACATAGGGCAAATTTGACTTAACATTATTAAAGTCTAATTTTCAGAAAAAAAAAAAATCATATACATTTTTGTAATCATCCTACAGGCGTAAATCTTACTGTTTTGGCAATCTTATTATCTAATCATCTGAATCAGAATTTATATGGTTTTTTTCAAAAAAAATTGACTTTAATAATGTAAAGTCAAATTTGCCCTATGTCGCTTAGTACATTTTGCCTTTCAAGCGTCGATATAATTCCTGTAACTACGGTAACGGTCATGAGGAAACCATGAACGTTATATGATATCGTCATCGTCATGTCGTCTATCGACATAGGTACTATGATATATTTTAATCGATTTAGTGCATTGTGTGAAATTTGTATATTTGAATGCCTACCAAGTTGTTACCAACCCTACCAAAATAGCTGATTATTGTGATCGTGAAATAAATAATTATATTTAGCACACGTGTAACAATTAGGCAATAACAACTTTTATGATGAAATATTTTTCTGCTTTGTAGACAAAAAAACAAAAAACCCTAAAATATTATTTATTACCTCAAAGTCTCTCGGAGCGAGCACCTTTCTAAACTGTTACAGTACAATGAAGTTAATTATTATAAATAAATATTTAATTGATCACACACCAGAAACAACAACAATTTCATCTCCTGGAGCAACTGTGTTCGTTATATCGGGGTGCAGAAATATACATACATATTTGGATCACGCAAATACATAATCTTATGTATAAATCATTTCATACTGTGCAGGTAATTATCAAATATAACACAACAATAATACGATAACTATTTAGAACATTATAATAATTATGACTATTTTTCATTCTAGAATTTACAGCTATTTACCTAATTCTTCATCGGTACCAATAAACCATTTTTTTTTAGTTTCAGATACATTCTGCCTAAACATAATATTAATTACTGCCTGTGAAGAATTATTAAATTACCTGAAGTATACCTACATATTTGGACCACGCAGATACACGTACTCTTATGTATACATAGTTTCATATTTTGCAGGTAATTATGAAATATATTTTTCTTCCCAGAATATACCATTATCTTACCTAATCAGATTATGTACCTAATGCATCCATTTTTTTATTATTTCAGATACATCCTGCCTAAACATAATTACCGACTTGCCTGTGAAGAATTACACAAGGATCTTGAAATCAGCGTAAAATTGTCCTGACCAAGTTGTACTAATTATATAAAATATTTTGGCTGGTATACCTAAGACGGTGAATATTAGTTGTAAGTATTATCTAATCCAAATTTATTGAAATAATAATTTTAAGTGTTCTTGGATTTCAAACAATAACATAATGCCTCACTGCTCTGATTGTAAAGTATTTGTAGACAATCGTCGATGGTCTGGTCATTTACGTAGCAATGTACATAAAAACAATAGTTCTACCCCTATGTATGATAATGTTGCAATTATTAATTCTTCTTTTAAAGAACGAATCAAAAGTTACAAAATCATAGCGACAGGTGAACAAATACATAGTTTTCCTGAGGTGTTTCTCAAAAGTATTAGTACACAAGTCAAACATTTAATAGACAATTCAATAGAGAAACACACCTCTGTCAAAATAAATTTTGAACTGTTTGCTTCGTTTCTTATGTATAAAAATGATCAACAAGAAATAAAATCATTCCGTACAAACAACATTATTACACATTTTAATTACGATTTTGATTCTATTTATAAACTAACTATTGATATACTACTAAAAAAAATTGAAGAATTTGAGGAAAGGGATAGTGGTTGGACTTTTTTATGCAATTCACATTTAGAATTAAATATTAATAAATATCAACCACTCAGCGGATCTAAATTTTTAACTTTGCCGTAATTCATAAAAAGTAAAAGAGCTTGTTTGAATATTCGGAACAATGATGAGTATTGCTTTTTGTGGTGTGTTGTGGCGGCATTGTACCCCACAAATAGACATCCCGATAGGATTTCGTCTTATCCCCGCTTTCAGGATGTTTTGAATGTTAATAATTTGACATTTCCAATCACATTTTCGGACATAGCTATCTTTGAGAAAAATAATCCTTCTGTTAATATATATGTGTATGGTTTAAAAAATGAGAAGACAATTATTGGACCGCTTTATACAACGTTAAATAATAAGTCTAATAAAAGTATCCATCTACTGTTTATAGAAAACAATAATAATTCTCATTACTGTCTTATCAAAGATTTATCTCGTTTAGTTAGAAATCAGATGACCAAACATCATGGTAAACTATATTTCTGTGAAACTTATTTGTTTTTTCCAACGCTTAGTCAAATTGAATCACACTTGTGTGGGGGGGTCCGTCACAGTTTTACCAGAACAAGGTTCATTTTTTAAATTTAAAAATTATGATAGGAAACAAAACATTCCATTCGTCATATACGCCGATTTCGAAACGTTACTTGAACCCATTTCCGGCGATGATTTCAACACCGCTAATACGTCATACTCTAAACGCCACGTGCCGGCTGCATTCGCTTACAATGTCGTGTCATCAAATAAAAATGATAGCGTTGAAGGCTATAGAAGTTATCGCGGCAATGATTGTGTTTCAAAATTTATAAATTTTCTTACTGAGGATGTAAAACAAATACATCAGATTATATCCAAAAGCGAGCCTATGATATTCACTGATGACAATTCTCTAGAGTTCAAACGTGCCGTTAAGTGTCATATTTGCGACAATTTACTCTTGACCGATAAAGTAAGAGATCATTGTCATATTACAGGCCTGTATCGAGGTGCAGCACATCGACACTGTAATTTGCAACATAAAGTACCAAAATTTATACCAATATTTTTTCACAATTTATCCGGGTACGATTGTCATATATTTATAAAAAAGTTAGGCGAAATTCCTGGCCCAATTAAAATAATCCCTAAGACTAAAGAAAAATACGTCGCATTTACTAAATTTATTCCTATTGCTGATAACGAGTTTATTTGTATAAGATTTTTAGATTCATTCAACTTTTTAGGGACAAGTTTAGACAAGCTCGCTAAAACATTGCAGGTGGAAGATTTTGTTAATCTTCGATTTCATTTTTCTAAAGACAGACAGTTTAATTTATTGACAAGAAAAGGTATATATCCTTATGATTACATGACCAATTGGAAATGTTATGATCAAAAATCATTGCCGTCTAAGGGTAATTTTTATAATTATTTGACTAACGAAGACATTACAGATGAGGATTATAATCACGCACAGGCTGTTTGGGCTGAATTCAATATTAATAACCTCGGCGAGTATACGGATCTATACTTAAAAACGGATGTGCTTTTGTTAACAGACATATTTCAAAATTTTCAGAAAACCTGTAAACAATATTACAGTCTTGACCCAGCGTTTTACATTACTGCACCTAGTTTATCTTTCGATGCAATGTTGCTAAAAACGGGCGTTCAGTTAGAACTCGTGTCGGACTTAGCTATCATCAGAATGATACAAAGCGGTATACGCGGCGGTTTGTGCATGTGTTCCCATCGGCATGCTAGAGCCAATCACAAATACATGCCTGAATATAATCCATCACAACCTGAGAGTTTCATAGTATATTTAGATTGTAATAATCTTTACGGTTTTAGCATGTGTCAGTATTTACCATACTCTAGTTTCAGATTTTTAAGTGATAAGGAATTAGCAAATTTTAATTTTACCACTCTAGAGGATAACGCAAACTGGGGCTTCATATTAGAAGTCGATCTATTGTATCCCGAGCATTTACATAATGACCATAATGACTTACCATTTTGTCCCGAAAAATGTGTACCCCCGGGAGGTAAAACAAAGAAATTAATAGCTAATTTGTATAATAAGTACAACTACGTGATTCACTACGTTCATTTAAAAAAATGTTTAGAACATGGTTTAATATTACGTAAAATTCATAGAGCAATTACTTTTAGACAGAGTACATATTTAAAACAGTACATAGAGTTAAATACTCAATTAAGACAGAAAGCAAAAAGTTCCTTCGAACAAGACTTTTTTAAGTTATTAAATAACAGTGTTTTTTGGAAAAACATTAGAAAATACTGAAAATAGAGTAACCGTACATTTAGTTAATCAATGGTGCGATCAGTCAATCGAACTAAGAAATTTATATCCGCTGAGAAACTTATAGCCAACCCCTATTTCCACAGTGCATCTATTTTATCAGAAAATTTAGTTGCAATACAAATGAAACCTGATCAAATTATTTTAGATAAACCTATATACATAGGTTTCACTGTATTAGAACTTTCAAAAGCACACATGTATTACTTTCATTACAATATTGTAAAGCCTTTTTATAAAGATCGAGTGCAACTATGTTACACAGATACCGATTCCTTTGTCTATAAAATATACACCAACGATTTTTACCATGATTTGAAATATATTTTTTTACAATATTTTGACAGCAGTAACTATGAAATCACAAATGATTTACAGATACCGCTAAAAAATAAAAAGGTTCCCGGTCTCTTTAAAGATGAAATGGGAGGAAAATATATTACTGATTTTGTTGGTTTGAGGTCGAAACTTTACTCTATAAGAACCCCTAATAGTATCATTAAAAAAGCAAAAGGAGTAAAATCATGCGTGGTCAGGGATTTAAACTTATCAGACTATGAAACCATTTTATTTAATGGTGGAGTAATCCCGAGAAAAAATAATATGTTTAAATCAATAAAGCACGAAATATTTACTCGGACTGTCAACAAAGTTGCTTTATCTAGAAATGATGACAAACGATCGATATCTGTGGATCAAATATCAACCCGAGCCTGGGGTCATGCATTTATTTTTAAGAATGAATTACTTTGATCATAATTTTAAGTTAAGTGTTACCTACTCATAGTTTAGTTTTAGGAAATAATAAATGTTAATGTTATACAAAAATGAAATAAAATGTGAATTATTATAATTATTGACTTGTTTCATTTATGAAATCCTGTTTATTTCAAAATATCATTACACTTTTTTTTTTTTTTTTAAATCGGTAAACAAAGTTAACACTGATTGCAGTTATCTCACTATGCACCTAAAATACCATGCATCATAAGGTTGATTTTCGAATAATTTACGTTTTACGATTAAGTAACATGCTTACAAGGTGTTATTTGTCATTGTATAAGTGTTACCTACGTTGCAGTTCATTGGCCTTAGCTTAGAGACACAAACGCTTAGTTGACAATATTAGTATGACATGTAATTATTTAGTTATTTTGTCATCATTTATGAAATATTATTCGACGCGAACACCTGTTTAATACTTTTTAACTTCCATCAAAAGTCATCATGTCGGTGAGTAAAATATTTTTAATTCGTTTTTTTATGATTGTTTCATAACTAGAGATTGTGTTCGCAGCTGTGTTGTGTTGCATTTTTCCAGAGCCTATTGTCACTAATCTAAACTAAATCTAGACTTTCTCGATTGAAAACCCAATTAAAACGCTATACTAGCGGAATAGTGGTATAAATTGTGTTTATATTTTGTTCCAGAATTCTGACACCGAGATTGTATTCAGCCAGTATGCTCAGGATCCTTACGAAGGATTCTCCGAGATGTTTCGCAGTGAACCCGGGCAAAGCAAACAAGTCACGAAAGATAAAAAACCAAAACAACGGTGCAGGGAAAAATCGATAAAGCAAAAACCTACAAAATCCTTCGTTATGAGTCGACTAGGATTAAGTTAATAAAAATTTCAGTGGTAGATCTGTGTAACAACAATCCTCAAACCATAGACAGTGATAGTGACAGTGAAAACGTTATTATAAACGCTCAATATATTGTTCAAGATCCCATCGACAGTGTTATGGACGAAACTGAGTCTTTAGTTAAGAAAATATCAAAATCTTTAATAGGTACTGACTTTTATTAACCGTTTTTGTAAAGTAGTTAATATTTGTATTTTCATTATGATGTTTTTATTTAATTTTGTATTAGGTTGTGTTATTTGTGGAGTAGCGTGGGGGTGTTTAACAAAATAAAAGCAAATTTACATTATTTTGATTTTTATTTAAAAACCTTAACACCAATAATCTAAATACATTACACATATGAGCACATACATTTATACCCATTCTAAATATTTCCTTAAACAAAGCACATTTTTAAGAGCACAATGCTTTAGATGTTTATTACAATTAAAATTAGATCTTCCTTCACAGTATTTTTTATGCAAAACAGAGAAACTAAGACATTGTTCTGTACCAAGGTCTGATACTTTACAATTCACACACAGTTCCTTTATCCAATTCACCTTCTCCAAACCATTTACAATAATTTCCTTATTTTCTAGATATGGAACGATTATACGCCGAAATTCTCTATAGTCAATATATCCCTCATTCCAATAAATACCTCTATTTCTTTCCAACCATTTAACTTGTCTCTTTTCGTCATTTGTTAAGTATTTAAACAAGTATGGCGGTTTTATTAAAAATGTTTGCGTATAACCACGACTTGCAAAAGCTAATTCTTTTATTATAAAATTATTGTTCAGGTCTTGAAACCCTTGAACATCTAATATGATAGTATTCGGATTCATGATATTTTTCTCACAGTATTACTCAATGGCTTGTACTCAATTATGCAGTCGTTCAATATAAGACAGTATGCAGAAGTTTGATCTGGTATATCGGAATCACTCTCAATTTCCACTCTTACATCCACAATAGGACCTGTCTTTACATTATCAGCTTGTCTAGAGCAATCTATGACAAATAGCGGCGCCAAATCTTTGAATTGTTTCTCACTTAATAAGGGTTCCGAGCGACGTCCGTAATAAGACTGTTGAAATCTGATGTATTGCTCGTATAATAAAGCGATTCTGTTATTCGCGAAGCTGACATTTAGGTTTTCATACGGGATGTAAGTTGAGTTTAGGTATACTCTAACGTCACGAACATGACAGTGATCGAACTGGGACATATCAGAACTTGAATTGTTTTTTCTATTTGTTTGTAGACCCATAATTATGTATCTTGGTTTCTTTATTTGTGAGGAAGTTTTGATAGACCAGGTATGTTTTGTAGTTTTAGGTAAAGCTGGATATTCGTACAGATCCCAATTTCTGAATATCATCTGGAGTGGTCGATCTTTTTCTAACAGTTTTAGCAAACTTATTTTTTCTTTGTCGGACACTTTTACATGCGGTACACGCCAGATGATTTTATTTATCTGAACGTCATCTACAAATTCCCCGGTGTTAAGTTTCACAGCATTCAGATTAGTGTTACTTCGTAGCAATATCAGTTCGTGCTATTTACTACTATTTATCACGACTTTCTTGAAATCTTCTGCAAAACCGATGATGTTACAGAGTGGTATAGAAGCAGAAAAACTACCCCCATTAATATTTTTTATTCCATCGATATTCCAGCCCCATGCATTGGCTATCTTTGATTCACTTTCACTTATTGATATTAACGATTTCATGGTGGTAGTTATGCCAGCGTTTTTTATTCTATCAATTTCCACTCCATTCAACTCATATCTTATATCTTGGAATAAGTAGAGTAGAGCATTATTCGTAAAATTAACACTAGTGGCTTTCTCTTTCATATCCTTTTTACTTACGACAACAGTTCCTTCCAAATACAAGGTACTAGCTGAGGGAAGTATATACAAGTCCTGTTGGTTAATAGGTATGCGGATTTCATCGTTTCTATTGAAACTAGTTACGTAGGGCTTATAAGAATGAAATTCGATTCCTTCAAAAGTGTTGTCATAAGTCGGAGCAGATAAAACGTCTAAGATATTCATTTTAGCAAACCGATCGCTTTGAGAAATGCCTTGTTTTCTTTAGTTAATTTAATTTTCTTCTTAGGGCGAGCTCTTATTTGGTTGGAAGCTTGAGTGGAACTGATATTTTTGATTTGTTGATGCATATATTTATTGTAGTCAATCATTTTTTTCTTCTGAGATGCAAATACAGCTGCACTTCTTCACCGCGCAAATTGATTAAGCGGTTATTTATATCTAACAGCCTGATATGTATACAGCTAATGTTGTTTTGGTTAATTGGAAAGTATATCGCGTTTTTCGGGATTTCTATAATCCTATATCCGGGAGGCACGTTGAGTGCAAATTCGTGGATAATGTGACTGGGTTCTCCGTTTGTGTACGAGCCGCTTACAATATCACATTCGATCCTGATCACTGTTGTAGGTAAAATGTTGACTGGAAAGTGCGATACATGCCATTTATTTGCTTTTAAGATCTGCTTATTAAACCCTAACAAATTCCTAAACGTACCTTCTTTATTAAAATGTATATCTTTTGTACAATATACAGCAGCTTTTAAAGTATTGTTATTGCACTGTAATTTGATTGATGCATCTTTCATTTCAGATTTTAAATAATCATTAATATCTTGCAATTCATAGGTGCCGTCAGGTATTTCAATAACTTCGTTAGAACCATAATAGAACTTATTATTCGTTTTGTCAATGTTTGGAATAGAATTAAATGTTGCGAAATGCAATAAGGCACACTCATACTGTTCATATAGTTGCAACGTGTTAGGATAGTAAGTAGATAAAGTTGACGAGTTTCCAGTTATCGATAATGTGAGTGACATCTTGCAAATGATTCAAATAAAAGAAAAGCATAAGTTTTATACGTTTTATTTCCAAAAATTCCATAGATATTCTAAACATAAGTGTCCACAATTTACAGTGTTGAATTTCTGATATCTTGTATAATTATAAAAATCATTACAATTCTTAAAATATCGCATTAATTCCATTGGAGGTTTTAAATCTCCGAAGCCATCAAAATATTCACAATAATTGCATACTTTTACATAAGCTACCCAATGCGTGCCTTCGTTCTTAGAGTCGTCCAAGTTAACGACACCACATTCAACCCGTTTTGGCGTCCTTGGTAACTGATCCTTCATGTATACTCCTCGAAAGTGAGGGATGTTGCGTGCAAACCTTTGGATGTCTATATTAGTGAGAGGACGATTAGGTAGCTTATTTTTCAGTTTTTTGAAGACTTAATGAATAAACCATTACCATTTTTATGTGACTTAATGTACAAGCCCTGGCCTAACTTTAAAGACTCCATAGCCTTATTATGTCGTTGTGTTTCTCGCAAATTTTGCTGACCTGCTTTGTAACCGTTAACAGTTTTTGCAATACCAACCGCACCACCAGCTAAAGTTCCTAAAGCTGATAAACCCGCAAAAATTGGGATTAAAGGTAGAATACCTCCAGTCTTTGGTAAGGGTATCACTCGCGGCACTCGAATTTTCTGAATGCATGGAATTATTTTTTTTGCTGCTGAGTAAGCAGCGTTAATTAAAGTTTTACTGTCCTTTGGATTCAGTGTCTTTATTTTTGCTTTTATTTTTGACACGAAACTTTTAAACGTTTTAATACCAGAACCAGATTTCAGTTTGGCTTTCATAACTTTGCTCACTAACCATGAACTAAGTTTTTCACCTTTCCCAGCATCGCTCGATTTAAGTCTTTGTTTAGCCATATTTAGTAGTTGCAAATCAGCTTTGTGACGATTGGGTAAGTCTGTATGGTTTGCATATGCAATGTCGTGATGCATACAAGCTTCGTCTAGCTTATTTACACCTCGGTCATCTCGTAATAAACGTTTCTGCAATTTAGTTCCGGGACCGCAATAATTGTAGCCGGGTAAATGAAGTTCGAACGGTAGATTATTAATTAAGGTATTAACAAGTTCACCTCCTTGCATTGTCTAATGTGTAATGAGAGAAATGATGCAAAAGTAATCGTTATATAATTATTTTAATCCACTATTGCAGTTTTCTCGATCCAACTATTTTCTTCGTTGTTTAGACCCAACCATTTCACAAACATTTTTGATCCTTTTCTTTTTAAAACCCTTTCTATCAAATAAATACCAGGATAGTAAGATTTCTGAAGTTCTTGTTCGTAAAAGGTTCCCATTATGGCTTGCTTTCGCTGATCTTGTATATGATATGTTACTGGTATGGTATGATTAATTTTTTTTATAGTAAATATTTCAGTTGACCAATTAGGTGTATAACTTTTTTCAAAATGGTGTTTGTATTTACTGATACGAACAAAGTCACCTACTTTGAACTTAGGTTTTCTACGGACGGTTACATGATTTAAGGCTTTTTTAATATTTTCTTTTATAACAGACTCGCAAGATTTATTGACTTCAATTGGTTTAAATTTGATTGTACGATGTTTTGTATTGTTATATATCTTTAACGTAACCTCTAACGGTATACCTAACCACATATAGTTTCCGTTCAGACTAAAATATTTATATAATTTATTTTTAAGAGTTTTAATCAGTCGCTCTACGATCGAAGCTTTTTTGGTAGAAAACGTTGAGTAATGGTTAACATTGTAAGTCTTCATAAGCGTTTGAAATGAGTTGTTATAAAATTCTGTTCCCATATCAGTTTGTAAATTAACCAGTTTGCGATTGCTGTTAATCAGTATTCGTTTAAATGCATGAGTAACATCAAGTTTATTTTTTGATTTTAATGGCTCTGCCCAAGCGTACTTTGAGAAGCAGTCAATCACCACTAAAATGTAATTATGACCTTTATTATATTTTCTTAGATTTTGCATGTCCATCAGATCAGCTTGCCACAAGTCATCGATCCCCTTTAGAATGACAGGACGTCTAACGAAATTTCTTCGTGCTGCTTTGTGTATTTCATTAACAATTTGCTGTTTTGCCATTACGGAGTTTTTTGTAGTAATTTATCTACCTCTGCTTTGGTATAAAACATATCTTCCAAATGAGTTGAAATCTCAGGTATCTTTGCTTTTAAAGTAGCCTGAACTGTGCCCTTTGTGTCTTTTATGATTTGAGAGCGCAATGAACCAATCATATTATTAAATTCTTTTAACATATTAGCATTCAATCGATCTACATAATCCTTGTTCACGGTCAGGTTATTTAATTCTTTTAACATGTTAGCATTCAATCGATCTACATAATCCTTGTTCACAGCATCGTCTGCTTCTACTGGAGATCGAACTCCTCTTAGTCTTGATGTTTTTAAATCAAAATCTCCGTTTTCTAATTTTATCAATGCGTTCTCATTAAACTCAAATAACTCTGATAAACGCATTCTTTTGTGAATGTAGTGTCCGAATTTGTCTACGTTCATATTTAAGGTGTATTGTATCGAGAGGCTGATAATAAAATAAACACATTTTAAAATATTTATTTATATATAACTTTATAACTTTACTTTCACGCAATTCTTCAATGATAGATATAATTTCATTATCTAATCCTGTGTTACCAGCATCTCGAGATGCAATTAGTAATTTTAACCTATCTACCAGTTCATTTGGATCGTCCCAATAAACAAAATCAACGTTTTTCCTCCACATTTTTGTAAAGGGTAGTCCTTTTCCTTTCGATTGGTGGTCCTGAATTGTACTTCGTAGTTGGAATAGAGGCTTAATAATTTGCAAATATTTTTGTCCTTTATTACTTTTGATTGGTTTACCAGGCTCATAGTCTCGTCGATGTGCGTTTGTGTCAAGTAGCATCGACTTATAATGTTTCATATCACTCTTTGTAACCAAGCTTAAATCAGCGTTCTTTTTCAACAGCAACTGTTTTAAACCAGACGTATTTCGGTATCTGCGTCCAGCTACGATGATATACTCATCACTGATCGTTATACGAGCAGAACCTAACATCAATTTTCCGCCCTCTACTCTGACACCAAACGGAATATCGGTCAGAGCTTCTGAGGACACTGACCAGGATGACGAATCAATACCTTGGTTGTTTTCAACTAATGATTTGTACGAAGAGTCACTTTCGATATCAGATTCATATTCGTCTTCATTGTCGTTATTATCTTTGGTTCCTTTACTAATTGTGGGTTCTTTTTGCAAAGTTTTATCGATAAACGGAACTTCGGTTTCTTCATTTTCTATATTATGCATAAGAGAAGCTTGCTTACTGACATTAGCAATTTGGTTGAGTGGTTCTGTTACCGGCTTGAAAACTGATTCCAGTACTTGCTGATTGTTAAGCTCAACATCTCTCATCTTTCGCACCTTCTTCTTAACAGCATCTGCAACCTCAACAATTTGTCTTTTCAGTGATTTTTCCATAATAACAAAAAGTTCGTGATTGATTAAGCGTTGTCTGAAGAATAATAATATCGCGAGGGTAACAGTCTTAAATATAAGTTTTTTTAATCAAAGACAACAAAAGTGTCAAATTTATTTCTATAACATCCTTTATTTTTGGAGCAATCCTTATTAATCACTACATAATTGAAAGGTTCACTCCATATTTTCGAACACATTTCACGAAATTTAATCCATGTCATATCAGTGTTGACATGTTCTTCATAAATATGTCGTAAATTAATTTCATCTTGTTTAAAAAGTATGATTAAGTTCGCATTATCTCTTACTAACTGCTTGGGGATTTTACTATATGTTTGGTTCAGATAAAAACAATCTATGCATTTGTGTCTTCCCATTGCAAAATAATCACGCATGTTATTTTGATTTTCACAAGCAACATCATCAAAAATAATCACGGAGTTGGGTTTTGCGTCCTGAACGCTTAGTGCTTCCTCATTTCCCTGATATTTCTGGAGGGAAATACCGGGAACCCGCTGCAAAACTCTTTCTAAGAAAATGTACTTGGGTTGGTGCAGAGTTTTTGAATAAACATAAACATTTTCAAATCTTAATCCATTTTCGTGTATAAGAAGACCAATTAATAAATTGGTTTTTCCACAATTGGATGGACCACAAATGATACATCGTACTGAGTTAGGTAATAATTCTCCATGGCGAAAACTAATCTTACAAATATCATCACAGACTGTATCAACATGCAGCGATTGCGGTTGTTTTACAAATTTCATGATTACTGTTGGAAATGAACCGATTAAAAATGAGTGAATGTATATAGTACGTTAACATTTATAAACTTACCACAACCTCTTTTGCGTTACTGGTTCATTGATCGAGTGGATTGTTCATTATTAAGCATTCTGTACCACCCTTCAGAGCGATAGCAAACTCGCATGATCATTGGTTGTATACAGTTATACACTAGAGAGTAAGTAAACGGAGAGTTGATGGATGATCATCGTTGCTCATCAAGTACGCGGCAAAATGTACTGTCTCGGTCGAGTGGAGAGGCGAGTCGATTATCAATTATTGGGCATTCTATACCACTATTGGCAGCGAGGCGCACTCGCCGAGCAACTTGCCGATAGTGGTATAGAATGCCCAATAATATACTACTGTCGTGTGGTCCAATGGCCCTTTACAGGGCTCCTGTGTGGGAGCGTTCCCTGGCGCTGCGGCCAGCCTGCCGGTTGAGCGCGGCCCAAAGAGTCATGGCCATCCGGCTGGTCCGGAGATACCGCACGATCTCCTGTGAGGCAGCGAGCCTCCTTGCCGGATTGCCGCCGTGGGATCTGGAGGCAAAAGTCCTTGCGCATGTATGGGAGTGGCGCTAGGAGGCGAAACCCCGGGGCGTAACTCCGCTGCCACGAGAAATAGCAGAACAGCGGACGGAGTTCCGGCGGGATCTCATGGCGACATCGAAAGTACGGTTGTCGCAACCCAGTGCTGGGCACGCCACAATTGTGGCGATAAGTCTCTTCTTTAAGGAGTGGCTAGAGAGGTGCCATGGCGTCCTCACCTTCCGCCTGACGCAGGTCCTCACCGGACATGGCAGCTTCGGGAGGTTCCTGTGTCGGATAAGGCGGGAAGAAACGCCCGGGTGTCACCACTGTGTGGATCGCCCGGAGGACACGGAGGAGCGTACGGTGGAGTGTCCTCGTGGAGGCGATCGGCGGCAGAGACCTCTCGCGTTCGGCCCTGGTTCAGGTCATGGTACGGAGCGAGAGGGCATGGGCAGCCATCACATCCTTCTGCGAAGCAGTAATTCTCGCGAAGGAGGAGGCGGGACGGTTGAGGGAAAGGCATGTTTCGCGCCCTCTCTTCCCTAGCCGCCGCAGGAGACGCCCTGGGCGTCGGGAATGCCGGGCGGATTTCCGGCCACCGTAGGCGCGGGCTTGCGGACGGTGAGCAATGGGTAGCTCGTCGTCCGGTAAGGACCAGGCCCGCGTCGACGGCGCGTTGTATTCCACGCGCGCCTTAAAGAGATGTCGTCAGCACAAGTGTAGGGATCCACTAGGGCCGATGCCTGCTGGGGTCGCGTGGCAGTCCAAAAGGGTTACCGAGGCCCCTGGCAACACAGGCAACACGGAAGGAATACGGTTGGATATTAGTCAGTAAGAGCCTGACACACCTTTATTGATGATTGTTTGAGGAGAAGTTATTTGATGATTTCCCAAAATAAAAAAAAAATCCAAAGAAACATAACCAGAATTTTCGATTTTTCTTTACAAATGACACATTTGACGTTACAACAACGCAATGATTTTCAAACGCACTGAACGCACACTACCACATCACTAAATTATAAATATTATAAATTTAAATATAATGGTTTAACCTTCCAGTTATTATGAACGTTATTTTATTAATAAATGGGCGCCAGGGACTTTGAGAGTCCCAGATCCCGGAGCCGACGAAGGTGTCCAATATACTTCTGGATGAACGTAGAATGTCGAACCCAAGATCCTCAATTTAAATTTGTTTGAAGACCAGTTTCCACTATTGAAAACCGGACTATGGTAAACGATCGGTTCCTACGGAAACCGTATTATACTGAAAGAAATATGTTAAGGTATAAAAAAAACCGTCCCGCCGCTCGTTATTTAGTTTATTATTGAATTTTACTGAAAGCTGAAAATTATTATGGATTGCTCCATACGATATTAATTCAATGGTTGGCAATCAATAAGTTCAAATATCGATTATAGCAATAGCAAACAGGTCGGCTCGTCACTGCACCAACCTTACTGATCGCGCATTTCTTATTTATTTGTTTTCTCGCGCCACTCATTTGTTAAAAGACCAACCGCTTGTTACAATATAAATTTAAATTGAGATACAGTCCAAGTGATTTCGTCCTATCACCACCTTTAGGATATCCATTTCTGTACATGGTCCTTCGAGCATTTCGGCGTGTAACTAACCAGTTACCAGGAGTGACAAGCGATTTCGAAATTTGAAAACGGCCGTTAGAAAACTAGACTTCGAGATCAAGACGACAACCCGCCCTTCGTGCGTGCCTGTTCCAGTCTTCGATCGTCATCTTCGGAGCCTTTGTAAAGAAGCTTGGAGTTTTGGAGCGAACATAGTTCTTCAGTGGTCATCATAGCTTGGTCGTCGCAGCGTAGCAGCCCAGGCAGAGCCCAAGGACATCGCAATCAGTTGCAAGCAGGAAGACGTTCAGTTCGGACTCGCAGACAAGAGTTTTGTTAGATCTTTCCATATTCTTACTAACATTTACATATTCATATACTAACCTATCGTTCCACTAGAGTATTAGATAGTGCATTAGACCAGTGAATAAACACGTTAGTTCCTATTATTTATTCCTCGGATTCGGTCGCCGGACTCAGAAACGAGTGGACGTGTGTCAGTCTGCCGCAGAAATTTTTGACTCAAAACTCCGTGATTGGTTCAATACACTAAATACAAATTCCTTGTTGCTCATTAAGTGTTTTAAGCTATTCGAAACGCCCACTGGGTGGTCCTAGAGAGGGATAGAATCAGTTCCGTTGCTACCGTCGTAATTCGCGCGAGGAAAAGCGGCTGTGATTTGCCGAGTCTCGAACCCGCGTACCAGCGTGCGGCGGAGGTGTGTCCTGAGCGCTAACCACTGCGCCACGGAGCTTGTTGCAGAGACTGCGAAATAGTGGTCCGCTACGTGAGGCTGACGTCATACGGGTGCGCTACGACGGCTACATCGTGCTACGAGGTTACTACGAAACAAGTATCGGCTACGCCAAGTATTCTGCGACCGCGGTCGAGCGAAGTAACTGTCTACCTATTGCTTAAATTCTATAAGTAACGAACACGGAGTAAGAAAAGTTTATATTTTTATTTTTTTATATCCTTTTATTTACTAAAATTACTATGGCTGGCGTTCAGCGCTCACCACCGAACGCGAAGAATAATACCCTGGGTCAAACGCAATCTGTGCCTGACATAAGCTCGGCAATTGAGATGAGTGAACATGTTACAAGTAGACACAAACGACCCAGATCGGAACTCTCACCGAAAAACCTGACCCTGTCTAATCAGCAGAACTTAAACGATTTCCTTGCAACTTGGAAAAATGACCAAGACAGTCGAATGTCAAAAATGCTCGAGGAACAATCTACCTTGATGGCTAAATTAGTTGCAGACATAGGAGAAATTAAGGCGCAGAACACTAACATACAGAAATCCATCAGCAAAATCCGTAAAACAAATGCACAGATTGAACAGTCGATGTCTTTTATGAATAAAGATTTTGAGGAGTTAAAGGAGGAAGTGGAAGACTTAAAGAAGGAGCGTCAGGATCAGCGTAGCTATATAGAAAAGCTCGAAAAAAAAAATAACAGACCTACAATATAAGTCTCGTTCATCGTGCATAGAGGTTAGAAACATCCCACAGCCGGATAAGGAGTCTACAATCAGCCAGGTGAATACAAAATCGGTCAACTCGTTGGAGTGCCTCTATCTGAATCAGAGGTACGAGATGTATATTGTCTCCCCGGGAAAGCCACACCAACTCCAACTTCACGTCCTATCATGGCGGAGTTTACAAGAGTACAAACCAAACAAAATTTTCTATCAGCAATTCGATTATATAACAAGGACAAGCACCCAAAGAAAGAAAAGCTGAATACAGAACTAATTGGTATACCAGGGAAACGTCTGCCAGTATTTGTAGCAGAGCAGATTCCCTCTAGTTCTAAAAAGCTTTTTTACCTAGCAAGACAATTTGCTAAAAACAACCATTACTCATTCTGCTGGACAAGACTTGTCCAGCAGAATGAGTAATGGTTGTAATAGTAATAGTAATAGTAAATATGTTGCCATTACTTAGTAATGGCAACATATTTCTTCGTAAACAAGTTGGGGACAAGCAGCTACTAATACAAACAGAAAAATGCCTGCAAGATTTGAGCAACATTAATATCTGACTAGCTAAACTTGTGGCCTTATTATTGAATTTTGTTATATACATTTTATATTTTATTTCAATTTATTTTGTAAACTTAGTTATTAAACTTTACACACACACTCATCACGCAAGAGCAAGACACAATATTTTATTCAATACACGCAACTCACACAGAACAACAAAATACAATTGCTTATTAACACACAAAACAACTAATACAAAAGTGCGCCATAATACTTTTATAAACTCCAACTATAACTCTCCTCTACAAACTGAGTTGGTTAATGTTCGAACGTTTTTTGATACTCTTAACTATTATAAATGGCTATCATAAACAATATTAATAATGAACTAGACGATATTAATCTCGGAAACTCCTTTAATTGTAACCCTGAAGACTGTCCCAAATATATCAACTCAACCGGAAGTAATATAAATATACTACATTTAAACATACGTAGCGTAAACAAAAACTTTAACCAACTTCATGTTTGCTGGAATTGATAAAAATAAACCTTGACATCATTGTTTTGACGGAATGCTGGCTGAGTAAAGTCAACACACTACCTGTCCTAGATGGATTTCAGTCTCACTCGTCAGCGATCAACGCTAATCAAAACGATGGAGTAATAATATACATAAAATTAGGTTTACAAAGCACCGCGTGGGAGCCCTCATTTGAAGGGGGTAATTGTCTGGTATGTCAAATAGACAAAAAGTTTTCTGTTGTCGCCGTTTATCGGTCCCCTTCTTTCAATTCCAGAGAGCAATTCAACAATTTCACGTCAAGCCTCTGTAATGTGTATCAGAAAATATCCTACTGCACTAATATCGTCCTTGTAGGAGATCTAAACATAGATATATGTCAAAGTAATAGGAACGACCAAAGCTTCGAATACCTTACAATTAACGCTTCCTATGGGCTGATGCCGACCCACTTATTTCCTACTCGACTGGAGGACTGTATTGATCACCTTCTCCTCAAATCTACCTATCGATCTACCACACTTGTATTGGAATCTCATGTTACAGATCACAAGCGAACAGCATAAGAGAACAGCTCTTATCCATAGCTCACGTTAGTCCAACAAGGAAAATTAATAATGTTATCACCCGCCTAGATTACGAAGCCATTATTATTGAGCTAGAAAACACGGACTTTACGATACTACACCAAATTGATGACGTAAACGTTTGCATGAATAGATTTATGGATATTGTTAGATCAGTTATTACAAAACATTCGAAACAGGTTAAAATTCCCAGGCAAAAAGAACAATTAAGCCATGGATGACTACAGGCCTATTAAAATGTATAAAAAATAGAGACAAAATGCACATCAAAACGAAAAAAGCTCCTGATAACCTAATCCTGAAAACAACATATACACATTACAGGAATTTCAGTAATAACTTACTTCGTAAATTAAAAATTGCTTACGAAACGACAGAATTAGAAAAAGCAAGAAATAATCCTAAAATCTTATGGAATACAATTAAACAAATACCCCTCGGACCGCCAACTGGTGTAAACGTGTGCACAATCCATATTCCTTCATTTAATAGCTATTTAAATTAAAATTCGAGTCAGTTAATTCGCACGTAAAAATAGGAGCTCATAAACCAAAGGAAATTCGCTATCGAGATACGCGCCCAAGTTGCGGAACTTAGTCGACCTCTTCGGTGATCCTGGTATCCTGGTACGCGTAAACAATTGGGCCACTGACAAGGTACGACTAATTACTTTACCTGCCCATGCGCAAAGCCACGTCCTCGAAGAGTGCGAAACCCCGCCCACTCACATATCATTGGGCCGTTCAAGGACGACCTACCGCAAGTACAGACACTGTGTGCGTAATCAGCTTTCACTCCACACTGCTACAATATCACTGCGCACTTAGCCCGTACAACACCTGCATACGCTTATACTCTCCTGGTACTCGGCTAGACATAACTTGTCGCTGACGACGCAGACTATCGTTTAAAATAACCGAATACCAAGTTTAGCTGCGGACCCGACTGTGTCAGCTTTCTCGCTTTTTATTATCTCCTGGTACTTATAATGGAAAACTTGAATAAGTCCCTTTCTGAATCGAATATTCCTGGACAAGCAGAACAAAACACCCCTCCTAACTTCGTATTTCAACGTAGTAAAAGACAAAGAGAATGCTACTGCGACTCTGATTTACTTGCATTCAAAGAGGAAGTCAAAGCATTGATATCAACTCTAATGTCACCACAGCAAGAGGAACTCAAGAAAATTTACCCGACACTAATGGAAATCAAAGCTACTAATAACAATATAGAAACTGCCATGGCCTCTCTATCAGCACAAAATGAAGAGCTTAAAAACAAAATAGTACAGCTCGAAGTTCAAACAACGAAAGATAGAAATTATATCACTATTTTAGAAGACAAATTAGAGGATCTACAAAGGGGCAGCCGCAAGGCAAACTTTGAGATTAAAAATGTACCAAAGCTGGCGAAAGAATCTAAAGAAGAACTAATAAAAATGGCCATTTCACTGTCTAATGAAATAGGTTGTAATATCGCGAGAACAGACATAAGTGACATTTTCCGAGTTCACAACAAGCGTACTAAGACTAGAAATAGCACTATTATAGTTGAGATGACATCAACTATCCTGAAGTCCGATTTCTTAAAGAACGCCAGAGACTATAACAGGAAACATAATGAGAAATTATGTGCCAGGCATCTCGGATTTAAGACTGAAGAAACCACTCCAATATATGTCTCGGAGCAGCTAACTGCAAAAGGAGCTCGACTTCACTTTCTCGCGCGTGACCTGGCAAAATCCAATGAATACAAATACTGCTGGACAGCCTATGGCAAAGTCCATGTAAAAAAGGATGACAACTATCCTACTATCATCATAACAAGTGAGTCGCAGGTCCATAATCTTTTGGGATTCTAGTTGCTTAAAAATAATTAGTTTTAGGATAAATATGGAGCGTATTATTAAGTTAAATATGTATCTATCATGCACCCACACACAATTACTACTCAACTCAACACTAATTCAAATTATCACTCCTCCAACAAACACACACACTTTCACTCAAACACTAAATGTCTGTATAGCTACGTTCTTCTGCACTTATAAAACCTATATTTATGGATAGCACCTTACAGACTTTAAATGACATGGACAATCATGAAATAGCCCAAGTGTTCGACTGCGAACTCAACGACTTTAGTAACCATATTAAGCCTAACTCCTCCGGTTTTACCATTGTTTCGCAAAATATTAGGTCAATTTACTCTAACTTTGATGATCTTCAACTAAACATAACAAATCTTAAGACTGATATCGACCTGATAATCTTAACTGAATGTAGACTAAATCCAAATAAACAGATACCACAAATAACCAACTATAGTTCACACCAATCTACCTACCATCTTAACAAAGCTGATGGAGTAGTCGCCTATATTAAAAACACACATAATTTTAAAATAAGAGAAATAAAGTTAACTCACGCGTCATGCTTGGAGGTCCGTATCTCACCGGACATTACAGTCATTGCGATTTACCGCTCCCCCTCAACCACTAACGCTGACGAATTTATTCTATCCTTAAATAATCATCTCTTACCCTTGCATCTATTAAAAATGTAATCGTCACTGGTGACATTAATATTAATCTGATTATAAACCAGGGCGAGCAATCACATGAACGCGCGAATCGACTTAATTATCTCATCATGCTGGCTATGCATGGGCTTCTCCCTGGTCACTCACTACCCACGAGAGATAAAAATTGTCTAGACCACTTCATCATAAAGCTCAAACCTGCTAGTAACACCGCGGTTATTGCAATTATACACACAACTATCACAGATCACTTCATGACTTTCCTAAAAATCACGAGCCATACACACATAATAAAACCTACTAAAATAAAATCAGATTTTAACTTACAGAAGGGACTCACCCTCTTAAAAGATAGTAACTTGGCAGACCTTCTAAATCTAACTAACCCTAACATTTTTGTTAATAATCTAATCGTAATTCTTCAAAACTGTATCACGCTTAGTACTATCACTAGGATGATCCCGGTTAAAAATAGAACCCTAAAACCGTGGATGACACTTGGCTTATTGCGCTGTATTCACAACCGAAATAACATGCAACGGAGAATGAGACTCGACCCGTACAACGAGATACTAAAAATTACCTACAAAAGATAACGAAATTACTGTAACTGCATCATCAAAAAACAAAAGCGTAAACATGATAGAGCGTAACTTGCTAAATCACACAAAAATCCTAGAAAAACATGGGATATTATTAACAACATTACACAGCGAAACCCCAAAAAAACAAATAACTTGGATCTCCTAGAACTATTCTATAGCCCACAGACCTCTATTAACCAGGTGAATAGCTTTTTCTCTAACATAGGAAAGGTTCTTGCGGATAACATCACACCACTTCCGGCTGCCACACTCAATAATAGCGACCCAAACCCATCCCTAGCTGACTATACACCGATCTCTTCGTTTGCACTAATTGACACAGACCCTGGTGAAGTTCATGCTACACTAATGGGCTTAAAACTAGACAGCGCCCCTGGCTGGGACAATATCCCAGTTAAATTTCTAAAAGCTGCACACGAACAAATAGTCCCAATCTTAAGCCACTTGACAAATCTATGCTTTGAGCAGGGACTTTTCCCGGATGCCTTGAAACTAGCCGTAATAACGCCTGTGTATAAGTGTGGTGACAGGTCAGACCCGTCAAACTATAGGCCAATTTCAGTACTGCCATCTATCTCGAAAATCCTAGAAAGACTCATAAACTCACGCTTAATTAAATACCTCTCTAAGCACAACATTCTATCTCCGTCTCAGTTCGGTTTTCGACAGGGTAGATCTACTGAGGATGCAGTACTGTCACTGACATCTACCATAGCTGACAATGTGGATAAAGGAAACAAATGTCTGGCGGTTTTGACCCCCTCTCGAGCTATTCAAATCCTACCTCAATAACCGCAAACAAACAGTGAAAATAGGGGACTTTACTAGCTCAGTAGAAACCATTTCGTACGGCGTCGGACAGGGGAGTGTACTCGGATCGACATTGTTCCTTATTTATATTAATTACCTGTGCAATATGAGTATTGACGGGGGTCGCATTTTCTCATATGCGGATGATACCGCCATAGTCTTTGCTGATAAGAATTGGTCAAAAGTTAGAAGGTCAGCCGAAACAGGCCTTTCAAAGATTGCAAATTGGCTCAATCGTAACCTCCTCACGCTAAATGCCTCCAATTCCAACTACATTTGCTTCACCAAGTACGCACACACCCAACCTCCACATGATTTCCAAATTAAGATCCACTGCTGTACCAACCCCCCAATTCAGGACTGCTCTTGTACACAGATTGATAGGTTACAATATACTAGATACCTGGGCATCATGATTGACCAGCGTCTGTCCTGGCACGTGCATACTGAACTGATCATGAAAAGGGTTAGGAAATTAATTTGGACTTTTAAAACATTGAGACATGTTGCCTCAAAGAATCTTCTGCAGAAAGTCTACGTATCACTAGCCCAATCGGTTCTTACGTACTGTTTGCCATGCTGGGGTGGGACAACAAAATGAAATTTTTGGAACTTGAGAGGGCGCAGCGTTCTCTCCTCAAGGTTATGTTCTTTAAACCCTACAGATTCCCAACCCAAAGCCTGTACCTAACCTCTGACCTCCTATCTGTTAGAAAACTTTACCTACTCCATCTTATCCTGAGAAAGCACAAATCCCTACCGTATGATCCCACAAAGACGTGTATCAGTAGCAGGAGAAGCTACTTAGTCGCTCCAACTGTCCCTGTCAGATCTGCTTTTGCTGAGAGGCAGTATGAAAAGCAATCTTCCCGCTTATACAATCTTCTGAATAAAGAGTTACGCATCTATCCTTTGAAACTTCGTGACTGTAAACTAGCTATAACTAAATGGCTTACGGAAAAAACGTACGACGAGATTGAGGCCTTAGTATCTTCGCTTCCATAACCTGTCCAATAATTAAAAAGACCGTGGTAGCGGAATTGTTAGTGGAGGAAGCTGTGCCTGGCTTCTTCCGATCCCAAGACATTGTCGCAGGGCTAACTTAAACTTAAACATAAACCCAAACCTGAACCTAAACCTAAACGGATATCTAAAACTAATAAACACAACTAAAGTTATTGCAATTAATACTCAACCTACACTTAGCATTTCATTTACAAAACTCACTCACGCCATTACTCTCGCACACACTCACACACGCACAAAACAAAACCACACGCAACACACATCATCACATAAGACACACACATCACATCACATGACATCACATCACATCACATCACATCACACAAGTGCGCTCCTTCCTTTTGTATTTCCTTTTTGCTTTGTTATTTTTTTTTACTTAAAGTAGATTATTTTTATTTTTGTTATTCTTGGCTCAGTTTATCAATAGCATACCTGTTATTTATGACAGTGGAAGAGCGGAGTTCACCTACCACAAGCATCTTCTTGCTTAAAAGGTGATCTCCAACTCATTGTGTGTTTTAATTGTATGTAATTGCAATAAACATTTTGATTTTTTTTTTTTTAATAACAAACAAAGAAAAGACCCGTACCAGCCCTTTAGAGCTGCTCAAATTAAGAGACGATCCTAAATCTTCCTTAAACGAGGTAAATCGCTTCCTTAGTAATGTAGGTAAAAGTTTGGCTGCACAAATTGTGTCACAGGCACTTGGACAGACAACAGCAGCAAGTGATCAATGTCCTTCTACTCAAATTAAAAACAGTTCTCATAACCCACATGTCAGTTCTCTTGTCGTGTTGGAAGTGGATGAAACATAAGTGGAATCTCTCATTTTGCAATTACGTCATGACTGCGCCGTTGGTTGGGATGGAATATCGTCCATATTGTTAAAAACATGCCGACATGTATTGGTTCCACCTATAACCTATCTCTGTAATCGCAGCCTTCAAACGGGTGTATTTCCATTTCCTGAAAAAGGCAATAATACACCCAATTCACAAGGGAGGGGACAGAAGCTGTGCTAGTAACTATAGGCCAATTTCTGTTTTGACTGCCCTTTCCAAAATACTGAAGAGCATCCTGGCAAATTCTCTAAGGAACTTCGTGGACAAACACCACATCATTGCCGAAAACTAATACGGCTTTCGTAGAGGAGTGTCGACGGAAGATGCAGTCTTAGACTTTACGCAACAGGTTGCCAGGAAGCTCGACAGTAAATCAAAGTGTCTGGGGATCTGTCTGGACCTCTCTAAAGCCTATGATACAGTTTCTGTTCCCAAACATATTGACAAGCTGGAACGAATTGGAGTGCGTGGAAAGCAACATGAAATTTTTAAAAGTTATGGGACAACTACCTTTGGCACGGCTCACACCTAACAAGCCATTTTTATGTAGTGGAGTGGATTACGCGGGCCCCATTAATATAAGGGTTTCAAAGGAAACAAATCCTATAAGGGCTACATAGCGTTGTTCATATGCATGTCTACAAGAGCAGTACATTTAGAAGCTGTCAGTGAACTGAGTACAAAGGGTTTTCTGGCTGCGTTCAAGAGATTTGTGGCAAGGCGTGGTAGATGCGCTGAGTTACACAGCGACAATGGCACATTTCGTGGGAGCAGCTCGAGAATTACGGCATTTATTTACTGAAGAAAAATCCAATATCAATTTAGAATTAGCAGAGGAACTTGCCACCAATGGTACTGAATGGCACTTTATTCCTCCTCACTCGCCAAACTTTGGGGGCCTTTGGGAGGCAGGAATAAAGTCCACAAAGTATCACCTTAAGAGGGTGGTAGGAGACTCTACGCTAACCTATGAAGAAATTGCGACGGTGTTGGCTCAAATAGAAGCCTGCCTTAATTCAAGACCGCTATCCTATGTCGAGGATCAAGATAAGTTATTAATTTTAACTCCAGGTCATTTTCTGGTGAGGGAACCACTCGTTGTACCTCCAGACTCAAATTATGAAGGATGTAATGCAAGCAGTTTGCAGCGATGGCAACTACACCAGAGAATGATGCAGGATTTCTGGTGTCGATGGTCGCACGACTACCTTCACCAATTCTTGCAGAGGCATAAGTGGGCATACAAAACCCCGGAACCATCCATTGGTGAAGTGGTCTTAGTGAAGGAGGATAATTTGCCTCCTGGCAAGTGGATGAGTAGGATTACAGCGAAACATCCGGGATCGGATGATGTTACCCGAGTTGTTACGTTACGTACACAGGCATCTACAATAAAAAGACCGACGTCCAAATTATGTGTGCTACCTGTAACCGATTGAACTTGTAACTTTTTCTTAAGCAATACATTTTGTTACATTTTGTGTTAATTGCATAGTTTGCCTAGCATAGTTAAAGCCTAGATGTAATGATTTTGTTGTTAAATTGATTAAGCTCCTCACCAATGATATTGGCACACCCTATGTTCAAACAATCCAAATTACTTTGGCACGGTGGGCGGTGTTAAAAGACATTGGGCATTATGTCCTTGGTGGGCGGTATGTCTGAGCGAGAAGCGAAATCATAGCGCGATCACTAATAATATTTTTCGATAATTAGTACAGCGTCGCTCGATAGATGGCGTTGACGTCGAAATAGATCGCTCTATGGTTTCGTTACAAGCATTTAGTTAGGTCCAATGGATTATTTTTATTTTGTGTGAGTAGCGCACCTATCGGAATTACGTATATACTAATAACAATTCAATATACAGGTAGTGACGTAATTCAGTGGTGTTATTTCGATGTCCCGCCAAGTTGACCCTTGGTTGTACAACTAGAACTACGCTACTAAAAGCCAAATCAGCTATTATAAAACGAGTGCAAAGTACAGCATTTACGTCAGATATTGATTTATTAAACAAAAATGATAATGCAAATTATTGAATTTGAAACTTTTCGTCGATAAAAGCGGCATTCTCAGAGTGGGAGGACATTTAAGAAACGCGAATATGAGCGACAAAATAAACCATCCTAAGATATTCCCTAACAAAACTCGATTGTTGGAGTTACTCATATAAGAAGCTCATCAGTTAACTTTCCATGGGGGTCCTCGATTGACCTTAGCTGCTCTCAGAAAACAATACTGGATAACAAGTGGATATAGTACGACCAAAAAACAGTTAAGAAATTGTGTAACTTGCCGTAAGTATGAAGCAAGGAAAAAATATCAATTGATGGGTGACCTTCCCGCAGCTAGAACCAACCCCACTCCTCTGTTCTACCATACTGGGGTGGACTACACAGGTTTTGTGAACATCAAGGTAAACAAGGGGAGAGGGGTAAGAACACTGAAAGGCTACGTGGCTGTGTTCATATGCATGATCACGAAAGCAGTTCATTTGGAATTGGTGTCTGACCTTACCAGTTCAGCATTCTTAGCTGCACTTAAGAGAATGGCGGCCTGGAGAGGAACACCATATAACTTGTATAGTGACCAAGGAACTAATTTTATCGGAGCTAATAGGTTGTTGCAAGAGGAGTACAGCCAATTATACGAGTAGCAAGTTTTCGGGGACAATTCAGGCAGAAATTGCTGAAATGAACATAAAATAGCATTTCAACAACTGAACTGAAAGCATGTCAAAACTCGAGACCATTATGTTCGCTTACTGCAAACATTGAGGATCTGTGTTATTTATCACCAGCACATTTATTAACAGGAAGATCCGACTTTACAGTGATTGAGACGGAAGAGGATTTGAGAGATTTGAGCCAATTAACAGCAAGAGGAATGTGGTCTAAAAACCTCAGAAAACAAAAAAATGGTAGGCGACATGGTGGTAGTGCATGAGGATAACATTCCAGCTGGATGGTAGATTATGGGCCGAGTGATAGATCTGCATTCCGGTAATGATGGCTATGTCAGAGTGGTGTCATTTAAAACGAAAAATGGCAACATAAAGCGACCAGTAGTCGAACTTTCTTTATTGCCGGTAGAAATCCAATCAAAAAATCAACAAAACAGTTCAACTGAAATGAAATGAAATGAAATGAAATGAAATGAAATGAAATTGTTTATTCTGTAAATAGGATATGACAATCACTTTTACACGTCATATTAAAAAATAAGCTAGATGGAGTCGACATTTCCTATCTGACTACCCCTGAGAAGAAATGGCGAAACAAACTCAAGGGTCAAAGTCTCTTTTAAAGTCCAGACATAATCTTGGTCAGATCATGTGAGGACCATGTAGATCTATGTCTGAAATGGTCTTTTGAGGAAAGAACCACACAAATTTGAGTGGACCTGTCCAGTCAGTGCAAGCATTTGTCAGTAATCGTGTAGCTCAACTCAAAACTTAAGGAGCTCAACGACTCGACGAACAATACCAAGGAAAGGACAATTGGGTTGGCCGCATAAAGAACTCAAAATGCCAGACCATCATTAAAACTAAGAGAAAAAAAAACAACAAGAAATAAATAAAAATGACCCACATAGTGCTCACATTCACAATAATTAAAGTAATACTCGTATAATACTTTTTAAGGTACATAAATATTCACGTAATTTTGCTTATAATATTCATCAATGTCAATATGTACATATAGTTGTATATAATGATGATTTTGCATAATTTAAACTTCAAATTTTATGGTTTTAGCACAAAGCTTATCAGAGCGAGCAGCTCAATCCCAAGCTTTTTTGTCTTCTAAATAATCTGAAATTTTATAGTACCCTTTTTTACAAAGTTTGGTTTTAATACAGCTTTTAAATCGTTTAATGGGTAAATTTCGAATAGCAATAGGAAGTTTGTTGTAAAAGCGTATACATTGACCCATGAACGAGTTGCCTACTCTGTGGAGGCGAGTGTGAAGTACAGCAAGATTATGTTTATTCCTGGTATTTAAACTGTGGATATCGGACATTTTCTTAAAATTTGATATATTTTTGTGTACATACAAAAGATTATCAAATATATATTGAGAGGCTATAGTCAGAATATCTATTTCTTTGAATTTTTCTCGAAGGGAATCTCTTGGACCTAGGTTGTAAATGGCTCGAACAGCCCTTTTTTGCAAAACAAAGACGGTATTAATGTCCGCACAGGTTCCCCAGAGAAGAATCCCATATGACATAAGACTATGAAAATAACTAAAATAAACAATTCTGGCCGTATCTACATCGGTTATCTGTCGAATTTTTTTAACAGCATAGGCGGCCGAACTTAGCCTTCCTGACAATTTTTCTATGTGTGGGCGCCATTGTAATTTAGCGTCAATAGTTATTCCAAGAAAAACTGTCGACTCAACAGGGTCCAACTCTATTCCATTAAGTTGAACATTGGTAGTTAGCTGCCTGACATTTGGCGTTGAAAATTTAATAAGTTTAGTCTTTTTTTCGTTCAGGAGAAGATTATTTACATTAAACCAATGGACAACTTTAGAGAGTGCATCGTTAACATGTCCAAAGTTGACCAGCAGTCGTTTAATTTTAAAAATGAGGGAAGTGTCATCTGCGAACAATACAATCTTGTGATTATCCCTTATGTGATAAGGTAAGTCATTTATATAGATTAGAAACAAGAATGGACCTAGAATTGAACCCTGCGGAACGCCCATAGTGACCGCAGATCCTGCAGATCTCTTGCCATTTATATCAACCCTCTGAATTCTATTATTAAGATAGGAAGTCAGAAGGTCGAGAGCCCTGTCCCTCATACCATAGCCTCGTAAGGCCCAACCCAAATTTAGGTCGATATATATTTTTATGATTAGATATATAATTTAAATGATTTTAAATAGTGTCTCGGGCCGGAGTGTCAAAATTTTTTTGTCATTAAATTAGGTCGTTGGGCCTTACGAGGATAGTGGTGCAGTTTCCTGATGAGAGTATCATGATGGACGCAATCGAAGGCCTTAGACAAGTCGCAGAAAATGCCAAGAGCATCCTGCGACTCCTCCCAAGCCTCGAAAATGCTCTTCAGCAATTCCACGCCCGCGTCTGTAGTTGAACGACCCTTCGTAAAACCAAACTGTTTCAGATGAAATAAATTACATGAATTGAAATGTCCTAACATTTGTTTTAAAATTATTTTTTCAAAGATTTTGCTCAATGTAGGTAATATCGAAATAGGCCGAAAATTCGTGGGATAAGTTGTGCTGCCAGATTTGAACAGTGGAATCACTTTGCTAAGTTTCATCAGATCAGGAAATATACCAGATGCAATACAAGAGTTAAAAACAATTGCTAAAAAGGGTGAAATAACATTAATTATTGAAGACATTGTATGTACTGATAATCCCCAAAGATCAGTAGTTTTTTTTACATCAAGTTCTTCAAAAGATTCCAAAATGTCTTTAGGGCTAACAACTGTGAATTTAAAGTGTTTATCACATTCTGGTACACATTCTTTTAGTATTGAGTAAGCAGAAGTGGAGGACGACGATGACAGAGTTTTGGTTGTTAAAAAGGGAATATTAGTGAAGAAGTTTTCAAACTCTGTTGCCACCTCCACGTCTGCCCTAATATCTGCATCATCGATTTTTAGATGGAAGTCACGATTCCGTACTGTCGTTCTTCCCGTTTCAGAATTAATAATATTCCAAGTTGTTTTAATTTTATTTCCAGAAGATTTTATTTTATTTTTAATGTGTATGGCTTTTGCTGAGGAACAGGCTCTTTTAAAAGTTTAAGAATAATTCTTAACAAATTCTTTAAAAGTTTCATCATGGTTATATGTTTTTTCATGATACAGTTCATATAACCTCAACCTACTTTTGTAAATACCTGGTGTTGCCCAGTCACTAAATATAACGCGATCATAAACAGGCAATGTTTTTAAGGTGAATACCTTCCTAAATTCACAATTGATGAGGTTAAATAGTAAAGTATATGCTTGGTCCGGGTCAGTGTGATAAGGCAAACCCGGTAGTTTTTCCATTAAATTATTTTTAAATTGTTCTAAGCGACTTTTGTTAACAGGAACAAAACTCATAAGTTTTCTTTGAACTCTGATTATTTTCTGAGGGAAAGTGACCAACTGGCCACAGTGATCAGAGTCCAACTCATTTACAATTGAATGGCTAGAAGGTCTTAAATTTGTAAAAATATTGTCAATACAGGTAGCGCTAGTGGCAGTTATTCTAGTTGGCTCAAAGAATGTATTGTACAAATTATAGGATTTTAATAAAGTTATAAATTTATTTACTGCAGCAGATTTTTCCAATATATTAATGTTGAAATCTCCACAGACAACAAGTGTTTTATTACTGTTACAAGTCTTTAATAATACTTCTTCCATATATTTCTCGAAAATATCATATGAAGCACATGGGGGCCTGTACACGCTCATTACAATGAACTGCTCAAGCTCAATGCAAGCTATTTCAATAACTCGCTCAACAGAGAGGCTCACAATATCCTTACGTTCTTTAAATTTCGTATTGTTACGAACAATTATTAGAGAGCCACCACGTATCATATTAACTCTGCTGAACGAACTGGCAACCTGGTGATTGTTAAAGCTGAACATGAACTGGTGGACTTTTAACCAATGTTCAGTTACACATAGAATATCAATATAGTTACAATTCATGAACAGCTCCAGTTCCAATTCCTTACCTATCACACCCTGTATATTTTGATGAACGATTTTTAGAGTATTATTATTACATTTATTTAGGTTACTGCAATTTGATGGGTGTGATATTAAAGAACTTTATGTAACATTAAGATGATTTAAACCTTTATTTAAATTATCTTCATTTGTTAAGCAAGAGGTTTCCTCTATTGTCCTAATTTCTAATTTAAATGATAATCAATGTCATTAGTTGATGCCAAATGATTGGCAGAATTATTTAAAATATCATTGCATTGCTCAAAAGAAGCAAGTTGTTTAGCCAAATTTTTGGCTGAGATAGAAAAAAAATATGATAGCGACACAGCTATCTGTCTTTTGTAAAAGTTAGAAAGATAGTACATAATAATATTATATCTATCTTTTGTCAAATACAAATTATTACCAACATAATTGTTAGTATCAATTAGTTAGCACCGAATATCAAAATAGTAGACAGAAAGTCACTTTGCCTCCTGGGTTCTCCCATCTTTGAAGAATCTTTTCCTGATTATATTACTAACACTATTTCTAAATTCCAAAGTCACGCAAATTGTTTACTCGAAATCAGTCCTCATTATGCTCTTATAATTCTAAAGTTTTGCCTTTTTGTCCCTAAATTTACTTATGTGCTTCGCTGTAGCCCTATTTGGAAACATCCAAATTTGCTTTCACCAATAGACGATTTAGTCAAAACTAGTTTAGAAACGATTTTAAATATTCAGCTCAATGAACCATCTTGGTTACAAGCATCCCTCCCTATTCGGTTTGGCGGTTTAGGAATCCGCAAAATTTCGAGTGTTGCTTCCCCAGCCTTTTTGTCGTCCACCCATAGCACGTCACGTCTCATAGGTAATGTCCTAAGGGCTTTGCCCACAAACTATGAGACTGCGGGCTTGGAGGATGCCAAGAATGCTTTTCAAATTGCTTGCCCGGGTAAAGAATTTCCAGACAACCTAAAATCTCAGAGGAGCTGGGACGATATTTATTGCGATTTAACATACAAATCGATTCTGAGCCGCAGTTCAGGTCCGGATCGCGCAAGACTTTTGGCGGTCGGAACCAGAGAGGCCGGTCATTGGCTACATGCCCATCCTTCTCCATATACCGGTACCTTCCTGGATCCGACCTCGCTTCGTCTGGCGACTGGTCTGCGGCTTGGGGTCACGGTATGCACTCCACACACATGCCCTTGTGGCACGGACGTGGACCGACTGGGTCACCACGGACTTTGTTGTCAAAAAAGTGCAGGCCGCTTTTCAAGACATGCAACACTTAATGACATAATCCGCCGGTCTCTTGCCAGCATCAATGTGCCTGCTCTTCTTGAGCCGACTGGCATTGTCAGAGATGATGGCAAAAGACCTGATGGTGTGTCTTTGGTCCCGTGGAGTTTGGGACGGATGCTTGTGTGGGACGCTACCTGTGTAGACACACTGGCACCGTCCCACCTCCAACGGACTACTTCTAAAGCGGGTGCAGCGGCAGAAAATGCCGAAAATCTGAAAGTTATTAAATATGGAGGCCTTGGCAGAGAGTACAACTTTGTGCCCTTTGGCGTCGAGACCCTCGGTCCGTGGGGTCCCAGTGCGCATAAGTTATTTGCGGAAATCGCGAAACGTCTAGTTGATGTAACTGGTGACCGAAAAGCTGGCGGCTTTCTCGCGCAACGCATCAGCATTGCAATTCAGCGAGGAAATGCCGCCAGCATCCTCGGTACAATGCCCCGAGGGCCTTTTTTAAGCCTAACTTAGTTTTAATTTAATTTAGTTAATGTTAATAATCATCTTGTAATTTGGTTATGTAAATAAATGATATTAAATGGAATTGATTATTATTAAATGTCAAATTATGCAATGTCAAATTAATATCAAATCTTAACTTATTTTCTTCCTGTGGCAAACTGTTACTATAAGGAAATGTAAACAACACAATTTTTCTTAAACTAAGATTACACAATGTTCTATAATATTGGAGCAATTCTCCTTTGTTCACATTTCCCCTATTACCCATAAAAATTAATAAAGTAGTGTCCTTAGTGAAGTTACATTTAATAATTTTTTTCATAATATCAAATAAAGAACAACCAGGCATACAGTAATTTATTATGGAGTGTCCCGGATATTCATCTGTCAACAAGTGGCCTAAGTCCTTTCCAATTTCATCACAAAATAATACTATATCATTTTTTACACTTTGTTTAGATTGTTTATTGGAACTATTAATAGTAGGAAATGTCAAATCAACACAGGGCTGCGGTAAGGTGGTATTCCATCTTGTCAATGAATGGTCCGGTGTAAGTACATTGGATGGTGTTTGACAATGCTCACAGTTGTTTTTTTGTGAGTACACCAGCTCATTCATTGCCAACACATATTCCCTCATGAGATCTTCAGAGGTATTATATTTGTTAGTCATTGAACTAAGTTTCTCCTGTAAAAGGTCAAGTTCAGATTGCAAGTACTCTGTATCAATGTTGTACTTCCTGGTACTTTGTTCCAAATTAAAAGAATACATATCTAATTGTTTCAGTAAATTTAGCCTTTCTCTATTAAGTTTAACATTTTTAATAAAGAACTTTTGCCTTTTAACCATCTTTTGTGTTTTAACAATGTATTTATTAATTTTTATGTATTTTTTAAGTTTGTTCTTACTGGTGACTACCCGCATTGAATTACATGACTTTGAATCATCACCAGTCAAATCTATTGTGCAAGAGGGGTTGATGGCAGAAACCATGGACGGGGCAATAGGCATCAACTCAGTGAACAGACTTTGATTCAGCGAGGCAGTGATGTTATGATTTGTATTCTGAAGTTCTGTTATTTGACTTTGAGCCTCATGTAGCTGCTGTTGTAGAAAATGTTTATGACTAAGAGTTTGTTCATACTCTAAGCTACACTGGCTGAACCCGTCTACAACAAGCTGAAGTCTATCCCGTTCTTCTATGGCATCAGTGTATTGAGTATACAGCGTGGCGAATAAGCTATCACATTAATTCAAACCACGTATTCTACATTACGTATTTTAAGCATACATAAATAAAATAATTAATAAAACTTAACATTCTACCCGTGAGACCTTTTTTTCCCTTTTAGTATTTAACAACATCATGTATTGCATAAAGAAAATCACCTGACCAATACTAGTAGGTCAAAGACCCGTGGCCGGCGTAGATAGTTCAATCAAACGATGTAAGACGATGCCATTCCGAATTACTTGGAATTACTAACAATTACAAAAGACGTAAACAAATCAAGCGAAAAATGTCCTTACGGCTAATAGTTTAAGGCGTTCGCTATGCGCAAAATTAAAAAATAAAGGACCTCAGCGGGGAATAAAAAGCATCTGCGATAAATGTTCTTACTGCTAACGGTCTACGGCATAAATCTCTACGCGCGAAATGGACGGGGAACCCCGGTGTGTGTCGTCAAATTTCGTATTTTTTCGGCGGGCGGCGTGTGCGATTGTTTGTGTTTTGTGTGTGTGTGACTCACTCCAGTGCCCGCGCCGTTGTCCTTGAGGATAGTTCGTTCACGACAGCAGTTGCCTATTTGCATTTTTTTGGTGTTTGTATTGAGGACGTTTTGTTAAGATTCTTGTTTTATTTGTAATAGAAATAGGATAGGTACGTTATTATTAGTTGTAGATTAGTTAAGTATTGTGACAGTTCGTGCGGTTCCTATTTTTGTGATAGGACACGTAATTACAATAGTAAAATTAGTTGTAGGTAACTTTTTGAAAGTGGTGTGACAGTTTATGCGAATTCAGACGCTTTTATTGTTCCTTTTTGTGTTGTGTTCTCAAGATGCCTCGTGTCAATTTCACGTCATCGGAGTACACCGATATGATATTGATTTATGGAGAATGTTATCAAAACGCAGCGCTGGCGTTACGAACATACCGAGAGAGGTATAATACCACACGTGTATGTCCTTCAGATTTACGGATTTTTACACGGGCAGTCCAAAGATTACGTGATAACCAATCTTTGGTTCCACATCAGGTTGAAATTCCTCTGCGAGTAACCGTGGGTCGGGAAGAGCAAATCCTTAATTATTTCGCTCGTAATCCAACTGCAAGTCTTCGTAGAGCAGCTCGCCTATTTCGAGTACACCACAGGACTGTACACAACATTTTAAAAAGAGATAAGCAACAGCCATTCAAATACCAAAAGGTGCAGGCTTTATTAGGAAGAGATAAGCCAGTCCGGGAAGCCTACTTCCAGTGGCTACTGAGCAAAATAGAAAATGACTCTAACTTTTTGTACAACATAATGTGGACAGACGAGAGTACATTCACGCGCAACGGGATATGGAATCGACAGAACCTACGATACTGGAGTCGAGAAAATCCGCACCTGATCCGAGAGTCCGCACACCAATACCGATTTGCCGTGAATGTTTGGGCTGCAATACACGGAGACCACATAATCGGTCCGGTGTTTATCAATGGCAACCTCAATGGGCCTAAGTTTGTGGAACTACTTGACGGCACAGTGTCGGAGTACATTGATGAACTACCGTTGGGTGGCAATGGCCAGGTATGGTACCAGCTTGACGGAGCACCTGCTCATTCAGTAGTGGCTGCCAGGCAGCGCCTCACTGAAATGTTCGGAGAGCAGTGGATTGGCCGATACGGACCTACTCGGTGGCCAGCACGGTCACCGGACCTAACACCACTGGATTTTTTTTTATGGGGACATGTAAAAAATGAAGTGTACGCTACTGAAGTGACGACAGTGGAAGATTTAAAAATAAGAATAATTCAGGCTTTCAACAACTTAAATAATTTAGCCGCGAATGGTGATCTATTAAGAAATGTCCGTAATAATATCATACGACGGTGTCGATTATGCATTCGGGTGCGCGGCGGACATTTCGAAAATTTTAAAATTTAAATTGCATAAAGTGAACTAAGTGGAGGTTTTAAAACTTAATTTGTGATTACTTGGTAACAATACCATAAAGTTTGTGTTGCATTGTTGATATCAACTATTACCAACGCCCCGCGCGTGAGCGCAAGTACCTACCCTCCGCTAGTCTCACTGTCGTTTGGCGTGTGCGCCGCCCGCCGCCAAGCCGCCCGCGCCGCGCGCCGCGGCGTTGCCGCTTTTACAGGTCAGTAAACTAATAGTATCAAGGGTGGATTATTTATTGCCAATTTTTACGCTATTTAGTTTGTTAGAAAAATTCAGTTTTCTATTTTTAGGTCTATTTTTGTTTTTATTATTTTAACAGACTGATAACAACTTGTAATAACCGCTGTACTATTTAATGTGATAACCTAATCGCCACGCTGTATATCTGAGCCATTTCAGTTTTCAACTTCCTATTCTTTTCATGGGCATCAAAGAGCACCCTTTCATTGTCATCTAATTCCTTATTTAGTTGGTCACAGGACTCCTTTGACGCCTTTAATTCGCTCAAAGCCTGATTGAGTTTGGACTCTTCGAGGCGAGCACGGGCGCTGCGAGTCATAATCATAATTATAACTTTAATAAGGAAGCGACGAGAAATTAGAAGACAGAAGGTAGGCAGGTAGTTGTGGCAGCAATATAAGAGATGATTAGTTAAAAAAGAAAAATGAAATTTAGATGCACAAAGGAGTTCTGTCACCAAACCAAACTAAGGTTATGTTTACGTTCAAAGGTCATTGGCATCAATAAGTAGCCGTATTAAAAGTGAAGAATGTAATTGCTGGTGAAATTATAGTACGTAAACATACTAATATCAAGTAAAATATAAAGTATTGTACCTGATTTATCAAGATGACAATGCAAAGTTCACTTGTGCCGGTCAACTGTCACCCTCGCATTGAAATATTAACACTTATTTTGCACTTGCTAAGTGAATTTAATACAAAATACACAATATTATTCTATTTACTTGATGAGTAATTGGAAACAGGCCTTAAAAACAGAAAAAAAACAATATTTAAGATTAAAATTACAAGAACAAATTATAATCAGCTGTTAGCTGTAGTGTTGCCACAGGAAAAAAAAAAAAAAAAAAAAAAAAAAAACGGACAGTTCAGCTGAACAGGGTTCTAAGACCCTGAATAACAGGAAACGAACAAGAAAAACCACACCAGGCACGTTAGCGTATGTCGCCATGGCATTAATCTTTTTATGTCAATCTGCAGCGTTGCAAATTGCAGCTACAAAATAACTGTATTAAACGATAACCAATCTGTCTATTTTGACCCAATATCCATAATTAGTCACGTAAAAGAGAGTTGGGTCCTAGTTGTATTCTATAACATGTCTCCGTATTGGGAAGGTATACAGGCGTTTGAAAAAGTAACATCATATCTGGACAAAACATGCAAAACAACAGGCAGCGAACAATGTGACATAATAGTCCCTCAGCTGATCCATGAGTGTAATGAACTGAAATAATACAATGAACTTCTGATGACGCAACACGTAAATGGACACTCCAGACGGCGGCGCACACTGGTCCCGAATGATAAAAAAGTGGACATTAAGAAATTTTTGACAGAAGGTCAACGGATTCGGCTGATTTTTTTTTGTAGACAGCTGATGCAATTACAAATCACTTTTATAGATTGAGTTTTTGCCAAATAAGCCGTATTTTCAGAGAAAAAAAATATTCAAATATTTTTTGTATGAAAGAAATCCTAATTTTGTCTTTATCTTCCAAGATTCAAACGTATTCAAAATAAAACTTAGCGCAGCTTGTAGAGGTGCTAATTGCTCACCACTTTGTCATAGACACTCTTCTGCGATTTTGTGCTCCTTTTGAGTTACAGGCACTTTAAATATTTTTTGTATAAAAAAATTCTAATTTTGTCTTTATCTTCCAAGATTCAAACGTATTCAAAATAAAACTTAGCGCAGCTTGTAGAGTAACTCTTACAAATATATGAAATTATCAGTATCAAATAAACAAACAAGGAAATCTCAAAACGTGTTCAGACATGTTTATGTACAGGTAAGTTATTGTGTGACTCGTATGTAAAATTTTTTTTGTATAGTGTCATTGCTTAATTACCCTATAAGTGACGATTTCGGCTCTATTTGGTCATCTAGTCGAACGCGTCGAAAACGCTGAATGATGAATAGGTATATTAATTGCAATTAAAAATTCCCTTTGTAGTTTTGCGGTATTTATGTAGGAGCACATCTTAGTATGTTTTATTTTCTCGTGACTCATCCAAATTGCAAGAATATTTGGCTCATTATCTAACTACCCCATTAAGTAATGAGGTAGTTAGGTAATGAGCCATTATCTAACTACCCCATTAAGTAACGGGATAGTTGGGTAATGTCATATATCAATAGTATAAGGGCAAGCGGAACCCGTTTTTGTTCATTACGCGTCTTGTGCTCGTAAAAACAACACAATTTTTTATCAACTATCATAACCACATTGTAACTTTTATTTATTTGCCTGTAACATTTTTGTATCAAAATGACTACATTTGTGACTAATTTAGACATTTTTTCTTTTTTGAGTAATAGTGGGTGCCTTAAAAATAGTGATTTACTGTGTCAAACCATTATAAATCGTATTTCAAGTGAAATTCCAAACGAAGAGCTCAGTATTATCAAAAAGTTTTGCCAAAATTATACGTCAAACCTAGCTAGAAGATGGGACAATTCAGGTAGAAACGAAAGATTTGGTGTTAAAAACAAGGAGTGGTTGGAGTCTAAAATTTTGTGGCCAACTTTAACTTCTGTGAATTTTCCTATGTTGTTTGATCCAGAATATACCATAGAGGACATTTCAGTAGACGTAGAAGAGCATAATTTATCGTACGAAGAGGAAGCGGGTGCATCTACATCAGAAGCTACCACAAATACTCCCAGAACTAGAAATAAACGACCATTTGAAGATTTAACAAATAAGCAGAAGAAAAGACGTTCTTTGTCTCTTTTGGAGCATTCCGAAGAAGAGCTGTTCTATGCTCTTATTGCTAAACTTAATGAAAACGGGCGCACTGTTTGTTCTAAAGTTATTAAGTGCCTCTCAAATAAGCCAGAAAAGGTGCAAGAAGTAAGTGACTTTTTATATAAAGCTTCTGATAAATCGATTTCCGAGGAAGACACCTTAGCTCTTGCCACAGCATTGAGTTTATCAAAATGGCAATATCTAACTTTGAGGTCCATTTTAAGTACAAATGGCACAGCGGCTTTTCCATCTTACCAGAAGTTACTGTTGAAGAAGAAAGAATGCTATCCAGCAAAAGAAGATATTGTGATATCGGAGTCAGGAGCTAAAATTAAGTTACAGGCAGTTCTAGATTTAACTGCCGAGAAGATTTTGAAAGTGACTGGTTCAAATATTAATGGTGGTGTTTTGAAGCTAGTTAGTAAATGGGGCTGTGACGGAGCTTCTTCACAAAGTTGTTACAAACAAAAACCAACTGGTGACATATTTTCAGAATCTTCTGTATTTATGGTTAGTTTTGTGCCACTTCGCCTTATGAGTGACAACGATGTGATAGTATGGGAAAATCCGCGCCCTTCTTCAACAAACTATTGCAGACCAATTATGTTCGAATTCAAACAAGAAACAAAAGAATATATTCAGCAAGTAGAAGCAACATTACAAGAAGAAATTCAGAACCTTCTACCAACAAAGTTATTTGATGGCGAATTTGAAGTATTTCATGAATTGCATATGACGATGATCGACGGCAAAGTATGCACGGCTCTTTCACAGACACAGTCTGCAGCCAATTGCAACATTTGCTTAACAAATCCGAAAGATATGAACAACTTGAACCTCGTTTTTAACAAACCAGAAAACCATGATATGTACAAATATGGTTTATCTTCACTTCACATGTGGTTGCGATGCATGGAATGTATTTTGCACATATCTTACAAATTAGATTTCAAAAAATGGGCGGCTCGGGGTGAGGACAAACTGCTCCGAAAATCAAGAAAAGAGTTAACGCAGCATGAGTTTTTTGTTGTAACTGGCTTAATGATTGATATCGTCAAACAAGGCTTTGGGACAACAAACGATGGCAATACAGCTCGACGGTTTTTCAATGATTACGAAAGGTCAGCTGAGATAACAGGAGTTAATGCTAATTTGATTAAGAGATTTGCTGTAATTTTGCAGGCAATATCTTCTGGGAGAAATGTAGATATTGAAAAATTTAGAATTTATTGCAGAGAAACAGCAGAACTTTATGTCAGCGAGTACTCGTGGTATTACATGCCTTCGAGTGTACATAAACTTTTAGTGCATGGTGCAGATATTTGCCAGCATTTTTCTTTTATTCCAATTGGTATGATGTCCGAAGAAGCCTCAGAAGCAAGAAACAAAGATTTTCGTTCAATCAGAGAAAAGCATACTAGAAAGATAGGCAGAATGCAAACAAATGAAGATATTTTACACCAGTTACTTATCAGCTCCGATCCGTACATTACGAACATAAGACCGAAGTTCACCAAAATTCAAAAGCAGCAGAGGTTTGAAGAAGCCGAAAATCTTCTAAAGGATGACGTTTCACCCAATGAACTCGATTTAGAAGTGGCTGATGAGGAAGAAGTATACGTCGACATTGAGAATAATCCCCCACAAGATCCGCTAGCATAATTCACATTGTAACATACGCACGTTCATGTTAGTTTATTTAAGTTTGTAAGTTTGTAATCTAGTTTATTTAAGTTATTAAGTTTATAGGTACTGAGAAAAAATGCGCTTAAAATTAATTTATGTTCTAGTTTATTTAAATTTGTAAAATAATAGTTTACTTTAGTTATTAAGTTTACAGGTACTGAAAAAAAATGCGCTTTGTTTTATTTTTTGTGTTTGTTTTATTTATTTATTTATTCATATTATGTTGACGACAGCCCTAGCAAAGTATTACATTTGTAAACAAAGACTACCCACTGTTGGGGTAGTCAAATAAAAAGTTGTATTTTACATTTCATATGACTTATTAGGACAAAGTAGGGTAGAACAATATTGTTTATTTTTATTATACCCTGATATTTTATTGTGACAATGACTTGACATTGAATCTTGATCGCACGAACATTGCTCTGTGAATTAACCTGTGAAAATAATTGTAAAAGCGTGTGTTTTGTTGTGGAACTATAATTAAAAGACTGTTAATAGTGCAAGTGCCGTTTATTATTGAAGAAAGTGACCAAAACAGATAAGCACGCCAAGATCCCTGCCCTAAATCAAATACATATTAAGTGATAAAGTATAAAATAAATAAATAAACAAAACATGCATGTAAAGATAAATTAAGCGTTAGGGTTACAGGTAGTTCAAATTTTTTAAGTACGCCTTAATACAATACCTATATTATTATATAGGTTTGTATTTTGACGGTCCTAAGCCCGTTAAAGTACGAAGGAAAAGTTTTAATTGCAATTTATACCTTTTTATCATTCAGCGTTTCCGACGCATTCACTAGCGTTAGATGACCAAATATAGCCCAAATTGTAACTAATCGGCTAATTAAGCAATGACTCATTACCAAAAAATGCTTATAATCTGAATATGAGTCACACAATAAATTACCTGTACCTGAACATGTCTGTACACGTTTTGAGATATCCAAGTTGTTTATTTGATATATTTAAAATAAGACTTTTTTTAATAGAAAGACATTTATAAGAGTTACTTATTAATGAAGAAAATGTTATTACATCTTAGTCTATCTTTAACAAGATTATTTCTAATCCGCCTGAATTAATTTTTTAACTCTGAAAATACGGCTTATTTAACAAAAAATACATCTTTAAAAGTTACTTGTAATTGTATCAGCTGTCTACAAAAAACTAGTAAAGCTCATCCGACAACGAAAAATTTAAAGTGCCTGTAACTGAAAAGGAGCACAAAATCGCAATTGAGTGTCTATGGCAAAGTGATGAACAATTAACCCCTCTACAAGCTGCGCTAAGTTTTATTTTGAATACGTTTGAATCTTGGAAGATAAAGACAAAATTAGGATTTTTTCATACAAAAAATATTTAAAGTGCATGTAACTCAAAAGGAGCACAAAATCGTAGTTGAGTGTCTATGACAAAGTAGTGAGAAATTAGCCCCTCTACAAGCTGCGCTAAGTTTTATTTTGAATACGTTTGAATCTTGGAAGATAAAGACAAAATTAGGATTTCTTTCATACAAAAAATATTTGAATATTTTTTTCTCTGAAAATACGGCTTTTTTGGCAAAAACTCAATGTACAAAAGTGATTTGTAATTGCATCAGCTGTCTACAAAAAAAAAAATAAGCTGAATCGGTTGACCTTTTGTCAAAAATTTCTTAATGTCCCCTTTTTTATCATTTGGGACCAGTGTGCGGCGGGGTCTAATCAATGCAGTTGGAAACATTGCAAATTCCCTATTCGGCGTATTAGACGAACAATTCACCGAAAAATAAACCCGAGACATCAAAACTGACAGTAACAGTTCGTAAACAAACACCAGCTCCGTGTATTTTAAAGTATAAAAAATAGTTTGAGTGACAATACAGTTCCAAAAAGTGATTAAAATTGTGACAACCGGAAAACGTAGTGACATAAGTTTAAGGACACGAGTTTTGGGCAAATCCTACGAAGATCTTTAAACATTTAAAGTGGCAGAAGGTTTAACGAACAAAATTCAAAATTACAAAATTTTACCGGCTGCTGATTATGCTGAGCACAACGATCCTCATAGCCACCAGAAACTGCGTGATGGACCAAAACCCTAATTCAGGTACGATAGTGATTATAAAGTTATCGTAAACCTATCTAAATAAAGCTGAAACGGCTTATCATCCTGGCCAAATACTTAGAACAGCGCCATCTATCAGATTTGTTAGTTGTTCGTTTGTAGTTTGAAATTGCGACTACAACGCCACCTACGTCAAATCTAAATACCATCATACATCAATTGTTACCATCCTTCAAGCAGTGTTGACAGCAGAACTTAATCATCATATTATTGAAGTTGAGGTCAGAGGCATCTATTGGGGTGCGTGCAGAAAACCTCCTAGTGTGTCTGATTGCTGCTGGTTCCCTGCGAATACGTTCGGGGGAAAGAGCAGTCGTCGGGCCGGTGCATCCTGGGCACGGCCAATAGTCTCTCCATGTTTCGGAGAGGGTATTGACAGTGGCGAATTTCTGCGTGGCGGGGAGCTTCATGCTCCTTCGTCGGTCGCCCACTCCCCTCTCTGCTTACAGAGGGCAGGTCGAGTGGGCGAAGAGTGGCGGTGCTTGCTGTGCACTTACCCTGCCAGCGAGCAAGCAGCGGCAGCAGAATGATTCTTCTGCCTGCAACCATCGAAATCGTAATCCGTAAAGAGACCACAGTCATGTTTTGTGGCTTGGAACGGGACGAGGACCTTGGCTTGATCGCCCGGATCGCTAGGAAGATAACCTCTATAAAAAATCCTCTAATATCAAGTTTTGGTGCGCGGCGAGGATATGAATGGCTGAGGAGTAGTGTCATCTGCAACTTCGTAGTTGTAGGTGGCGCATCAGTCGTTAGCGCACCCCCAGCCAGGGTACCAGTGGACCCCCTGGTTGGGTTATAAATGTACACTTGCCTAGGGACAGAGGGTGAACCTAGGTGTACTTTTTATATCCCCCATACTCGTGGGATTAAGTATGGAAAAAACAATGTAAAAAAAAAAAAAGACAAAAAGTCAAGTGGAGGGGAGTGATGCAGGGTCGGAGTCCGACGCTGCATCCAGCGCAAAGGGCTCAGGTCAGAGCTCTGTGCAAAAAGAGGTGGTCGGTAGGAACCGTGAGTTCATTAGGACTCCCAAGCGCCCCAACTCGGGGTCGTCCTCCGACGAGTGGGTTTTGAGCCAGAAAGAGCGGCAACAGATCCACTCCAGCCGGCGGGGGGGGCCCGAGGAGAGAAAGTCTTGGATAGAGGGCCACCACCAGGGAGGTTGGCGAGCCGAGCAGAGTCAGCCCAGCCAAGCCAGCTCAGCGAGCCGAGAAGCGCCACCTCTCAGAGGTCTCAGGTGGTGAACCGGATGCCGCTGGCGGCTCCAATTTAGAGAGTGTCGACAGCTTTGCGGAGGTCGTGCCAACGCAATCAAGGCAGTATCCGTGAAGAGGCTCAGGTCCTCTAAGGATCAGGCCATAGCCGCGGCCACGGCCTCTATTGTGGCGGCAGCGGAGGCCCTTCACGTCGGGCCTCCCCAGGACAGTATGTCCGAGATGCGGGCGGAGATCGCCCGCTTGACAGCCGCCATGGAGCTTCTCCGAAAAGAGAACGAGAAGCTCTGGGCGGACCTGGCTGGGCTCCGAGGAGACGGCCCCCGGATGGAGCCGCAAGGGGGGCAGCAGCAGGGACAGGGACGGCCCGTGCCTGTAGAGGAGCAGGTTCTGACCCTTGTGCGGCAGGAAATGGCTTCCCTGCAGAGTCGTTTCTCCGCCCTGGAGGCCATCGTCCTGCGCCCCCCGTTGGCGGCGAGCCAGCCGCCTTCTGGCCAGCGGAAACCGGCCTCGTTTGCAGCCGCCGCAGGTGCAACGGCCAAATGGAGCTCACCGGGGCAGCCAAAGGGTGCGGCTGCTGTGCAGGCGGCGAGGGCTCCGACCCTGGCGGTGAGGGCATCGGCCCAGGTGGCAAGACGGCCAACCCCGCCTCCTAAATCTCTTCCGGCCGATGCCGAATGGCAAGTAGCCGGAGAGAAGAGGAAGGCGGCTAAGGCAAAGAGGGCGGCCAAAAAAAGGGAGAGGCGGCAGCGGCGCAAGGAGCGCACCGCCGCGGCTAGGCTCCGCGCCCCGAATTCCGTAGCTGTAGTGATCACACTACAGCCGGATGCGGAGAAGAAGGGCGTGTCCTATAGGACGGTTATGGCGAAGGTGGGTGAGGCGGTGCGCCTGGAGGAGCTCGGCGCAGCAAAAGGCCTCAAAGTGAAGGTGACAGCGACTGGGGCCCGAATGGTGGAGGTCCCCGGTAGGGCCAGTGGCCCGGCCGCTGATGCCCTGGCCGAAAGGCTTAGGGCGTCACTAAATGCGGACGAGGTCCGAGTGTCCAGGCCCACCAAATGCGCTAGCATGCGCATCACGGGCCTGGACGACGCCGCGACTGAAGAGAAGGTGGTCGCCGCAGTGGTTAGGACCGGGGGGTGCTCTGCCGAGCAGGTGAAGGCAGGCATCATCCGTCCTGACTCCACGGGGCTGCAAACCGTTATGGTGAGCTGCCCCGTGTCGGCGGCCAGAAAGTTACCGGGGAGGGCCAACGGCTATTGGTGGGCTGGGTTTCCGCGCAGGTGAAACTGCTGGAACCCAGACCTCTGAGGTGCTTCCGCTGCCAGGTGGGCAACCACGTGCAGGCGAATTGCATCTCGGAGGTGGACCGCAGCGGTCTTTGCTACCGCTGCGGTCTGCCCGGGCACAAGGCCGGCTCGTGCATTGCCACGCCGCACTGTGCCGTATGTGCGGCGGCTGGCAAGCCGGCTGAGCATCGGATGGGGGGCAAGGCCTGCGCCCTACCCACCAAAGCCAAGGCCAGAGGCAAGCCCTCCGCCACCGCCGTCACCGCCGCAGCCGCCACCACTGCCATCGCCGCTGCCGCCTCCAACACCGCCGTCGTCGCCGTCGCCACCGTGGCCGCTGCGGCAGGCCCCTCTCAGGGGGCTGGGAAGAAGGCCCAGGAGGGGGCTGACATGGAGTGCCATTAATGGCCCCATTACGCCTCCTCCAGGCGAACATCAACCATTGCGCCGCCGCTCAGGATCTGTTGCTCCAGAGCATGGCGCAGTGGTCGATTAAAATCGCCATGGTCGCTGAGCCGTACTTTGTCCCGCCCAGGGATGACTGGGTGGAGGACCTGAGCGGCTCAGTGACCCTAATTTCGTCGGCCGCCGCCGGTACCCCGTCCCTTGAGGCCGTCAAGAGAGGACGGGGCTGCGTAGCAGCACGGTTCGGGGAGATTGTCGTGGTAGGGGTCTACCTCTCTCCGAACCGAACTCTAGCCGAGTTCCACAACTCCCTTGCGGAGTTGAGAGACGTCGTCGTCGGGTTTGGTTCCCTCCCCGTGTTCGTCCTCGGGGACTTCAATGCCAAGAATTTGGCTTGGGGTTCCCGGTTAACGGACACACGGGGCAGGATGGTGGAGGACTGGGCTCTGGAGACAGCCCTGGTTGTCCTAAACCGGGGTTCTGTTCCCACGTGTGTGCGGATGCGGGGTGAATCAGTGGTGGACATCTCGTTCGCCAGCCCCGCTCTGTCGCCGCGTGTAGTTGACTGGCGTGTCATGGAGGGGGTGGAGACCTATTCCGACGTCTCCGCCCAGACCTCGGACGCGCCGGTCCAACGGGCCCCGAGTGGTCCGCGGTGGGCGCTGAAGCAACTGGACCGGGAGCTCCTCCTGGAAGCCTCGATCGTGCAGGCCTGGGTGTCACCACCGAACAGGCCTGCCGACATCAACGACGAGGCGGAGTGGTTCCAGGAGGCCATGTCCGACATATGTGACGTGGCAATGCCCCGGGTCCAGCCTGGACATGCCTCGCGCCAGGTGTACTGGTGGTCCCAGGAGCTGACGGCTCTGCGCACTACGTGCGTGGCTGCGCGATGCCGGTACACCAGGCACCGCAGGCTCCGTATCAAACCTCCGGATACGGAAGCCATTCAGGCGGAGCTGTACGAGGGGCACAGAGCGGCGAAGACCGCTCTCCAAGCGGAGATCCTGCGGGCCAGGGGGTTGGCCCGCGAGGAGTCACTGGGGACTCTGGACAGGGTCCCGTGGGGACGCCCGTACAAAGTGGTGCGGGATAAACTCCGCCCATGGGCTCCCCCGCTGACGCAGAGTCTCCGGCCCCAGCTTGTGGAGGACGTGGTGAGCACTCTGTTCCCTTCCCGAGGGGAACACACCTCCCCGCCTATGGCTCCGCCTATGGCTCCGCCTATGGCTCCGCCTATGGCTCCGCCTATGGCTCCGCCTACTGCGGTGCCCGATGCGGACCACACCGCCAACGACGATGACGACGACGATGCTCCGGAGGTGACCGAGGTAGAAATGAGAGCGGCGGTACGCAGGCTTAATGCCAAAAATACCACCCCAGGACCCGACGGCTTACCTGGGAAGACCTGGGTCATGGCCTTGGAGGCTCTCGGACCTCGACTTAGGGGGCTCCTAAGCGCATGTTTGGAGAGGGGCCAGTTCCCGCTTTGTTGGAAGACAGGAAAACTGGTCCTCATAAAGAAGGCAGGGCGCCCTGCGGACTCTCCGTCCGCTTATCGGCCCATCGTGCTGCTCGACGAGGTGGGCAAGCTCTTTGAAAGAGTCATTGCAGACCGCCTCGTCGGCCACCTGGTGCGGGTGGGGCCGGATTTGGCGGAGAGCCAGTTTGGTTTCCGCAGAGGGCGCTCTACGGTGGACGCCATCATGCGTGTGCGAGCCCTGACGACGAAGAATGCTGTTGCCCAGGGTGGGGTCGTCTTAGCGGTGTCCCTAGACATCGCCAATGACTTCAAAATTGGAGTTGCATCAGGGAGGCACTCCGGTATCACCGGATGCCGACCTACCTCTGTCGTGTGGTCGAGGCCTATTTGACGGACAGGGCCGTCACCAGGGGGTGTGGAACCGGCAAGAGATGTCGTGCGGTGTCCCACAGGGATCGGTCCTGGGGCCGCGTCTGTGGGACATCGGATACGACTGGGTGCTGCGCGGCGACCTCCCTAGCGGCAGCGTAGCACACTACGCTGACGACACGTTGGTTCTGGCGCAGGGGAGGTCGCACCAGGCGGCGGCCGAATTAGCGGCACGCGGGGTTGCGACAATCGTCGAAAGGATCCGGCAATTGGGACTCGAGCTGGCCCTGCACAAGTCCAAGGCCATGTGTTTTCATGGTCCTCGGAACGCGCCACCGTTGGGGTCCCAAATAACGGTAGGAGGGGTTTCTATCGGCGTCGAGTCGACGATGAAGTACCTGGGACTCGTCCTCGACAGTCGGTGGAACTTCGTGGAGCATTTCCGACGTTTGGCTCCCAAACTGGATCGGGCGGGCGCTCCATTGAAGCGGCTCCTGCCCACTCTAGGGGGTCCAAACGCCTCCTACCGGAGGCTCTACGCGGGGGTCGTGCGGTCCATGGCCCTCTACGGGGCTCCTGTATGGGCGCGCTCTCTGACGCTGCGGCCAGCGCGCCGGTTGAGCGCGGCCCAAAGGGTCATGGCCATCCGGATGGTCCGAGGATACCGCACGGTCTCCTGTGAGGCAGCGAGCCTCCTTGCCGGATTGCCGCCATGGGATCTGGAGGCAAAAGTCCTCGCGCACGTATGGGAGTGGCGCGAGGAGGCGAAACGCCGGGGCGTAAGTCCGCTGCCGCGAGAAATCGCGGCACAGCGGACGGAGCTCCGGCGGGATCTCATGGCGTCATGGAAAGTACGGTTGTCGCAACCCAGTGCTGGGCACGCCACGATTGCGGCGATAAGTCCCCTCTTTGAGGAGTGGCTGGAGAGGCGCCACGGCGTCCTCACCTTCCGCCTGACGCAGGTCCTCACCGGACACGGTAGCTTCGGGAGGTTCCTGTGTCGGATAAGGCGGTAGGAAACGTCCGGGTGTCACCACTGTGTGGATCGCCCGGAGGACACGGTGGAGCATACGGTGGAGATCTGCCCGGCTTGGGCAGAGCACCGCCGTGTCCTCGTGGAGGCGATCGGCGGCAGAGACCTCTCGCGTCCGGCCCTGGTTCAGGCCATGGTACGGAGCGAGAGGGCATGGGCAGCCGTCACCTCCTTCTGCGAAGCAGTAATGCTCGCGAAGGAGGAGGTGGGACGGTTGAGGGAAAGGCACGTTTCGCGCCCTCTCGCCCCTTGCCGCCGCAAGAGACACCCTGGGCGTCGGGAATCTCGGGCGGATTTCCAGCCACCGTAGGCGCGGGCTTGCGGACGGTGAGCAATGGGTAGCTCACCGTCCGGTAAGGACCAGGCCCGGGTCGATGGCGCGTCGTATTCCACGCGCGCCTCAAAGAGATGTCGTCAGCACAAAAGTAGGGGTCCACTAGGGCCGATGCCTGCCGGGGTCGCGGGAAGGTATTTATGGGTCACCGAGGCCCCTGGCAACACAGGCAACAGGAAGGAATACGGGTGGGTTTTAGTCAGTAAGAGTCTGACACACCCTCCCGCTCCGCCCAGAGTGGGAGAAGTTATTTGATGATTTCCCACCCTCAAAAAAAAAAAAAGGCTTGTATTGGCCAGACAATAACTCACATCAAACAGAACACATACGGCCACATTACATACCAATTTCATTAATAGTCATTGAATACCATTTGACCTAGTGGCGTGACGACCTCCCTCGCTTGAGGAACAGGGTCACTCAGGTTCGAATCTCACCAGACGGATTTATTTTTAAATTTTATTAGCATTCTTAAAATGAATTTCCTAGAGAATATAACGTTCCGGCGCACCCGTACACGATCGGAACCAAGCGATGAAAGTGACGTAATATTATCACAAACTTTGAACTGCACAACGAGTAGTTTGCCGGATATATCAGAAGACGAAGACAACCATCAAATAAAAATATTAAAAGATGACATTGTCTGTCTAACATCTCAACTAAAAAGCGCACATGAGGAAATTGAACTATTATCATTAGAAAATATTAATATAAAAATAATTAATGAAGAACTTAAAAAGAAAAATGACATCTATAAAAATTTTGTCAGCAGCCCAACAAAAACTAAAGTAACGACCAAGAAAAATACAAAATCAAAACAAACACAAACAAAAGAGGCTACCGGAAAAAAACACTCTTCGCCTATTAATACAACAAGCAATAGCGGCGACAAGAGCTTATCTAATACAGCTCAAAACATACAAGACAAAATCAGACAAACGACAGAACATCCGTCTAACAAACACAAAATATGCCAAAGTCCACACCTCAATGACAAGAAAAGATGCAAAATATGTATTTTGAGTACAAGTAATGAAAATAAACTTCTAAACATTGCAGTTCTTATTCGATCTAAACTCTGTCATTACATTACACATGAATTACTGAAATGGATAAAATAGAAACTATCCAACTTCACATTAGAGGACTACTGCGTAATTATATTGGGTGAAGAAGACTTTAGAATAACAAATTTTATTACGACATCATTCTAAATGTCCTACAGTTACTACAAGAAATCAACCACACTAATTTAGTTCTTTGTAAGCCAACATATAAATGCGACAACTTTTCTAACTTATACAATTCTAGAGTGGAAACATTTAATAACTTTCTTTATTTAGACATCGTGACGCATGAATACGCATACCTACTAGACAGCAACAAGAATCTCTTCTATGACTACACTACGTATAACAAATGGACTGGCAGAATTAATAATACTGGACTACAAATTATTTTTAAGGATATATTTGAATTAATTAGTGACATTTTTAATAACCAGATGGTATTGAAAGACACTGAATATAGCAAGGATAATCTGTCAAGTGGTGACCTTTTTCGTCACTAATTATCTCTATATAATGCACCAAAACATAGCAGGATTATTTAACAAATCAAATGCACTCACAGTTTGTTTGAATGAACTCATGGAAAAGGGCTTACAAGTGGATTTGATATGCATTACGGAACATTTTATGATGGAAGGCTATGAAAATCTGCTAAACATAACAACAACTATTGTTTAGCCGCTCACTACAGGAGAAAGGGTGCTAAGAGAGGGGGATCTTGTATCCTTGTTAGAAATGGACACGAATGGAAGGAATTAGTGCATATTTCAAAAATGTCAATAACTGGCAATTTCGAGTGCCGTGCCATTGAATTAACTAAGTGCAATACGGTTTTTGTATGTGTGTATCGAGTTCCAAATACGAGCAACCTTAATGCCTTTTTTAATAAATTTAAAACAGTCTTACAACACTTAAATTCTACAAAACGCTATAAAAATATTGTCATAGCTGGTGATTATAATATAGACATGTTAAAGAAGAATTATCAATCAATTGAGTTTGAATGCCATCTACTTAAATTTAACCTAAACCTAGCAATAAATGAACCAACACGAATTGTGAGTCAAACGTGTATTGATAATTTTGCGCATAATAACAACAAACAATGTAAGTATCTTGGAATTTGCTCTTTCAGACCATACGGCCCAGCTATTAAAATGCCCCGTAAATAAAACATGTATCATTGATAAATATTGTGCTATTATACGCAATTACAGCAGGGAAAACATATCTAAGTTTAAACGTTTTATAGGCAAACTTTGTTTCTCTGACATTTACGAAACTGATGATCCTAACACTGGTACCGATTTCCTTGTTCACAAACGAACCTAAATTTAAGTTAAGTGCATCTTTTTCTTTTTCGTTAAGAAGAGGACAGAAGATAAATTTTAGTTTAGTCCTGTCAAATTAATCAGCGCCTGTCACTACTCCATACAAGTTTAGATGTGATTAAAAACTTGCCCACTAAAATTAGGTCAATTTACGTCAAGTGCTGATTAATTTGACAGGACTAAACTAAAATTTATCTTTTGTCCTTTTCTTAATAAAATAGAAAGAAAAAGATGCACTGAGCTTAAATTTAGTTTAGTTTGTGAACAAGGGAATCGGCACCATTGCCTACAACAGTTTTCACGAAATATTTTCTTTATTTTATAACCTTTGTTTTCCTAAAACTAAAGGACAATGGGCAGTTCTGGGCGGTCGGCGGCCATCAACTAATTTAGTGTCAAATGATAGTACTATTATTTAGGAACATCTTTTACTATGGGCGTTTTACTGTATTCCATTTAGGAAAAAATTTAGACTAAAAAGGTATATACCTTTTTAGTCAATCTTCTATCGTCCACTCTCTTTTATGACCAAACCATCTATTATTACCTATTTATTTATATATTATTTTTAGTTATATTAATAAGAAGTTAATTTTTTTTTTTAGATTGAGTATAACGGCCTGGAATACGTTTGTCGACCATGCTGGCAGCGAGCTCAACGTGCTGTACAGCCTAATCCAAACCCTGCTCCGCATGAATGTGTACTTCAGATTGAAGAGTATTCTCGAGTGCCTAATAATTCAGCGTCTTGTATGTTTGAGAGATGCAGAAGTATTACACGTCATCGGATTCCAGAAAATATACGGATATCACTTTTGCTGGATTCCAACTTATATATACCAGAAGAAGCCACAGTATGTGAAACACATTTAAGATCTAATGACTGGGATGAGATTATATATAGTCCGAATCTGAGACATGATTTTAATAGTACTCATTTTATTCACATGATGAGTCTTATGAAAGCAGCTGTGTCAAGAAGAGCTATTTTAGATTTTGAAAATATTGAAAATATGGACACCAATGAAATATATATTCGATTAGGTCTTAGCCGAGAACAATTCACAGATATCTTGGAACAGACACCTTCCTTGACTAGTTTGCATTCCAAAACCACTCTAGCAATATATTTAATGAAGTTGCGGAGCGGTGAATGCAACGAGAGACTAGCCACGCTCTTTCAAATGAGTAGAAGAACGCTGGAACGGCATTTAAAAAAGCAAGAGATTGTTTATATGCTGAGTTCGTGCCTAGGGCACCTAGGGCATCTAGGGTTCGATCACGTCGACAGAAGAACGCTTATTGAACGCAACCTGTACGTACCGAATGCTTTATTTGGAAATCCAAACTCAACATTAGAAGACAGAAAAGCAATTGTAATAATGGATGGCACATACATCTACACACAGAAGAGTTCGAATTATTCTTTTCAGAGGAAAACGTATAGCTTACATAAATACTCAAACCTTGTTAAATCATTTATTATTGTAAGCTGCGATGGTTATATTTTAGATGTTTGTGGACCATATGCGGCTACTGACTCAGATGCAACTATTTTACAAAGAATGATATATAATGACGAAGGTACATTTCATTGGTTTTTTCGTCAAGGTGATGTTTTTATATTAGATCGTGGGTTTAGAGACGCCCTTCCCGATTTGTCCCAATTTAATTATTCTGCTTACATGTCTCAAAGTATAGGACGCGGTATAGATCAACTAACAACCGAACAAGCGAATAGGTCTAGATTAGTCACCATATGCCGCTGGGTGGTAGAAGTAATAAACGGTCGATTTAAGCGTGATTTTAAGTTGTTCCGCCAGGATTATTTTAATCGGGCTTTAAATGTTCGAAGACTTTAAAATAGCAGCTGCATTAATTAACGCTTTCCAGGAGCCGATACACGATAGCGTACATGCAGCTACATTTATAGACATTATAAATGACCGCTTAAATCGACCCAATCACCTGGCGGACTACATTGTTCGTAATAATATGAATAGACAAAGAGCAACATTCCAAAGCATCACTAGTGACCACCTTATTTTTGACGATTTTCCAACTCTTTCAGAGGATGATCTTATTTTGTTTGCTCTCGGTACGTATCAAATCAAGGTAGCCCGCAGTTATTATGCTGAGCACCTAGTACAGGGCTTGTATAATATTGAAGTGTACCGAGAGCAACAAACAAGTCTTAGCGAATATATAGCAGAGCAAGACGTTTGGTTGTTACGTGTTCGAATACAGTCAAGGCACGTAAGATCTAGGACCTATTATTCCTACATTATTATTGACCGACAAAGGAACGGAAGAGAAGCTATCGCCCATTGCTATTGTTCGTGTCTGAGCGGGAGGCGCACGGTCGGATGCTGCGCACATGTTATGTGCGTAGTATGGTATATAGGCTGGACAAGAAATCAACCCGAAGGGATTAGATTGCCAGCAGCAGAATTAAGTGTGATTTTAGAGCATGAGTAGGAGGAACTAGGCTAAACATGTTCTAAAATCACACTTAATTCCTTTTAAAAAAAAATATGTCTTAATTATTTTTATACATGTGGTCCTACAATACCTATACCTATTAATATAATAATTATGTAATAAATAATTAGATATAATAATAGTTTATTAAACATAACTTTTTTTATAACAAAATAAAGGTTTCATGTAGATTACAATACATAGTATGGTAATTGTGCTTACTAATAATACATTATGTGATTTATTATATAATAAATATCTTTAAGACTATATAGATTTGTTGTTTCACTTTCCTTTTGTATTTTTGCATTGAATATAAGCCAGAATAATAAGTAAAACGATATAAAGGTTCAAACGCAAAAATGTCTTTTATTCATTTTAGAAGTACACCACAGTAATAAGACTTGTCCACAATAATTGTAGGACTAAAGCACACCAATAAATGATAAAATCATTCTTGGCCGCGGACCGCACACGCTCCATACAAAATTGCCCATTGTCCTTTATTAAGAAAGCCAAGGTGGATATCAAGAGGTATTAAAACCTGTAGTAAAAAGAAAAGACAACTTTTGTGGATGTACAGATTAAAGCCAAGTCAGTTAAATAAAACTCGCTTTAAAGATTACTCTAAGCGTCTTAGAAAAATCATTACTCTGACACAGCGTTCACAGAATAACTTTAAAATCAAAACTTCACACAACAAATGCAAAACAGCCTGGCAAATAATAAATCAAGGAAAATTTATTTCACCTAAAAATTATATACTAAAAATTAAATCTGAAAATGACACAATTACGGACGCGAAACAAATAGCCAATTCATTTAATCATTACTTTATTAATAAAATACAACCTACAGCTTATTCTAGTAACAAAACTACATTGCCTTCCCTTTGTAATAAGAACTCGATGTTCATGGCTCCTTGCACACCACAACAGATACTAAAAATTATAATGGCTTTAAAGAACACAAATAGCGTAGGGTACGATGAAATATCTACCAAAATACTAAAGGCAGTAGCGTACGAAATATGCAGCCATATGTATCACATTATTAATCTTTCAATTGCCGCCGGCACTTACCCTGACGCACTAAAAATGGCGATCGTTAGACCAATATTTAAGAAAGTGGATAGAGAATTATAGGCCTATTTCACTGATTCCAATAATTTCTAAAGTTTTTGGAAAATTCTTTGCACAAGGAATTAAACGGTTACATAGAAAAAAAAAAAATATTATGTAACGAGCAAAAAGAATTTCGTGAAAATAAAACTATAGGTATGGCAATCTACGACTTTATATACACGGTATTGACAAAGATGGACAAAAGAACACATGTATGTTCTATCTTTTGCGACATGACGCAAGCATTTGACTACGTAAATCATGACATTATAATAAAAAAACTTGACACTTATGGAATAAGGGGTAATGTACTTAATTTAATCCAATCTTACTTAGACAATAGAAAGCAAAAGACTGAAATAACTAGAATCAATATAGCTACTAAAAAAGAAGAGATATATGTTTCAGATGAGCGTCACGTTAGCTTTGGTGTTCCACAAGGTAGTGTATTGGGACCTCCACTCTTTACTTTATACATCAATGACTTGCCCAAGTCAACTTCACATCCCATGACGCTATTCGCAGATGATAGTACAGTGACAATTGCTAATAATAATAATGACATAACCCAATATAAACTTAACATTTACGACTCTTTGACATCTTTAATACAATGGTTAAACTATAACAATTTAAAGATTTAATTAAAACTAAGATCATGCATTTTAGCCAGCGTTTGACAAGGAATAATTTGGACATAAATATTGATAATAAAACCGTTGAAAGTGTTAATACAACTAAATTCCTTGGACTAATCATTGACAAGAGACTGGACTGGAAATTACATATAGAGAATGTCTGTAAAAAAAATTGTAGTACGTCTTTTGCCTTGCATTCCCTAGCTGCAGTCGTTAATGTGGATATAATGTGGACCATGGCTTAGCTGCGTCTCACTTAAGATACGGCATAATCTTTTGAGGAAATTCTACCGTTTTTAACATCGCGTTCAAGGCCCAAAAGAGATGCATTAGGTCAATGTTTAGGTTGAAGAATGATGATCCTTGTAAACCGTATTTTATAAAATACAAGATATTAACTTTGCCTTGTCTGTATATCCTCGAAACTGTTATGTTTGTTAAAGCGAATCCCAAATTATTTCCATGTTTACAGGACGCAGTCCCACGGAATATGAGCATAATTTTCATATATTCTGGTAAAACTGCACTCATGCGCAAAAGTTTCATCTGCATGGCTCCAACTATGTTTAACAAGCTACCTAAGCGTTGGAAGGAGCTAAGTATCAATGCGTTCAAACGTCTGTTGATAGTGTTTTTATCGCAAAAGGTTTACTATAGTTTGACATTAATTTTATCTATTGATTATAAGTAGTAATGTGACTAAAATATTTGTACGCCAATATATTATAAGGCTAAACATGATTGGACTTTAATGTAACTGAATAAGATCTTGCATGCTCTTGTATGTGTATACCATGTGTATACAAATAAATGAATCTTATCTTATCTTAAAAATATGATACAACAAAATGAAAAACATTTAGTCGGTTTATGGAAGAATCAGATGTCGATTGTCGAATCAGAGTATAACTTGTTGAAAAGAACAGAATAAATCATGGCAAAACAACATAAAATAATGAATAAACATCTGAATACGCTGGATAATATCACAAACAAATGACAACGAGAGATAAACAACATATCCTTAATTCAAGAATTTACCATGACAGTCCTAACAGCCAGTAATTTACCGCATAACTTAAAAATAACTCAAAACATTCTACTTGATATCCTAACCAATGTCCACCATGGACAGGTTAACATTCATCTGCCTACCCTGGAACAGCTCTAAAAGGAACTTAAAATTATGTCGGGGCATTTAACTGATGATCTAATATTGCTTATTGAACCGCACGATATTCGAAAGCTGTATTCTCTGATAATCATTAAAGCACGAATAACTTAAGAATATTTCCTCTTCCAAATAACATTCCCACTTATCAGTAGAGACTGATGTAAGTTGTATAAAATACATCTTTTACAACACCAGACGAACAACACCATGACAGAGTTGATCCCGTGTTCAGAATATGTCACTACGGATCGAAAATGAGACTCATTCTTAACAATTACGTCAAAAGAACTATCACTATGTAAACAAGAAGATGATAAGTTTATGGGTAATTAATTGGAAAAGCCAGTATACCAACTTAACAACGAGAACAACTTTTGTGATCGCAACCGAGAAACAGGTGCCTTGCACCTACAAGGCACGAAGATCCAGATGTGAAAACAAATGGACATCGCTAATAAACCCGTTACTATTCTTGTACCATTGCTGCACCATTTATGCCGTCAAAATAATCTGCGGCGAACAGATAAGCAAGATACAATTGAGCGAAGCTGGTGTAATTTACTAAGAATCAGGTTGCCTGCTGAAGTCAGGATTTTACTCTGAACATTTAGAGTCAAAAGAAAAACAGATTTGATATGAGCCCGGACATTTTTATACCTGAGATGGATCAGTTAAACTTCATCATTAACAGCACTATGCCTTTAATAAACATACAAGACGTAACAGACTCAGGCGTGATGAAGTACGCCTTAAAAAAGCTACACAAACGAATCGACGACATGAAAAATAGCCAAGTGGAAGTAGGAGAAACATTATCCACTCATGACATCCATTAGTATGCAATAATAATACATCCTGGTCGCCGCGCTTCAACCCACCAGAAGAGTTAGTGATGTGAACGTCAATAGTGTTAGTGTGTGGCAAAACATGAATGAACGTCATTCTAGTGCAACACATACATATGGTGAAGTAAACAATACAATGGTGAGTAGGGCGTGTCCTCGCTTGCCTAGGAATCCTTTAGGAACAATAAGCTCTTAATTTTATTTCAAATCATATTTACTTTTGTTCTATTGACATTTTAATCTTAAGTTGGCTTGTTTTCACTTTGTATACATTATTATCATGATCATTCCATTATTTTACTAACACAATATTGTTTCATCTCAGCATCCCTATCTTTCGTGGCTCGGAATATGTTCGGTGTTTTCACCGAATACCTTAGTTAGCAGTATCGACGTGACGCGTTAACTTAATTTTATTACTTATTATATTATATTAGATGCAGTGCACTTTTGTCTACCCCGTTAGCCGGGTGTATTCATCAACATTGCCTTAACATTTTAACACTAAGAACAGTTTGAGAGTGAGTCAATAAATAGTGTTCAACATTAACATTTGTTTCTCCTCAATAACACCAACACATTGCTACGTACCCTAACATATTTTGGTCCTTCGAGCCGGATCAAGCGTCGCGAAAATTTGGAATTTGGGTGTGCAAGGTTCTGAACTATCAACAAACAACAGTATGTGTACCTCGTGGGGTTGCCGGAGCGAACATTGGAGCAGAACAGTGAAGTAGCAGCAAAGGCTGAGTACTAACAGCAGAGAATGCAAGTAATAAATTTCCTTATTTTTAGTCAGTAGTTGTTTTTAATTCATAATGGACTGCATTTTAACACCCTATAACAATGTTGGAACTCATTGAAACGCTATTCACACCCGAAATGAATCGAATATGAGTATATTATGACATGAACATTTTGTAAACTTTCTAAAACAGGAGCCTGGTTTAAAAAAAACGGGGTGCAAGCAAAATACATACGAATAATTAAAAACGTATACACAGCGAGCACAGCACAAGTTAAACTTGAATCTACGGGTAACGAATTTCCTATTAAAAGAGGTGTACGCCAAGGAGATCGTATATCACCTAAATTATTTTCAGCAGTGCTGGAGATGATCTTCAGGAATCTAAACTGGACCAAAAATGGCCTCAATATAAATGGCGAAAATCTTAACCATCTACGCTTCGTGGATGATTTGATTTTGTTCTCAGAGGACGCTGGAACTCTGGAACTAATGTTGCAGCAACTATCCGGTGAAAGTGCTAAGGCCGGCCTAACAATGAACCTAACTAAAACCAAAATTATGACGAATTCCCAACAAACAGTAACCAACGAACAAATAACATAACGAACAAATAAAATATGTAAATGAATATATATATATTTGGGTCAACTTATATCTACAGATGATTGCGTGAATAAAGAAATAGAACGAAGAATAACTAATACTTGGAAACGGTTTTGGTCTCTTAGGGAAATAATGAAGGATAAAGATATGCCAATGCCGTGTGCGAGAAGTTTAAATAAATAAATAAATAAATGAAAGGAAAAAAGAAAGTATATGAAATACGCATTATGCCATGCTTACTATACGGGTGCCAGACATGGGCGTTAACAGAACTACAAGAAAATAAATTAAAAGTCTGCCAAAATGCAATAGAAAGGAGTATTTTAGGTATAAAAAGAAGAGATAGAGTGAAATTACAAGAAATTATAAAGTTAGTAACAGAATGGTATCCGAGGGATAGCAAAAGAAAAAGAGGCAGACAAACCAAAACATGGGAAGATGACTTCAAGAAAATAGCTGGTCCGGTATGGACCCGTTTAGCAAGAGACAGGAATACGTGGAAATTTTTAGAGGAGGCCTTTGTCAACAGACAAGCTGTTCCACACAAACATCCAGTTGCCGATCATTCAAATACAAGCTAGAATTGATTAAATTAATTTAGTTTTAGTAAGTAGGCATGTATTAATTGTAAGAAGGAAACAGAAACAGCAATAAAGGCTATTTTATTTAATTTATTTGTTTTATTTTATTATTTATTATGTTGAAAATTTTGTATTAGAAATTTTACCTCAGTAGGAATAAAGCTTTTATGTTGCTCGCAACTTTTCTGGCACTATGGAATCCTGCACTGTTGCAGACATGTTTTATATTCATGATAAACAAAATATGCGCAACGTATTGGGTGAAAAAAGACTCTTCCCGAAGCCGTCATCTACGCATTCTGTACACTAATGTTTTGAAGTTTCGGGCAAAAATGTTGCGCAATGGTTTCTGAAATTTGATTCAAATAAATAATTAATTTTGTAATGAGATGGACTACGTTCGACTTGCAAACATTGCGAACATGACTTGATTGTTGACTTGCAAATATGTAGTATTGATCATCTTAACAGTGCGGTATGTGGGGTGCGGGGAAACTGTTGTGCATAGTGTGCGCGGTGCGCTAGAGCGCGGCGAGCTCCTTCTTGACGATCTGCATGTACTCGAGCGCGGCGTCGGCGAGGTCCTTGTCGCCTGTGGTGGCTTCCATCTCGGAGGCGGACTGCGTGGGGCTGCCTTCGTCGGCCTGGCGCTGCTTCACCTTGATCTCGCGCAGGCGTGCCTCCAGGATGCGCTCGCGCTTAGCCTCGCGCTCCAGTATCTGCGTATACGAGCACGTCACTAGGTGCGAGCCTGCTGCATGTCATCTCGAGACACCGATACGTAACTTACCAGCGTCAGCAGAGTTTTGTCGTTTTTGTCCGAATCAGCCAAACTCGCTGACAGCTCTTGCATGTAAATGTCCCCTTTGGCACTTCCGCATATCACCAATGTGCCCTGTAGGACAACACGCTATTAGTGAAATAATAAAGGCAGTGTTCACCTTAGGGTGCGTGCAGAAAACTTCCTCGTGTATCTAATAGCTGCTCGTTCCCTGCAAATACGTTCGAGGGAAACAGCAGTCGTCGGGCGGTTGACTAATGGCGATGCACCCTGGGCACGCCCAGGGTGCAACGCCATTAGTCAATAATCCAAAAGTCAATGCCAATAGTCTCTCCATGTTTCGGAGAGGGTATTGACTGTACGAAATTCTGCGTGGTGGGGAGCTTAATGCTCGATCGTCGGTCGTCCACTCTCCTCTCTGCTTACAGAGGGCAAGTCGAGTGGGCGCAGAGTGGCGGCATTCACTGTGTACTCACCCTGCCAGCGAGCTAGCAGTGGGAGAACCGATTCTCCTGACTGCAACCGTCGAAATCGTAATCCGTAAAGAGATCACAGTCATGTTTTGTGACTTGGAACGGGACGAGGATCTTGGCTTGGTCACCCGGATTGCGAGGAAGATAACCTCTATAAATCATCAATACGTGTGTGGACACTCATACGCACAGTACGCGCCACTCGAAAGAAATAGATCGCCAACCTTTTTACGTTTTTAGTTCGGTCCAAATTATAGAATTTTGAAAATGAAATCGTGCGCAGTTTGTAACGTGCAGTTTAACGATGGCGTCCACTGTGGCAGTTGCAAGAAACACCTGGATTTTGGATGTGCAAACATCTTAGAAACCGGATGGAGAAAGCTGGGTGCCAATAGGATGGCACAATGGAAATGCCCCACTTGCAGGACCTCATCACCAGTGGTGCCTACCCCTGAACCTGCGTCGCTGGATACCATTTTAAGTGAGATACGTGACATGAAGTGGCAGCTAATTAACTTGCCGACCTTGGTTGACGATATTCGAGTGATCAAGGATGAGTTGGCCGACCTTAAGTTGACATATGAGGGCACTGGTGGAAGGCTCGTCGATTTTGACACAAGACTCGTGGAAGTTGAAGCAAAAGTGTCTGAATTTGATAAGCTTCGGAATCAGTGAAATGTTTACAGACTGACTTGGCGAACACGAAGTATCTACTCTCGACATATGAACAGAGATCCAGGCTAAACAACGTCGAAATTAAGGGGGTTCCTATAAAGAAGGATGAGAACTTGTACTCTATTATCGAAGCTATCGGCCGTAAAGTTAACTACAGCTGTCCCAAAACCCAGGTGAACTATATTTCAAGGGTCCCAATTTTTGGTTCCAATGAAAAGCTGATAATAGTGAGTTTTCTAAACCGGTATGTTAAGGAAGATTTTATTGCGGCGGCACGCGCCAGGAAGGACCTATCCACCTGTGACATCGGGTTTCAAGGTTCATCTCAGCGTGTGTATGTTAACGATCACCTAAGCGTGGAGTACAAAAAGCTTTTATCCAAAGTTAAAATCAGTGCCAAGGACAAACATTATGAGTACGTATGGGTTAAACATTGTAAAATTCATATAATTAAAAAGAATAATTCGAAAGTTTTTATTATAAGGAAGGAGTCAGATTTAAACTAAATTGTCTAATGTGCTTCCTAATTGTTACACCTACTTTCCTATTTTGCTATAATATTTTACTGCAATGGCTCAAAATGCTTAATACAATTTGGCTCATAATAACTTTTTGCAAAAGGTTTAACACCCCTGCCGTACTAATGAGTTCGACACCTTTCTTTTGTTTTGTTACTTGTATGCTTTGTATTCGTTATCGCGCTGTTTACTTTGAAGACTTGCCGCACTATAATATGTTTTACTCTCTCGCACTTGCACGCACCACTCACTATTGCTTGCTTTTTCGCACGGCTCTGTTTACTACGTAACATCGTATGATCCTTGCGCTCGTGCAAATCTTATTGACTTTTACCTTCACTATACTTATTTAATTTTATTATACCTTATTCTACATTGTTATTTAATGAAATGCTTTATTATAATGGATTATACTCAATTATTAGTTTTGGCTTTTAATGGCTCCTAAGTTAAATATATATTATCAAAACGTTCGCGGGCTCAGAACTAAAAGTGATACTTTCTATCGTCAAATGTTGCTAAACTCATATGATATTATTGTTCTTACAGAGACATGGTTATTACATGGAGTTTTAAATTCCGAATTCTTTGATGGACGGTACATTGTGTGGCGTCGTGATCGGGATTTTGTTTTGACCGGGCAATCGCGTGGTGGGGGTGTGCTTATTGCTACACGTAGGGAACTTTCAGTTATATGCCAACCTACCTTATTCTACAGCAGAGGATTTATGGCTCAGCGTACGAGTGAAAAATTCTAATACACGTAAATATCTTACCCTACATATTTATGTTGTTTATTTATGTCAGCAAAACTTAGGGCTTTCTTTTTCTTTACAACTTCGCAATAACCTCACAAAATTAAACCAACTAGTTATGAGCAACTCTTCTGATACATTTCTCATCATTGGTGATTTTAACATGAGCGGTATTATCTAGGTCCTATTTGAGAATCTATCGCTCGTCCCAATGAACCGGATTGGTCCTGACGAAGTTTTATTTGGTGACGAATTATGTACCCTAAATTTTACTCAATACAATGGTGTTCGCAATAGGTATGGTAAAATTTTAGATCCAGTACTTTCTAACCAATTAGCTATTGTGATTGAAAGTTCAAGTCCGCTGGTTCCCATCGACGCCTACCATCCAGCACTAATAATTAATATGGATTTCGTTGAGGCTCCTGTATTAGAGTGCGCGTTACGGACGCAATATCTGTACGACAAGGGTGACTATGAATCTGTCAACAAAGACATTTCCACGACTGACTGGAAATCCGAGTTTGCGACACGATCAATTGATGAATCATTAAACTTTTTCAACCAAGTTATTCTCAATTAACACTCAAAATACATTCCACAAAAATTACATCGTAGCAAAACTTATCCAACTTTGTACAATTCGGCATTAATTAAAACAATTAAAGAAAATACAAATATTTTAAGAAATTCAAGACGTACGGCAATATAGCGGATGAGTCAACATTTAAGCTTCTTCGTGAAAGGTTGTAGGTATTAGAATCGCAATGTTATGAAAACTACTTGAATTTAACCGAAAAATCTATTGAAGAAAATCCTAAATATTTTTGGACCTTCGTTAAAAAACGAAACAACTCAAATGCAGTTCCGAGCACTTTAAATTATAATAACGAAGCGTTGCGTACCGGTGAAACAATATGCGAAGCGTATTCTATACGTACTTTCACTCTACATTTCTGAATACTAGCCCTAGTCATGGAATTTCTTCCAGTCTATCTGATATACAGGGTGATTGGAAGATGGGTGCAAAGCTTTAAGGTGAAGATAGTATAGACAATTTAGAACCATTTAAGCCATGGTTGTCTTAGACGAAGTCTTACCATTTTTTTTTAACCAAATTTTTAAGTTTTTTTTCGGAAATTCTCAAAATTTAATGTAAACTTCATAATTATGGCCAAATTGAATGATAAAGGAATTATTTTTTTATTTATTTAATTAAAGTAATGTGTAAGCAACCAAGCAACACATGTTTTAGGCTTCTGTGTCATTAGACATTTTTTTTACAGATATTTAAAGCTCAGAAAAAATAAAAAAAATGTACAATACGTCTTTTAAACCTTATTTAAAAAAAAAACGGAGGGAGCTTTTTTTGTTCAAACCTTTTTGAAGACATGCTTGATAATCGCTCTTTCTTTTGAGGTATTATTTATGCGGATATCTTACAAATTATTGGAATTAGGACCTACAAACCAATTCGAGGGAGAAATTTTAAATTTTAGGCATAGACTGCCTAAAATTTAAAATTTCTGCTTAAACAAAACACAAAATTTTTGCTTAAAATAATACTTTATGTGCTCGAAATGATAACATTGTTCAATTCTAAGAATTTTTGGCACATGCAGGAACCAATTGAGGGGAACCCAATGAGGGGATTCTCTAAACAACGGCCACCGAGCGCGGTGCGACGGCATTTCCAGGTAGAACGCCCAATGAATAGCAAAAAGCGATAAGAGTTGGTTTTTACAGCAAAATGGTCTTAGTTACTGAGGCAACAAAGTCGTTTTTCGTTAGTCAGGGTCAGTCGGTCTGTGATGAAGCCGTTACATCTTTTACTTATTAGTCAAACTACTGCCCTTGTGAGTGGACGTTGTCGTGTTGATTCACAATTTACCGTGTTCAGTTGTAACCCTTTGCGTTCCTGCACGTGTTGTTTGCGTTAGTTTTGAACTTTTTTGTTTCACCGTGTCCAGTCGTAGCCTCGCGCTCCTGCACGTGTTGATTTTTGACTTAATTGTGTTGAGTTGACATTTAGTGCGCACCTACGCCGTTTTTCTTAATTGTTAAGTGACTATGGCTACTTTTTCCAATCAAGAATATGCGGATATCGTATTTATGTACGGTAGAGCAGACGGCAATGGATCTTTGGCGCGACGGATGTATCAAGAGCTCTATACGAATCGCAGGATACCGAATGTCCGAGTGTTTTACAACACGTTTCGTCGTCTTGCCCAAGATGGGTTTCACCGCGTGGAACCTGGAGTCAACCCGGGCAGACACGAAACTGCCGTCGACGAAGACATTTTAGCAGCATTTCAAGCGGATCCTACTACCAGTACTAGAGCAGTAGCTCGAAATTTAAACATTTCTCAATGGAAGGTGTGGCATACAATGCACCAAAATGATAAGTATCCGTTCCATGGCAGGTCTAGTAGAGCAAGATCCTCAAAGAAGAATTCAGTTCTGCCGTTTCCTCCTCAACAGAGACATCGAAGATGCGTGGTTTCTGAAATCAATCTTGTGGACGGATGAAAGTAAATTTTCAAGGGAAGGTATTACAAACTTTCACAACATCCATGAATGGGCCGACGCAGACAACAATCCACATTTTAAGAAGCAGGTGTCATTTCAGATGAAATTCTCTGTGAATGTATGGGCTGGAATAATTGGCAGAACATTGATTGGGCCCCTCTTTTTGCCTGATCCATTGAATGGCGAAAATTATTTGCAATTTCTGCAAATTGATTTACCACTGCTGGTAGAGGAATCAGGTGTCCCGATCTTCGAAAGAGACCGAACAGTCATCTTTCAGCAAGACGGCTGTCCAGCGCATTGGACTTTAAATGTAAGGGAACACCTCAACAATTGCTTTCCTGATAGCTGGATCGGCAGGGATGGACCCATCCCTTGGCCCGCTCGCTCCCCAGATCTGACCCCGTTGGACTTTTTCGTGTGGGGCCGGGCCAAGGAACTGGTGTATAACAACATAGAAATAAACACTAGAGAAGAATTGATACAAAGAATAAATTCAGCGTTTGAGAGAATGAAGCAGGAGATGATGTTGAAAATAACGACTACAGAAGTTAGAAGACGGGGCCGTGCTTGTATTAGGAATCACGGCCGTCATTTTGAACATGAAAAATAAATAATTTTAATTCAAATGTCGTTTTAATTAGTCTGCCTAAAATAAAAAATTTCTCCCTCAAATTGGTTTGTAGGCCCTAATTTCAATAATTTGTAAGATATCCGCATAAATGATACCTCAAAAGAAAGAGCGATTATCAAGCATGTCTTCAAAAAGGATTGAACAAAAAAGCACCCTCCGTTTTTTTTTTTAATAAGGTTTAAAAGACGTATTGTACAATTTTTTTATTTTTTCTGAGCTTTAAATGTCTGTAAAAAAAATGTCTAATGACACAGAAGCCTAAAACATGTTTTGCTTGATTGCTTACACATTACTTTAATTAAATAAATAAAAAATGAATTCATTTATCATTCAATTTGGCCATAATTATGCAGTTTACATTAAATTTTGAGAATTTCCGAAAAAAAACAAAATTAAAAATTTGGTTAAAAATATTTGGTAAGACTTCGTCTAAGACAGCCATGGCTTAAATGGTTCTAAATTGTCTGTACTATCTTCGCCTTAAAGCTTTGCACCCATCTTCCAATCACCCTGTATATAGCATTGTGGTGAACGTTGAAGAGGTTTCTAACTTGCTCCGCAAGTTGGATACTTCTAAAGCGGCTGGCCCAGACAATATTTCATCCAAATTTCTTGTACGATGTTCGACTTCTATTGCCCAACCTGTCTCGATTCTCTTCAGGAAATCCTTGGATACTTGTGTGGTGCCTGAACTTTGGAAGTCGGCTTTCATAACGCCTATTCACAAAAAAGGAGTTAAAACCGAAATTGTAAACTACAGGCCGATATCCAAGCTCTGTATTTTGGCAAAGATCTTTGAAAGGATCATCTATAACCAGGTGTATAGTGCTCTTAAAAATTCATTTAGTTCCTTTCAACATGGTTTTTTTAAAAGGGAAGGTCTACCGCCACCAACTTAATTCTGCTCAATGATTTTATTACTGACGCTATGGATAACGGTAAGCAGGTCGATGGCATTTATACTGATTACAGTAAAGCTTTGATCGGATTGACCATGACATTTTACTATCAAAGTTACATGGTACGGGAATACGAGGTGATTTACTCAGGTGGTTTTCTTCTTATCTGGAGAACAGGTCCCAAGCAGTAGTATTAAGCAATTATATGTCTGGTTGGGTGCCTATACCTAGTGGAGTCCTAGTGGAGTGGTTCTCTGCTCGGCCCATTACTTTTCATTATCTATATAAACGACATCGACTCTTGCTTGATTTCATCCAAACTGCTGTGTCTATGCCACAATATCATCACATGTAGACGTGATTGCACTTTAAGATGATTTACGTCATCTGGAGTATTATTGTCGTGGAAGTAAGCTTGATCTTAACACTGCTAAATGCTCAGTTCTAACATATTCTCGAAAGCGCGCAATTATACCTTCATCGTATTCTATCTTGGGTGATCAAGTACTACCTAGAACGTATTCCATCCAAGATCTGGGGGTATATCACGATTCTAAACTAACTTTTGAATTTCATGTTGATGCCATAGTCGCTAAAGCATCTAAAGCACTTGGTTTCATAATGCGGCTGTCCAGGTGCTTCACTCAAGTCAAAACTTTAAAATCCTTTACTGTACTTTTGTTAGAAGCCATTTGGAATACGCGTCTGAAATCTGGAATCCATGTTATCACAAGTACATTGATCGTATAGAGAGCATCCAGAAAAGGTTCATCAAGTATTTGTGTTATCATCAGAAAGTACCCTACCAGTCCGAAAGATTACCTCAAACTCTGTAAGAAGTATCATATATTACCCCTAATTAATCGACGAGCAATCTCTGACTGTATTTCATTATTAAAAATGTTTAATAATTCTATTAATAATTCCGATATTCTATCCAAATTTTCGTGTCCCATTTACCTCTACGAATTACAGGCAAAATTCATTTATAGTGCGTGCAAGTAGCAACTTTAATAACATGTGTAAACGGCATGATTTTGACCCTTTCATAACAGGTGTGTCCTGGGCCAGAAAGTGCCTGAGCCTTGACTTTTTTCATTAAGATTTTGTATGTTCAGGTTTTTATTCTTGTATTGAATATGAAATGTGAATTTAGTTTAAGCTTGAATGTTATACTAGTTTTTGTTTTCTCTTTTTTTTGGTAGCTGTATTGTGCTGTTCACACTCCTTTCCTATCTGTTTTTAGAAGTGAAGACTTTTAATTGGCTGTCAGTCTCACATACAATTTTTTTATTCTGTTTGTTTTAGCTGTAAGTCATCCATAGTTAATAAATAAATAAAATAAATAAATAAAAAATCCTCTAATATCAAGGTTTGGTGCGCGGCGAGAGTATGAATGGCTGAGGAGTAGTGTTATCTGCAACTTTTTAGTTGTAGGTGGCGCATCAGTCGCGAGCGCACTCCCAGCCAGGGTACCAGTGGATCCACTGGTTGGTTTAAAAATGTACACTTGCCTAGGAACAGGTGAACCTAGGTGTACTGATTACATCCCCCATACTCGTGGAAATAAGTAAGCTAAAAAAAACTGGCCAAGTGCGTGTCGGACCACGCACAATAAAGGGTTCCGTAGTTGGAATTACTTGGGATGAATTTATCACTAAAACAAAGTTAACACTGTAGTTGAAAAATATGTTATACATACATAGATATACGTCAAAGTCAATTCTCCAACTGCAGATTTAAGTTGGTCGACTATTAGGTACTCGTTAACTTTTATTTCTTTTTTATCATTTAATGAAGATCTATAAGACTTATAAGTAATTTTAATCTAACTTAATGTTTTACGTGATAATTATTTTAAAACTTAGAATAGTGTTGTTTGTACTTTACACAAGTTCGTTCCACTTTCTTAGAGTCTGATATAATAATATAAATTTATTTAATTAATTTATTTAATTTAGTGTCTACCTAGTGTAAATAGTTAGTAGCATCAATATTGTATATGTGTCTTTTAAATTTATGATAATGGTTTTTTTTTGAGTTTATAATATAAACACTTTGTTCATGTGTGTCATACTTGTGTGTCATTATGTGTGTCATACTTGTGTGTCTACACTGTTTACACTACACTAACTCAAAAGGTTTTGTTCGTTTTAGTCTTCGCACTATATTTGTTTGGTCTAACAGCTGGATTGCCTCGATGTTCACATGTTGGTGGAGTTGGTGTTCATGAGCCTCAGCAAATTTTTGGATTATGTTGGTGACCTTATTCTGGAATGTTTGAATAATTTTGATGTTGGTCGGTTTAGTACAGCCCCACAGTTGGATGCCATAGGTCCATATTGGCATAACAATATGCTTATATAATAAAATTTTGTTATGTATCGATAGGCAGGACCGTCGTTACCCCGTCCAATCAACCAATACATGTTTTTAAAACGCATGTCTAGATCCTGTCTTTTCTCTTTAACGTGCGCTTTCCAGCGCAGTTTTGCGTCAAGCGTTATGCCAAGGTATTTAGCTGCTTTTTCGTATGGCACTTGCTGGCCATTTATGAAGATTGGGTGGTAATGAAAATTCCTGTTGGTGAAATCAATGTGAAGTGACTTCAATTCATTTTTTTTTAAACGTTGCGCCACACTAGGAATTTCTTCCTGTATCGTGGGTGCGTTACAAACATAGAAACTCACAAACAAACACCCAGACCCGGAACAATTACTTGCAGATCATCACTTGCAGATCATACAAATATTTGATCCGTGCGGGGATCGAACCCGCGACACACAGCCATTACGCCAACAGTGTCGTCAATTTGATTCTCCATTTTTGTGCCAAGTCGTGAAATTTATTTACAGCGATTTGTACCTTTGTTATTGCTTCCATATGGCATGACCCTGTAGCCATAATGGCAGTGTCGTCCGCAAAGGTTGCAATAGTAATATTTTCTAGCTCTGTTATATCATACGTGTACAACAGGTAGAGGACTGGGCCCAGCACACTACCTTGGGGCACGCCAGCTTTAATCATTTTTAACATGGAGAAGGCATCCTCGTGCCTTACTCGAAACATTCTATCTGTAATGTATGATTGCATGATATCGGCAAAATCATTGGGCAGCATAAGTCTTAGCTCGTATATCAAACCCTTATGCCAAACTCTATCAAAAGCTTGTGCCACATCTAAAAATACTGTGGAGCAGACTTCTTTATTTTCAAGCGTTCTTTCAATGATGTTGGTAATTCTATGTACTTCGTCTACTGATGAGTATTTCTCTCTGAAACCAAAACTGATGGTCAGGGATCAGGTTTCACTCGGTTATGATAGGTTTTAGGCGTTTTAATCACAATTTTTTAAACAGCTTTGATAATACAGGCAACAGGGAAATTGGCCTGTATGATGATGCTTTGTGGGGTGGTTTACCGGGCTTTGCAATCATAATCACTTCAGCAACTTTTCATGGCTCTGGAACATGCTTTAGCATGAATGCAGCATTGATGAGTCTAGTAAGCTTATTTACAGCAATCATATTTTCTGTTTATATGCCTACCGACTCCAGAGACAATTTACTTGAGTCTACAGAATATTTAGGTGAGATTAATGCCGTAATTGAAAGTCACAATGTAGAATCAGTGTACTTACTAGGTGATTCAGATCGATCAGTTTTGGTCGTGTATTGACATGCAGTTGCTACCAATAGATGTTGCCAGCGATGGTTAGATCACTGTGTCGTCACTGAAGCTGCAAGTCACTCAGTATTAAGTAGCTCAGTTTTATATGATACATACTGGTCTGATCATTTACCCATTTTATTAAAGTGTAATTTTAACCTTTTAAAATCTAAGTTAAGTACGTCTACCACGGCTCGCGAAAATAAAATAAAATGCGTGATAGTGAACAGATTGGTATGTATCATGATAGCTGTAATTCTAAGTTAAAGGACATTGACTTTCCTAGTAAATTCACCTACTGTGCCGATCAAATGTGTAGTGATTCTACACATAGATCAATAATAAATAAAATGTATGACAAAATTATGTTGGTACTTTCTGAAGCCGCAGAATGTAGCTATAATGTTAGAATGAAACGGCGAGGAAAATATGTTACGGGCTGGAATAGATATGTGCGCGGCGCTCACGAGAGGGCGCGACTTTGTTACCACATATGGTTATCTTACAATAAACCGACATCCGGTGGTATTTACAATGACATGTGTGATTTTAGACGATCTTTTAAATGCAAATTGAAGTGGTGCCAAAATAATCAACAGCAAATAAAAATGAATATTATTGCTGAACACCAAGCCAATAATAATTTTAATAAGTTTTGGAAGTCGAGAAGGTCGTTCGTCAGACGTCGCAGTGAACGGTCGTGTCGTAGTTTTCTCCGTCAGATCCCCAAATATATATTTTTTTTTTGTTATTGTGCACCGCACCGTGCGTGACAGATGGGTCGAGTTTGACCATTCGGAACAGTGTTTATTTTGTTGTGTCTTGGTGTCGTTAAATAAAATCGCTAGAGCTGTACAAGGCTGAGGCGATCTAGGCCTATGTACGCTCCGGATCCCAGGCGAGCGAACCTGTCCAAGCTAATCTGGTGAGATCTTTCCATATCTGTTAGGGATCTGCTGAACAGTCCCGCTTTTACTGTAATGCGTGTGTGTCAATCTTAATCATCTTTTTAATCCGTGAATCCTCAACATTTACTCTGGGGTGCTGTTGGATGGTAATTGAACCTTCGAACAATTATTGATCGAAGGTTCTAACTAACTGATTTCTTGTATTTTATAATCATATATTATGCTATATTTAATGCAATGATTTAGTGAATAAGTCGTTGGTGTGTCAATAAATAAATAAATAACATTAAGATAAAGTCCCAGAAAACACTTTAAACAAATTGACTTTCTCCTCCTGCAAAAGTCACCAGTTAGCAAATTACCAATTCTTGCGAAAGGTCGTAAATCAAGACTTATTAGACCCATGTGTGCCCGTCAAAGGCCCTGTCGAATTCCAGTAACAACCACAAAATCCCTTCATTACAAAATACATCTCTTCACAAAAAAAAAGCTCTTACAAATGCTAGCCAGTGCACCCATGGCGCCCCGTTTTTTCTCTGTGTGTCCCAAATCCGCACGTGCACAGCTTATTCACGCCAAATTTATTACCCAAAAAAAGCTTTTAAAATGGCAACAATTGTTTCCATGGAACGGGACGGTAACTGCTTATTCAGAGCAATAAGTCACCAAATTAATTACATAATGAGGCTTACCTTCGACCACTTGTTTATACGACGAGACCTTGCTACATATGTTTCGGTTAACCGAGGTGGTGACAGAATTCACTTAGTACTTCTTAATAATATTCAAGACTTTCTTCCTAATAGCAATCTTTCCCAGGAACAAAGGATAGCAAAGTACATGACGGCACAGTTCAACGAAATGGTTTGGGGAGGAGAGGATATTCTGATCGCCGCGGCCGAATTTTATCTTGTAAATGTAAACGTGCACTTATGTAGCGAAAATACCTGCCGGCGAATCACTACCTGGCAGCATATACGTGTTCTATAAAGATCAGCAATATGATAGCTGGGTCACACACGAAGTAGAACAATACAACAATAACACGCAAACTCCAAAGCAGGAATCCTGGCTCAAAAAACACAGCCCCAAATAATACCACCCGAACAAATAGCATCAACATTACGCTCACCGATGTCAGATGAATTCGCGGATGAGACAGGATACACAATACTTAGAAATCCACCTACTGACGCAATTAAGTACACTTGCCCAGACTTGCGTATTGCAAGATGGAACGTCCGAGGGGCTTCGAAACCGGCCAAAAAAGGTTAAAATAGATGCTGAACTTTATCAAAAGGGGATTCATGTAGCATGCCTACAAGAAATAAGGATGAACTTAGGAACATTCAACTCTACACACTACCAATGGCATCTATCTGGAACCACAGGGAAAGCACACCGGGGACTTGCAATTCTAATTAGAAAGGATGCCCAAATAGAAACGAAAATCAGGAAAAAAGATTCAGACGCAATGTCGATTACTCTTAAAGCTTGTATGGGAAGTGACGAGCATGCTTCTCTTTATATAATCAACTCTCACATCAACAGCTGTACTTCTAAAGCAACCAGATCCTTTACAGGTGTATTAACCCATTAATTCCCAAGGGTAAAAATAAAAACATATTTATTGGTTTTATTGTTTATTACGTTTACAAATACATCCAAAAAGATAAAATTATAGTAAAAAAAAATATTGAATAATCAGTTTACATTCCGCAAAATGTTGCGTCTAAGCAACGTTGGGATTACTGGACTTAAATTTTACTATCAAGTCTAACAACGTTGGAGTATTAGCGTGAGTGAAACATTTTAAAACAATCGGCATGAAGATGTACTTGACATTTTTTACACATATAAATTGTTGTACTTCGACACTGTCGACATCTTCTTCGACGTTTATTTTCGTGCTCTTCTATGACATGACCAATATTATCGAAGCGAATATTGGAAGGTAACGCATTTTTGGATGGACTTCCTAGATTTGTATTTGAATTACCCAAAAAGTGCGAATTATCTGCAAGTTGGGCTTCTTCGGTTTTCATCAAACTTACAGCAACGTAAGATTTGAATACCAATTGACTCAAAGATCGCTCATTTGCCAGGTTGTAAATTTTCCACGAATTTACCAAAACACTGTCTATCAAATTGATGAACAGTGGCCACCACCACTTTTTCCCTCTTACTCGAATCCTATAATTGGCTATTCCATTATCATGGAGATCTACGCCACCCATATTTTTATTATAATCTGCTATAACCTGGGGCTGTGGCACATTCAACATCTTTTTTATTTTTCTATCGTAACGTTTTGCTGTAACCAATGGTTCGATTTTCGCGTTGTTAGTAGCCACATTCACCACAGAATTGTCATTCCATCGAACCAACAGTACTTCATGTTTTTGGTCAAAGCTATAGTCAAATGACCCTCTCTCTTTTTTCTGAAGACTTTTCGTATTTATCAATGTTTTATTCATTGTTCTATTTTCTCTAATAGTGCCAGTGGCAAAATAGCCTTTCTCTTTCAGAATGCAAAACAATTTATGTGAAGAAAAGAAATTATCAAAAAAAATGCGATGTTTATGTGGGTGTTCAATGACGGACAATAGGTCCAGAACAATATTTTCTCCTAGACCTAAATCATTTCTAGTGACGTTACTATTCTTTCCGCCATATGGAATAAACTGGTACAGATAACCATTTGAACTACACAAGCACCATACCTTGAATCCAAATCTTACAGGCTTTCCTTTGATGAACATCTTGCAACCATGACGTCCAAAATACGGCACCATTTCTTCGTCAATTGATAAGTTGTGTGAAAATATTCCGAACTGCATATTTTTTTGGTTTATTGTATTGAAAATAGGACGCAATTTAGCGAATTTATCATTTTGATCCAGATCAGCATTATCACATAAATGAATATTTTCCTTTATAGAGTCGAATTTGTTACGACTCATACAATTTGTTACAATTGATACATTTTTGTCTTCATCTTTTGACCAGTATAGTTTCGCAGCAGGCAAAGAATGATATCCAGTCAGTAATAATATACCAAAAAATCTTTTGAGTTCTGCTACCGTGAGGGTAAATAAATGACGGTTATGGTCACAAGCATATTTTTTTGAAAAACCTACAATCTGTTCCCAAACTTCATCACTAAAATATAGGGAAAATACTTCAAAAGGTGTTTTTCCACCTACACGTTCTTCAATATTCTGTGTCATTGCTGTTTCGTCACTTGTAGGAAAATGTGTATAAGTTGGATGTTCTTTTTTCCAGTCTGGAACACATTTTGGTGACTTCTTCGGCAGTCTTGGCTTTTTCGAAGCTGAAGGACCGGGCTCACCTTGCGTATTTTCAGGCTCTGCGGGTAAATCGGTGTGGATTTCATACGTTCCAGCGATATCAGTGGGCACACTATTGTTGTAATCACCTAGCGCGTCATCGTCTAGGTCTTCCTCGTCTGTAAGATTGTCAACCGTCGGGGGGATGTACACGGCATCGATTTGATTGGCATCTTCTAAATCCTCTTCCTCTTCTAATATACTCAGAACATCTTGAGAAGATATAGATCGTTGCCAAGCCATTTCAACTTTTTAATTTTTTTCACTGATTTGTGTACACTCACTTTTCGTTTTTAAGAATTACTATGTGACACGGTTAGCTTGGCGTTCTATAACCGACTAACTAATAAAATAAAAGTGCTTGTACTCTTTGTATACCGAGAACCCATGCATTTCTAACATGAATGGCAAGCTGTGTAACAATAACAACTGACTATTATTTCTCCCAACGTTGCGCATACGCAACGCTTCCTGGAAATCTAAAATAAACAACACGTGTAAGTAGTTTTGTCCAACAAAAGGGTTCATATCATAAATAAGATATTGCTAAAGCTTTATACAGTGTAAAAAGTATAGCTTTGTTTCAATTAATATTTTTTATGATTGGATGAATCTGTCGATCTTGAGATGATTCAATTAGCAGTTTTTGAAAAATAAAAATATTATGTATTTGTATTTAAAAAAACATTTAAAATTTTTTTTAATCATCTCTTAGTTTTTCTTCTCGAGACTGGCTTACATTTCATAGATTTATTTCCTTATTTTTAAAACAAAAAAAAAACAAATTTGAAATGTTGCGCTCGCGCAACGATGGGTAAAGATGGGTTAAACTTGATCAGACAAAAACCTAGGACATGCACGCTAGTAATCCTAGGCGACTTTAACGCCCATATTGGACGACAAGATACACAAAGTGTCCAACGCAAAGGGCTAATTGACCTAAATCTCCTTCATGACTATTCCAACTACAACGGGGAAATGTTAATGGATATAGCCAAAAGGGAAAAATTGCAAATAGAAACGACAAAAGCGAGATCATCATGCAGGACAACATGGTCGAAGGGCACTCAGAAATCCCAATTGGACCACATTATTACGCCACATACAACAGACAAACTCTTCCACTTCATTAAAGGTGAATGGGCTAATAGGGGCACCTCCGACCATAAAATAATCTGGGGACAGCTAAGAACAAGTCGAATCGTAAACAAAACCGAAGGTACTAAACAAAAGAAATCGCAAGCCACAAAAGCAACAACCATCGAGACTAAGGAATTCAACCATAAACAATTCCATTATGCTGCTCTCAATAGCAAATACACCAAAACAAAATACCAAGATTGCCTAACCAAAAAACTAGGAAATATAGGAATCAATTCAATGGATGAAAACATCAAAATACCATGGAGTACCATAACTGAAGTATTAAAAGCGGCTGCCCAGGAAACCCTGATTTTTCAACCGATTCACTCCAGGGATCATCGGGTAGCCCTTACCAACCTTCAAAAGGCTAAATTCTTACAAAGTAGGCAACCGGATAACCCAAATAGACATAATCGAGTAAAAGAATGTCAGGCAATACTTCAAAAGGTCAAATACCAAGAAGAACAAACAGCATGCAGGGCCTTCTTTAATGGGCTGGGAAAGAAACACCCTTCAAAACGCATGCAAGTGCTTTACTTATTTTACAGGAGCAACAAACTACAAACAAAACGCTGGAAAAAAACCGCTTATATACCGATGACCAAATGGGAGGAAATACAAAAAAAACCCGAGGGCCCACCCATACCCACGGTTAATATAATAAAGCAGATACCAGACGCACAAAATACGGGACCCACTTTGGACGAAGTAACGAGAATCATCAACAACATGCGAAACGGGAAAGCTCCAGGAACAGACCAAGTTGTAATCGAGCTATTCAAAGCGATGCCCCAAATACTACAGATAGCCGTCACCAAACACATGATCAAAGCTTGGGCAAATAACAAAGTACCTGACACGTGGTTAGAGACAGTGCAGGTACCAATTCCGAAAAACAGTAACCCTAAAGCTACGAATGACTATCGCCGCATATCGGTCTGTAATACGGGTCACAGAATTTACGCATCCTACATACTAAAAAAATTAGACGAAACAATAAAAGAATTAGGCAAATACCAGGCTGAATATACTAATATAATAACTGACAATAGGTCAACAGATGACCACATCTTTATGCTTAAAAGGGTCTTGGAAGAAGAATCGCGGGGAGGAAAAAGGATTTATGTACTCGCTCTCGACATAGAAAAAGCTTTTGACCATGTCGACCTCAACGCACTGCGAGATATTTTAATACAACGAACTAACAAACCACTAACCAACAGGATAATCAAAGTTTGCATGAATGAACGAACATGCATAAAATGGTGTGACCAGCAAAGCAGCTGGATTATCAAAGGAAAGGGACTCAAACAAGGTTGCCCGTTGTCTCCCCGTCTCTTTACAATGTTCATGGATGAGGTCCTTAGAACCCTTGAAGAGGAAACTCAATTAATCAAACTGGATCAGGATCGTGCAATCTCACTCCTCCTGGTATTATCATTTGCGGACGACCTTATCTTCATTACAGTTGACATTGAACGGCTAGAAGAAATCCTATACTATAGTAAACCCCTACTAGGACTACTAGGAGGCCGAAACTAGCAGTGTCGGCCTCCAAATAAATGAAACAAAAACAAAAATACTAATTAGAGACCCCATAGCTACAAAGAAAACGGCCCATGTGACCATTAATGGAATAAATCTCCCTACAGTCGATGAAATTAAATACCTAGGCACACACATAACATCTGCATTAAGCAGGAAAAGCACAATTAAAAACGCTGCGAAGAGGCCACTAGAAACGCTAAATCATTATTACCATTCATAACAAACTCAAAGATGGATTGGAAATTAGCCAGACTCATGTATCGAATGGTGATCGTGCCCTGTATGATACACGGTTTGAAATTATCGGCACTCACTAAAGCTAACAGGTCAAGAGTGAGAAGGTATGAGAGAGTTATCATGAGAGACTTGATTAACCACGCTAGGAATAAACCAAAGGAAAAGAAAATGCATGAAATCTTGGACGGAATAACTGTAACCAAACGCATCAAGAAGCACAGGATGTGCTATCTTGCACATGTGCACAGGCGCCACGAACCACACCTGTTACATGCTGCAATGCAGTATAAGGTCAAATCCAAGAAAGTCGGCCGACCTATTTACACCTGGAATGACAATCTAAAGCAGGACATGAAGTACTTCGACATGGAAATCAACTTTTGGATGGACACGGCCGAAGATTGAGATACGATCAGGAAGGCTGCTAGCGTGATTTACAAGAAATCAGAAACGGATAGTAGCGAGACCTCAGATGAAGACATTGGAAACAGCAACGTGCAACACAGCATAGCAGTGACACAGAAAAGAGTCGAGAAAGCAACTGGACCTGAGCCAACCTGGCAGCGACGTTGTTAAAAGATGCCCCATAGATAAATTACACGTCTCTCCACTATTCCATTACTTGCTCAAGGATGCATATCCGGTAGGCTCTAATAATCCTTCCTATCCTAAGGGCACGTCTTCCTGACCATTACCGCTCCCCCCGGTCTACTCTTTGATATGCAATGGTCTCTGTAGTCCCATGAAACATGAGGCTCCAGGGACTAGTGCGAATCCTTGGGTTCATTCGAGCAATCGAGTCTGGTTTAACCGCGCTGGGGTCGGTGCATTTCATTCATTCATTCATTCATGAACACCAAGCCAATAATAATTTTAATAAGTTTTGGAAGTCGACTAAGCAGATGGATTTTAGACCTGGCCTTCCCGTGAGCGTGGCCAGGGCCCATGATTCTGGTGATATTGCTAATGTTTGTCGTCGCTATTTTAATGTGGAATCTCCTCTGGGGTCTGCTTCACCAACGATGCCTGATGCTGGGGCCCATGGCTTGGAGTTAAGTGTAAGATTTACTGCAGCCGAAGTAGCTTCCGTAATAAGGAAAATGGTGAGCGGAAAGTCTCCAGGGCATGATAGTATCAGCATCGAGCATCTGCGGTACTCTGGATTCCACCTTCCAAGAGTGCTATCGTTGCTTTTTAATGTGTGCTTACGTCATTCATATTTGTCTGAGAAATTAATGCAAACCATAGTGGTCCCTGTTATTAAAAATAAAACGGGTGATCCTTCAGAAGTTTCTAACTATAGGCCGATCTCTCTGGCTACAATTTTAGCCAAGGTACTGGACAGTCTTATTGATTGTCACTTAGGGGCACACCTGAAACTAAACGATGCACAGTTTGGGTTTAGACCTGGCCTTTCAAGAGAAATTGCTATTATGTCGCTCAAACAGACGGTCCAGTACTATACAGCTAGGAAAATTCCAATTGATGCCTGTTTTTTGGACTTATCTAAAGCCTTTGACCTTGTGTCTTATAATAAGTTATGGTTAAAGCTTCAGGATACCAGTGTACCCAGGGAGACTGTGTCTGTACTGATGCATTGGTATGATGAGCAGAAGAATCATGTAAGATAGGCAGGCACACTCTCAGATGAGTATAAGCTGGATTGCGGGGTGAGGCAAGGGGGGCTTTCCCCCCTCATCTCAATAATTTTTATATCAATGATCGAGGAGCTCCGTAGCACTAGGATCAGTTGTCATGTTGATGGTGTGTGTATTAACAATATAAGCTATGCTGATGATATGGTGCTGCTGAGCCCTTCCGTCTGTGCATTGAGAAAGCTTTTAAAAACCTGTGAGTCATATGCGGAGGCTCATGGCCTCAGATACAACTCAGTGAAATCTGAACTAATGGTCTTTAAGGCAGGGACCAAATGTTAAGAAAACGTACCTGAAGTTCTCTTGGGTGGTACCTCTCTAAAAAGAGTTACTAAATTTAAGTATTTGGGTCACTGGGTCACCGATGACTTAAAGGACAGTACTGACATTGAGAGAGAGCGAAGGTCATTGTCTGTACGATGTAATATGTTAGCTCGCAGGTTTGCACGGTGTACCAAAGAAGTTAAAGTAACGTTATTTAAAGCATACTGTCAGTCTTTTTACTCGTGCAGCCTGTGGGTTGACTATTTGCAGAGGGCTTACAGTGACCCGAGTGTGCAGTACAACAATGTATTGAGGATGCTGATGGGGTCGCTACGATATTGCAGTGCCTCTGGCATGTTTTCCGAGGCTCACGCAGACAGTTTTGCTGCAGTCATGCGCAAGCGTTGCACCTCCGTCCTAACGCGCATGCGTGCTAGTGCCAACAGCATCCTGTGTGTATTGTCGGACAGGTGAGATTCTCCGACGCTCGCGCGCTGGATACGACAGCACGCAGTCATGTAAACACGCACATGGGTATCGGAGTTTCCGTTAGTATTATGTTTGTATTGTGTTTAAGTGTCTTGTCTTGTGATTACTAACATTAGTTTCTTAATTGGCCAAGGAAGGCTAGTGAGACACAATTGATTTTCTATTGTTTGACTCCGAATCGGTGTAACGCGGGGCTTAACCGGTTAAAAGCATTTCTGTGTTACTAACAAGTTTATGGATGTATTTGTAAATCTGAAAGAAATAAATGAATAATAATAATTTATGGAGCAGGTGGGTAACGCCTGTCGTTAAGAATTGGGGTAGCGAGCCAAAGCAGTCTAGTAAGTGAGCGTGCGACTTTAAAAACCATTTAAGTCAAAAGTTGTACAGCCCGTCCGGCCCTGGGGACTTCCAGCTAGGTAACGGACGGACTGCATGAGCTTGGGGGCAGATGGTAATAGCCCCTATTTCTGGTATTGGATCGCAGGCTCGCTCGCGACTTCTCGAGCCCAATCACCTTCGGTGTGACTGACAGGCACCGACCAGATACTGCGCCAGAAAGAACACATGGCACCATCATCCGGCAGGTGCGTGTCACTCATACCGTGGTCCAGTCGCTCGAGCTTTCATTGCTCTGGAAGTTACGATTCTGAGTGTCGCTTATACCTACGAATACGGTTCGCCCATGCATTCACTTTCTGCTTCAGGAAGTCGATGCGCTCTGTGACACGGGACATATAGTCCTGAGGGCTCTTATCAGTCCCCGAGAACGCCCGCCTCACTAAGCGCATCACTCTAGGGCGAGTATTGCCCTCCCTGAAGCAAATTAGTTTGCCGATAAGCGCTCTGGCCCCACCAATATGGCGTTCAATTCTGCACTGCCAAGCTGGTAGGGTTGGTTTCGGTCGTGTAGCTCTAGAGTCATTAGCAAATTTGACGTAAGCTACACGACATACCGCTACAGCCGCGCAGTACAGAATCGAATGAGTATCAGTGAGGTCTTCGCAGTCATCAAAATAGTTTGACATCTGCGAATCCAGAGCCGCCACCAGCGTCCTATTGTTCTTATGCATGGGCTAGGTAAGCGTGGCCTTAGTTCGGGCGACATGAACCGATATTCTCGAATCGCATTCTCCAAAGCACTGGCTCAATTCCTCATTGCACTGGGTACTTTCGTTTGTAACCCTTTCATCACTTTCCTCGCCAGCTTGATTTGTGTTTAACTGAGGTGAAACTACAACAGTCTGCGACGGGGGGCGATGACATGGCTACTCCGCATTTTACTTCACAGGCGATCAAGTACAGTGTCATCCATCATATGATTACGCTGGATAAATCGCACCTGATCCGACAGTCGTTGTCCCAAAACGTTGACAGCTGGCTCAAGCACCTGAAAAAGAGAGAGCATCCGAACACGGTACGCGGTCAGATTGTTTCCCCCTCTTTAGCCCCATAGTATGAGCGCATGACGTTCGCATTGATGGATCGTGTCCATCTCATGCGCTGCACACTTCCGCTGGGAGCTGGTGCCGATGGGCCTCGAAGTCCTAAACCGTCTGGCGGTCGGCGTCCTCCCTGTCAACGAGTAGGTGCTGGCGTCGTGGGCGGGGAGGATGCCAGCCGACATGGACGGAACGTATAATTAGTGCGTAATCTGCTGTAAATGTGCGCCACTTCAAAAAATTGTGCGCTTTGATGATTTCGAAAAAAACGGAAAAAATGATTCCTGCTAGAGTGACATTGTTCCAGCAGGAAAATTATAAGCTTATATTTGTGCAAAAATGTGCGCTGAAAGTATAATTTGTGCGTCTTCAGGTTTTCGAGATAGTGCTTTTGCTGCTGAAGTAACATTTTGCAGAATCGTGTATCTCTAACACCATTGTATACGCGCCTGTTTAATAAACATACACGAGTAGCTCTTTATTTGTGCGTATTTGTGACAGAATTAGACTTTAGAAAATATTTATAATTTTCAAGTAATTGAGCTTTTTGGAAAACCCGAATAAATATTGCAGTGCCTAAATGAGAAAACGTGTACTCTCACTGCAAACTGTATTTGGTCCTTCTCGAGGCTACGAGTATAAGCGTCGAGAAGGACCGAATATGTATGAATAACGATATGTATGAATCCGTCGCTTTTTAGTCGTCATTCGAATTTGGTCGGATAACCAGCCGTTGTTTACATGTTTTGTTTTTTGTTTATATCTACCAAATGTGAAACATCCCACGCTGAATATTTTCACTATATATTTTTAACTAAACGCACTAATTGGTTCACACCTCTAGAGATACAATATAAACACGAAAGGACGAACAGAAAGGAAGGACAGAACAGATTGCTTGCAGAAGCATAAATATATACAAGTGAGACGTATGAACGGGGGACTAGTTACTGCGTACTGGTCCGTATGAAAGGTTGTTTTTTTTTGGGGTTTTCCATGTAATGAACGTAAACATTATTGACTTAACAAAGGACTTTAATTAATGGTCCCGTAACCTTCTACGACCATACGAAGCAGTCTTGATTAGGGGTTTACACATCGCGATATCCAAGGAGACCCCCAAATTGGGGACCCGCGTTAAAAGTTACACGTGAACAATATTGAAATATTTAGTGCAATACGTATTAACGCCGTGAGTGCCGCGTACATACACGTAAATACGCGTACGCGAACCATATTTATATGTTATGAATCAGTAAACGTTACGGGTAAACATGGGTCTAGAGCAGAAATCAGGTCAAGAACCAGCACCGCAATGCAAGGAGAAGGACAGTGAGCTAGCACAACTCACGTTTAAGACGTAAATTCCTAACTTCTGATTCTTCCTAAATTCTCCTAACGACCAACCACGCCTACGGTTCGGTCAATTCGAAGCGATAGTGGTAAATCAAAAGCAAGGGGAACGCACAAAGGTTAATCTCGTGGTGGCAAAACTTAGCAAAGAGAACGTACAACAGGTCGCCGATCTAATCCTAAACCCATCAGAAGAAAAAGCATACACAATTTTAAAGGAAAGGCTCTTGACCATGTACGAAGAGTCGGAAATTCGTAAGGTACAAAAATTACTCAGCGAAATAGAGCTTGGGGAGGATCTCACAAGACAAATTTCCAGCGGACACACTACGAATACTATGGATCGTACACTTACCAGCCTCAGTACGGGCGGTACTGACCGTAAGTGAAATCGCAGATATCAATATTTTAGCACAGATGGCTGACAAGGTGATGGAAATGGCGAAACCCGATGTATCCAATAGTGGGTTTGAGTTCGACCACATCACCAATTACCAACGATCTAATTATTGCGGAAATATAAAAACTACGCGACACAATAGAGAAGAAACAGAGAGGTAGACCAACATGGAGGCAGCAACATGGCGCTAGACAACGATCGCAATCGGTAAACAGACGGTACAACGTTTCAGCGAAAAGACGTAACCCGCAGACACCGGGCCGGGCCTGTTACTACCATTTCCTTTTTGGCGACAAGGTGAACAAATGTGTACAGCCCTGCAACTGGAAAGAGGAATAGTCATCATCGTCAGCACAAATATCGGGAAATAAGGAGCGGTGCAGTCAGCGGCGGAAAACTGCATCGACACGTCAAATCACCGCCTATGTGTAACGGACATTATTTCCGGCATACGTTTCCTCATTGATAGACTCAGGTGCGAAGGTTAGTGCAGTACCATTGAAAGTTTAATTCCGAATCAACTAAATAATGTTTTGAAAGCATATTTATTGAAGCTGATACAACTCCTACATATATACAATCTGACAATGGTACTGAATTTGTTTCAAATGATGTACGACGATACTTCAAATATAAATAGATTAATAACTATACCACACATAATCCTGATATCAAGGCCAGCATAGTAGAACGAATTCAAGAACATAAATGAAAATGTGGCGCTATTTTACATATAAAAATACACGTCGATATATAGATGTTTTACAAAATTTAATATATTCTTATAATCACAGCATTCGTTCAAGTGTTAAGATGTGTCCCTGTGATGTGAACTCTAACAATATTATGACAGTATGGAATAATCTTTATGATAGAGGGGTAAATAAACTTTCTTTGGATAATCCTAAGCCAAAATGTAATGTTGGTGATTATGTTCGAATAACAAAATATAAACATATTTTCTAAAAAGGTTACGAATCAAACTGGAGTGACGAAATATTTATTATATCCTCAATAATCGATAGATCTCTATGTGTTGTATTATACGATAAAGACTTACAGAACGATGTAATAGTTGGAAATTTTTATGAAAGAGAATTACAAAGGGGTCATATAACCCCACTTCAAATTATAAAATAGATAAAATAATTCGTTCTCCATACTCAGGTAACAGTAAAGAATTGTTAGTGAAGTGGAAAGTTTAAAAGAAATTTGAATAAAGAAAGTTTTTATTCAACCCTTCAGTAATAGTTCAATAGAATACTTCCCTGATAACAAGACAACAAGTTTTTCAACGAAATTACCGAAGTCAAAAATTGGAAGGTGGCCCGTTGGAATTGTTGAGTTTCAGTTTCCATGCACCATATTTACCGTTCAAGGTCATGAAAATGTGGTGTACATCAAAAAAGATGATAATGCCTAACGAGGAAAAACTATCGACAGTATACTATAAAAAAACATATTCCAGCCACGAATTATGATAACATTGATCATACATATATTAACAGCTTTAAAATAATATTAAAGAGAAAATAAAATTTCACTATGATGAGATATCCAAAGTATCTGTTGCCATTACGGATAAATCAACAATATCGTTAACGTTATCCCCCAAATTGTGTTTGCAACTAGGATTTGAACCAAGTAAAAATATTTTTGAAAGAAATATTGGAAAGTGTCCTGCTAATTTTACACTTGGGGTTACCATCACAATTATTTGTATATTGTGATTTAATTGAACCCCAGATTGTTGGTGATGTTATAACTCCTTTATTGAGAATCAATACGTGGAAATTTTGATGATAGATCCAAAGACTAAATCCGAATTAATATTTAGATCAAATAAAAGATTGATTAAGTATGGCGTACCACAAGGGAGCGTGCTAGGTCCCCCGTTATTTTTAATATACATAAAAGATTTACCAAAGGTTACCGTTCATCATATGTCACTATTTGCCGACGACAGCACCGTAACTATTAATAACAATAACGAGCTACAATTAAAAAATGAAATTAACAAAACTATCCAATCAATAATCACATAGCTAGATAATAATAATCTTAGGATAAATTAATATTGACAAAATAAAATTAATGTTGTTCAGTGAACGACCAAGGGCATCTAATATGTTAATAGAACACGGTAGTAAAATTATTGAAAACGTAGGTACTACCAAATTTGTAGGTTTAAATATAGATCAAAGGCTGGATTCGAAAGTACACAGAAGAATTAAGCAAAAGAATAAGCAAATCTGCTTATGCTTTTTATAAACTGTCTTCGATTTTAGGTACTGACGATTTGCTCACTGCATATCATGGCATCGTTGGCTCAGTCTTAAGATACGGGGTTATTTTTTGGGGCAACTCGTGTAATAGAGAACTAATCTTTAAGTTACAGAAAAGGTGTCTCAGAGCAATGTTTGGACTAATATGTACCGATACGTGTAAGCCATATTTCATCAAAAATAAAATATGAACACTCCCATCGTTATATATTTCGCCAGTTGAGCGCGGCCCAAAGGGTCATGGCCATCCGGATGGTCCGGGATACCGAACGGTCTCCTGTGAGGCAGCGAGCCTCCTTGCCGCCATGGGATCTGGAGGCAAAAGTTCTCGCGCACGTATGGGAGTGGCGCGAGGAGGCAGAACTCCGCTGCCGCGAGAAATCGCGGCACGGCGGACGGAGCTCCGGCAGGATCTCAGGGCGACATGGAGAGTACGATTGTCACAACCCAGTGCTGGGCACGCCACGATTGCAGCGATAAGATCCCTCTTTGAGGAGTGGCTAGAGAGGCGCCACAGCGTCCTCACCTTCCATCTGACGCAGGTCCTCACCGGACACGGCAGCTTCGGGAGGTTCCTGTGTCGGATAAGGCGGGAGGAAACGACCGGTTGTCACCACTGTGTGGATCGCCCGGAGGACACGGTGGAGCATACGGTGGAGGTCTGACCGGCTTAGCAAGGGCACCGCCGTGTCCTTGTGGAGGCGTTCGGCGGCAGAGATCTCTCGCGTCCGGCCTTGGTTCAGGCCATGGTACGGAGCGAGAGGACATGGGCAACCGTCACCTCCTTCTGCGAAGCAGTAATGCTCGCGAAGGAGGAGGCGGTACGGTTGAGGGAGAGGCAAGTTTCGCGCCCTCTCACCCCTAGCCACCGCAGGAGACGCCCCGTGCGTCGGGAATTCCAAGCGGATTTCCGGCCACCGTAGGCGCGGGCTTGCGGACAGTGAGCAATGGGTAGCTCACCGTCCGGTAAGGACCAGGCCCGGGCGACGGCGCGTTGTATTGCACGCGCGCCTCAAAGAGATGTCGTTAGCACAAGTGTAGGGGTCCACTAGAGCCGATGCCTGCCGGGGTCGCGGGAAGGTACTAAAGGGTCACCGAGGCCCCTGGCAACACAGGCAACAGGAAGTAATACGGGTGGGTTTTAGTCAGTAAGAGTCTGACACACCCTTCCGCTCCGCCCAGAGCGGGAGAAGTTATTTGATGATTTACCAACCAAAAAAAAAAAAATCATTATATATTTACGAGGTTGCAGTCTTCGTTAAAACAAACCCAAAACTTTCAAGAAGCTATCAGATACTAATACCCGAAATCGACGCGATTATAGTAGATTATGTGGAAGAAGGTCCAATACAGCACTAATGCATAAAATTGTGTTTTGCATGGCGCCAAATATATTCAATCACATTCCGCCACAAATTAAAGAATTGAATGTTAACTTATTTAAGAAAGAACTTTTTAATTCAAAAAGCGTATTATAATATTTCTGAGTTTTTAACAGACAAAGTATTGATTTAGTATTATTTTTAATTCTATTTTTTTATATAATATTCAAGTTAATTAATCTGGCTCGTGTGAAAAATATAAACTTAATAATTATGTAGATTTTATTCCTAATTACTTTGACTTTTGACTGGCTAATTTTATTTTATTAATTTCGATTACGAGTTGATGACACTATTCTGTAACATGTTTATTATAATTTGATTGATTGATTAAGTTTTAATTTGATATTAGAATTGCTATGAATAATGGACAAACCTATAATAGAAATAACCTACCTATTCATATTTGTACGCCGTTACGGCAAAACATGACTGTGCTATAATTTTATGTAACATCTTGCATCCAATGTGTATATACTTATGTTTTGAACAAATAAATGATCTATCTATCTAGACCCTGCAAAACATTGATGGTGCAAATAAAATGCTCGTTTTCTCACCACCTCACTACTTACCTGTCATGCGAAGGGAATTTGATACATTAGAAATAATTATAAGATCCAGTACAGGTCAAAAAATACCATTCCAATTTGGAACTGTGTGTATCAAACTTCATTTTAGAAAATTATAATGTATTCTCATCGTGATCATACTAAATGCCCTTATGAAAATTATTATTTTCATCAAGCTGGGTCAGGTATTGGAGTAATTTATAAAGGTTCAGCATACCAACGTGGTCATGGCATCGGGAGCTTCTTAGGTGGATTGTTTAGATCAGTTTTACCTTTACTTTCAAGTGGTGCTCGCGTTATTGTTAAAGAAGCATTAAATGCTGAAGTTGGGCTTTTGACGGATATGGTACAAGCACGCCCATTGGAAGACTCAATCAAAGCACGCCTTAAGGAAGTTGGTTCAAATTTAAAAAGAAAAGTTGATGATAAAATTGATAGATTCAACATATCTGGATCAGGGTATATAACCAAAAGAAAACGTATGTCTTCATTCATTCCTCCACCAGCTGCTAAAGTGAAAACTATAAAAAAAAATCTAGGACAAAACCAAATAATATCAAAGATACATTCAAATTAATTTTGTCGTTTCATCACCAACATTCTTGTGAGTGTGTTAAGTCAGAATTAGATTTATTTGCTTTACCATCGGTACAAACAAGTATTGAAAATGGATTGTGGATTCATTGTAAGCCAATTACATCACTTGCTGATGATGGACCTATTGAGTTCCAAATTCTGGGTACAGGAGATGACTATATAGATTTGTCTCACACTTTACTTCACATAAAAGTGAAGATATTAAATCAGGATTCAACAAATTTGATATCATCTTCAGTTGTAGCACTAATAAATAATTGGTTGCATTCGCTCTTCAGTCAACTCGATGTGTATTTAAATAAAAAACGTGTGTCTCCACCGAACAATATATATGCCTACCGAGCTTACATAGATACTCCTTTAAACTATGCTCCTGCAGCTAAACGATCTCATCTAACTTGTGGTCTCTGGTATGAAGACACAGCAGGGAAAATTAATTAAATTAATTAGAATTACAGATGATAAAAATAATTGATTCATTAATAGACAGGAACACGCAATTGAATGCAAAGAAATAGAAATGATTAGGCGGGCATGTTCATGGTGACTTATTTAATCAAGAAAAAATTTAATCAACGGTGGTGAAATTAGTGTAAAGTTGGTTCGCTCGAGAGAGAGTTGTAAATTAATGGCTTCATCAACTGATACAAAATTTAAAGTATGCATCACCGATGCTACTCTTATTGTTCGAAGGGCACGAATAAATCCTACGGTATTACTTGCACATCAAAAAGTTTTAGCTTCAACGACAGCTAAATATCCTATTACTCGAGCCGAAGTCAAAGTTTTGACAATACCATCTGGTATTCAGGGAAAAACTCTTGTTAATATTTTTCTGGGACAAGTACCGAAAAGATGTATAGTTGGGTTTTTAAGTAACGCTGCATTTAACGGTAGCCTCGTTAAAAATCCATTCAACTTTGAAACTTATGGTATAAATACATTTAGCCTGTACATTGATGATCGACAAATACCTTCAAAAGCTTTACAGCCATCTTTTAATACTATCATTTTTACATCAGCCTACCATACCTTATTCTCAGGGACTGGTATACATTTTCTTAATTAAGGTAATGCAATCTCTCGTGAGCAATATGCTGAGGGATATTGTTTGTTAGCATTTGATTTAACCCCTGATTTATCAGCTAACTCATCGGATAATTGGAACCTTATAAAACATGGAAGTGGAAGATTAGTTCGTTTTGAGTCGTCACTTACACAAACTATTAACTGTGTTGTTTATGCAGAGTTTGATAATATTATTGAAATAGATAAAAACGGAAATGTTACTGTTGACTGTAGTAGTTAGACTAAGAGAAAGTGTATCTAGATATAAGAAGAAAATTGTATCAACAAAATGTTTTAAAATAAATATTATCTTAAAAAATACTTAATTTTTCATTTACCCTCTGATTTACCTTGTATAATTAAATATGTTATAAAAATAGTATAATAAATGAAAAACATATTTCGGTATTTTGCATCATTGATTTTATTACCTTAATTATCATACACACAACAATTATTTTTCATTAAACCATACAGTTGAGTCGGTGGGAAAAGATAGTTAGGATTACTTATGTACAATGGGCATTAAGTATTATTTGGGCATTAAGTTCTGTTTACGTTTTTATCTCTGCTTGAGAATTAATAGTTTTCGGTGTTTTGCTTTTCTTTTTTTTTTGTTGGTATAGTGGTGTGCTAGCTGACATATGGCTAATAATTTAATGTTTTATGTTGCACGTAATGTAAATTGTTTTGCAAACTGTTGTATAGAATCCATTTCTTTTCCCTCTAACTGAACAGACAGCTGTGCTGCTGGGGAGTTTGTTGACCACTTCTTCTTCCCAGCTAAAGCACTAGGAAGTGGTGAAGGGTGGGCGTTTTGGGGGACTGTCTTATGTAATTTTGACGTTCGAAAAGTGCTGATTCTCAGCCTAGTTTGAATAAATGACTTTTGATTTTGATTTTGATTTTGAAATGCATTAAGTTATCAATAGACACAATAGTTATCCATTAAGCTAACAAATAGGTGAATTGTTGTCCTATTTGTCATGATTAAAAAAATACTTTTTCACGTTATCACTCTCGGCAAATTCTAAGCTAAGGGTATAAAATTATCTTGCAAAAACAAAAGACTACTTAAAATACTTACCATTAAAACAAATAATCCCTTAGCATCAAAATATTATAAAAAATGCGAAAAAACCCTAAAGTAATATGTAATGACAGCTAAAAAACTACAATATATAAATAAGATAAAAAATTTAACAAATAAAGTAAAAACGATGTGGAATATAATTAACGAAAGAACAAATAAATTAATAAAAAACGAAAAAATTAACATAAATTTATGGGGATCCTGCCGTTTTGCCGAAAAGATTTTGCCAATATTTCACTACTCAAACAAATTTAAGCAACCTTTTTTTGTACCAATGCAATGTTTGGAATGATTTTAGTACGCACTATTTCATTTGGCAAACAATCTTTAGACAATAAACGTTAGAGAATGTGATGTGTGAATGAGATGTGCTTGAATTTGTCTGAAACAAGTCAAATTTATGGTTACTTATGGAACTAGTTAGAGTAGGTTAATTATTTTAAATAATGGTTAGGTTAGGTTAGGTTAGGTTAGGAGGGGGGACCCCCCCACAGTGCTTGCGTCCACGTCGCGTCCCTTGGGCAGCGACCCGGTTCTGACCACCGTAACGAAGTGGCAGACCGGGCTCGACTAAAGTGCACTGTGCAGTCGTAGCATATTTTAATAGATTTTAACATATTTTATTTTATTGCGGGAAACTACGACATCTGAGGAGGCTATGCCTAAACCAACGAGGAACGTCTCCGGACGATTTAGAAAAGGCCCTTCTCAGGGCCAACCAAAAGGCCCTTCTCAGGGCCAATCCGAGGGCGCTTCGGCGTCGGAGGCTAGCCGCGCGCCGTCCGCGGCCAGCTTCTTTTGTGAGGTGCCGGACTCTGATAATGAGTCCGTTTTATTTGAGTCGGACGCTAGTTCGATGACTGGTCGCCGGGAGCCGGGGAAGCGGGCCCGTCAGAGAGATGGGCCCGGGGGTTCCTCGGACTCGAGGAGACCACACGCGAAGGCCAATAAGCCGGTGTCTGATACCCACGACGTGGGTCTAGCTGAGGCCAGATGCCAGTTGGACCTAACTAGGCGGGCGCAGCTGCAGCAAGACCTGGAGGAGCGGGTTGCGGTCAAGGAGCAACGGACGCGCGTCGCCCGGGCCAAGTCCGGGTACGGCGCGTCCCGCGTCCTGTATGCGGACCACTCCCTGGTGGAGCTGCAGCTGATGGCTGAGGAGGACGAAGAGGAGATAGTGGTAATCGCCTCTAAGTCCTCCAATTTGAAAGGGACTTTCCAAAAGTCCCTTAAATGCAGGGCCGCGAGCATGCGCGGCATCGTCGGGGAGCTGGTGCAGCGCACGGCGACCGACGAAACGCGGCAACTGCAGGCAAAAGTTGATCGCCTGCAGTCAGAGGTCAGCCAGCTGCATCAGAAGCTGGCTGAAGCCACGGCCCGGCCAAACAAAGCCGAGCCGAGACCGGCGGCTGAGGTTCCCCCCTCCAACCTTGAGGATATCATCCGCAAGGTCGTCACGGAGGAGAGGAACTTCACGAGAGCCTGTATTGCGTGCATAGAGGACAGGCTCTTGCCTGAGAAGCGCCTCTGACCGCCGCTCGCGGCGGACAACAGGCGACGCGAGTCGGAGGTGCCATCCCAGGTGGAAGACCAGGTGGAGGACCGGTGGAAGGCCGGTCTTCCGTCCACCACCCCATCCAACCAGCAAGGATGGACGGAGGTGGCCAAAAAGGGAAAGGGCGAAGAAAAAGAAGTCGAGGACGGAGGCTGACCCTGCCGCCACCACCACCCCTCCCGGCCCGTCCCAGACAACGGGCAAGGGAAAGGGAAAAGGAAAGGGGAAGGGGAAGAGGTCGGCCCCCAGGCCCACCACCGCTGCTCCCGCTGCAGCTAATGGAGTCCCCGCCAGGAATGACAAGAGGAAGTTGGTTCCCCCCAAGACCGCAGCCGTAGTGGTGACGCTCACCGCTGAGGCTGCGGGGCGGGGGGAGACGTACGCGTCGATAATGACGCGGGCGCGTACCAACACTGATCCCCAAAAACTGGGAATTGGCACAGTCTCGTGCCGCCGGACCCAGGCCGGGGCTCGAATTTTCGAATTCCCGGGGGCTCAGGGCAGCGCCAACGCCGACCTCTTCGCAACCAAGTTGGAAGAGGTCATCGCAGACGCGGCCAATGTCGCTAGGCCCGTGAAGACCGTGGCCTTGGAGGTGACCGACCTCGACGACTCGGTCACCAAGGAGGAGGTGGTGGCGGCGATCGCAGCGATGGGGGGCTGTGGCGTCACAGAGGTGCAAGGTCGGGCCATCAGGCCCAGTCGCAGCGGCATGGGCACCATTCGCCTCGATGCCCAGTCCCCGCAGCCATAGCCGTCCTCGCCAAAGGACGAGTTGCAGTCGGGTTCAGCTCGGGTGTAGTCCGGGCACTTGCAGCCAAGCCTCTGCGCTGCTACAAGTGTTTTGGAGTCGGACACACCCAGCCCCTTTGCCCGTCCAAGGTCGAAAGGGGGAGCAACTGCTACAGCTGCGGCAAGGACGGGCACAAGTTCGCCTCCTGCGAGGCCGCCACGCCGCACTGTGCGGTGTGTACCGCCAGTGGCTGCCCGGCGGGCCACGTCATGTTGGGGAGGAAGTGCAATCCTCCCCCCAAGAAGGGCAAGGAGCAGGCGCCGATCCGGCCTGTCGCTGTCACCGCCGTCCCTGAGGCTGGGACTTTGGCGGCTGTGGAGGGGGGTGCGATGTCTGATTAATGGATAGTCAGGTTAAGCATCGTATCCTCCAGGCGAACACCAACCACTGCAGGCCGGCCCAGGATCTGCTGATGCAGACAATGGCCGAGTGGTTGGTGGACGTGGCAGTGGTTGCCGAGCCGTACTCGGTGCCTGGCCGTTGGCTGGGTGATCGGGACGGCTCGGTGGCATTGGTGTCGCGGTCTTCCACGGACTCCCCTCCCCTCTCGCTCTTAGAGAGGGGACCGGGATACGTGGCCGCCGCGTGGGGAGACTTGGCCTTTGTGGGCGTATATTTCTCCCCAAACCGCCCTCTCTCGGATTTCGAGAATTATCTCGAAATCCTCACCGCAGTGGTCGGGAGGGCGGCGCCACGGCAGGTCGCCATATTGGGCGACCTGAACGCCAAGGCGACGGCCTGTTGCAACCCGGCCCGCTCTTGCAACGTCCGGGGACACGCCGCAGAATTTTGGGCGGCGTCGTGCGGTGTGTCCCTCCTAAACAGAGGGGCCGCACACGTGTGTGCGGCAACGGGGAGAATCGGTGGTCGACGTCTCGTTTGCCACCCCCGTGCTAGCCGCCCGCGTGGTGAACTGGCGGGTGGAGATGGCGGAGACCTTTTCGGACCACCGATATGTACGCTTCGACATCTCCACCCAGAGCCCCCTGGGGGTCCGCTCAGGCCAATCTGCGTTCCCACGGTGGGCTCTCACCCGCCTGGACCGAGAGGCTGCTGAGGAGGCGGCGTTCGTCCAGGACTGGCTCGCTCCTCCTGTCGACGTCCTGGACGTGGACGCCGCAGCGCTCCAGTTGAGGGGGTCCTTGACCGAGGTGTGCAACTCCAGCATGCCCCGGTCCCGCCACCCACCTCCCCGCCGCGCCGTCTATTGGTGGTCGGAGGAACTGGCGGAGCTCCGAACCGCCTGCGTAGCGGCCAGGAGGGCCTACACGCGGAGCCGAAGGCGCAGGCCCCGAGACCCAGCCAGCGAGGGGGGCCTCTATGCGTCGTACATCGACGCAAAGACGGTCCTCAAGCTGGCGATGTGCGCGGCCGAAGACTCGGCGAGAGCCGACATGCTGGAGGGTCTCGATAGGGACCCGTTTGGATGACCTTACAAGGCGGCGCGGAATAAACTGCGCCCCTGTGATCCTCCACTGACGGAGACCCTCGAGCCGGCATTGCTGGATGGGGTGGTCCGGTCCCTGTTTCTGTCCAGGACCGACTTCACCCCACCAGTGATGGACCCCCCGCGAGGGGCGGCTCCGCCGGATGAGGAGATCCCCCCGGTGACGGCGTCGGAACTTTGCGCAGGGACTCTTCGCCTTCGTGCAAAGAACACGGCCCCAGGGCCGGACGGGGCACTATGGAAAATCGTAGAACAACTGCTGATTAAAAATGGTTTTTGTCAATGTCGCTACTGGCATGCTTTTTTTATTTTACTCAATAGTTTAAGGATCAAACTAGACTATAATATCAAAAAATTATAAATATTAAATGAAATTATTTTTTTACAACACCACAAACTTTATAGTTTTGACGGACGTCCATGTCAGGCCCGTTCACTTCATCACTTTTAAATTGATTTTATTGTTATACGTTACAGGAAAAGGTATAATGTATTATATATTTCTGGAAACCTCGTCTTTTGAAGAATATGAAACAGCTAATATGTATTTAATGTTATGTTAAGGTTCACCTTAAAATAATTGCAAAATAAAATATGGTGAAAAAAAAGTTTTTTTAAAGTTCAACGAGACTTTTGACAGTTACCCATAACTGTCAAAAGTCTCGTTGAACTTTAAAAAAACTTTTTTTTCACCATATTTTATTTTGCAATTATTTTAAGGTGAACCGTTTACCCCTGCTTTACATTTAATGTTGATTTGTAGCCTAACTATCCATAAACATAATCAAATAATAACAGCTGCGGATATTTGCGGGTTTCGGAGTAATTAATAAAAATGTGATAAGAGTCAGAAAACGGAAAACCGCTCGCTATCTATTGCGGTTTGAAATGTTGCTGTTTACATCAATAGTTTGCGGTAAGTTTTGTAATTTATCATTGTTATTAGGGCATTTATCTTTTTTGCACTCATGTTGCGTGTGAAAATATTAATCAACAAAATGCACACTACCCTCATATTTCAAATAGTATATAAACAGTAGTTTCATTCCATTGTAAATAACAAAATAGTGGTGAATTAACAGAAGTGTAATTACATTTGTTGACTCTTCAAAATGTCTACTTTCAAGTGTTCTAAACGTGAAATAATACTTTCGTATATCGAAGGAGGAAAATCGTTGGAAGCATTATCAACAGTTTTGCAAGAAAAATATCATGTGTCTTTCTCTCTGATTTTCAAAGACATATTATTCCCGCTTTTAATAAACGCTGGAACGAAGCTTCACGGAACAAGGATACATTTTTAATGAAGAACAGTAATTGGATGGAATCAGAATATTCAATAACTTTACCGGACTCTGAAGACGTTACAACCATCTCCACACCATCTACTTCTTCTGGGAAACGTGGAAGACCGTGCGTATCTTATCCAGACTTGTCAGAATCCAGTAAAAGAAGAAAATGTTACTTAATGAATATGGATTTGAACACGTCTATAATGCATATCTTCAAGGGTTACGTTCGATAGGAGAAGGAACAGAAGCTAAACTTGTGGAAACATTAAGGTTTGCTGACAGTGAAAATAAGACCTTATTTTCGAGTCTCATAGAAGGTGCAAGGCAGACCAAAATGTTAACGGATGAAGAAGCATTGAGCGTATTTATTGACTTGGATTTAACGAAAGCACAATATTTGTACTTGAGAAATTTAACGAACGAACGAAAATGTTTTGTGCTTCCGCCATATTACAAAGTGCAAGAAGTTAAAACTACTTGCTATCCACCGTCTTCAGCCATAGAAATTACAGACACAAGTGCAAAAATAGTAAGACTTCAAGATTTATTAGATCACACTGCAGCTAGAATATTTTACAATAGATTCAGTCTATAGGAATGGATTGAATAACTTACTTCTGTATAGTAAATGGGGCTGTGATGGCTCATCCGGTCAAAGCCAGTACAAACAGAAACTGCCAGAAGAGTCTGAACTTATTTCTGATTCGAATTTATTTATCACTTCTTTGGTGCCTATTAAGTTAATTAACGAGCTAACAGGTGATGTTGTCTGGCAAAATCCGGTACCTTCATCTGTTCGTTTTTACCGGCCTATATTAATAGAATTTTGTAAAGAAACTCCCGAGAAAACTAAAGCCGTTGTGGATGAAATAAAGGGTCAAATAAATTCCTTGAGTCCATCATTAATTAACAAAGAAGGTGAGGGAGTGCAGGTGAAGCATGATCTCTTCCTTACAATGATAGATGGTAAAGTAGCTCAGGTATTAACAGATACGCCTTCGGGTTCCACATGTACAATATGTACTACGTAGCTACTCCACGCCAAATGAACGATTTGACAAAAGTGACAGCTAGGCCTGAAAATGAAGATTCTTATCAATACGGACTGTCTACTTTGCACGCCTGGATTCGTTGTATGGAAATGATTTTACATATTTCCTATAATCTGTCTTTCCAAACATGGTCAGCCACAAGTGAAGAAAAGAAACGACTAAAGCAAGAGAAGAAAACCCTGGTACAAAGGCGTTTCCGTGAAGAGCTAGGATTGATCATCGATAAACCAAGACAAGTAAGTGGTAATTCTAATGACGGTAATACTGCCAGAAGATTTTTTCACAATGCAAGCTGCTCTGCTGAAATTACAGGAGTGGATATAAATTTGATTAAACGACTTTACATAATTCTGCAAGCTCTTTCATCGGGTGTAAATGATAAATGCTGAAAATTTTGGCAGTTATGCTATGGAGACTACTAGGATCTATGTGAGCAATTATGAATGGTATTACATGCCATCTTCAGTTCACAAAATTTTGATTCATGGAGAAAGTGTCATAAAGCATTTTGCAGTACTTCCTATTGGCCAACTTTCGGAAGATGCACAAGAATCTCGCAACAAGGATTATAAAAAATTTCGTCTTCATCATGCTAGAAAATGCTCAAGATCCGCTAGAAACGAAGATGTATTTCATACTCTTCTTTATACTTCAGATCCTTACATTACCAGCATTAGAAAACCGTATACTAAAAACGTACGAAAACGGAACTTGATGAAGACACCTTAGATCTTTTGAAAGTGTACGAAATAATTTTAGATCCCGAAGTTCATCAAGTATAAATAACATAACATTTAGTAAACAGTACAATTAATTAATTAATCTGTGTTCGATTTTAATCTTTAAAAAAATGCTTTTTTTATTTTATTTGATTTTTATTTTGATGTACTATATGAGATTTGGTTTTTGTAAACATTAAAATAATAGTATTCATTGTTAAGAAATAAACATTGGAGATTTTTTATAATTTTGAATTTGTTTTATTTTTTAATTTATTATTTTAAATTTAATCATAATAAATTACATTCTATTTGAAGCCATATACACTATTCTATATTTGTGCAAAATTTTAGAACATAATATTCAGAAATAAAGAAGTTATTGATTTTTAATCAGAAACAGACCATTATTTTCCACAGTGCGGCGTTCCCGCACGGGTGGTGGCCATAGCCGCCTCACAGATGGAGGAGAGGCTTCGGGACCTCTTTAGCGCGTGTTTCACGACTGGGAGGTTCCCGAAACCTTGGAAGGAGGGGCGGCTATGCCTCCTCCGGAAGGAGGGACGCCCGGCGGACTCCCCCTCGGCTTACCGGCCCATCGTTTTGCTCGATGAGGTCGGTAAGATGTTCGAGGGGATAATCGCCAACCGGCTAGAAAGCCTGCTGGTGACGGTGGGGCCGGACCTGTCCGACGCCCAATTCGGGTTCCGACGGGGTCGTTCTACCGTGGACGCATTGGCCCTACTGAAGGGCCAGGTGAGGGAGGCCGTGGAGGCGGGGGACGGAGTGTTGGCGGTGTCATTCGACATTGCCAACGCCTTCAACTCTGTCCCCCACTCGACCATCTTGGAGGCGCTCCGGTACCACGGAGTGCCTCAGTACTTGCGCCAACTCTTGGCCAGCTACTTGGAGGACCGGGTGGTCCTCCTTGCAGACAAGTCGGCCAGAGTTAGGCAATACGGCGCAGAGTCCGGTGTTCCACAGGGGTCGGTCCTAGGACCACCGCTGTGGAACATTGGATTCGACTGGCTCCTGCGGGGGACCCTCCTCCGTGGCACGAGCATCATTTGCTACGCAGACGATACTCTCCTCATTGCCCGGGGGAGGGACTTCAGGGAGGCGGCCAGTCTGGCCTCTGCTGGCGGATCCTTAGTGGCAGGAAGGATCCGCCGCCTAGGGTTGAAGGTGGCGCTACATAAAACCGAGGCCGTGTATTTCCACGGGCCTCGGCAGCGCATCCCCCCAGACGGCCACATTGACGTAGAGGGCGTCCGGATCAGAGTCAAGGCCCAAATGAAGTACCTGGGCCTTGTACTCGACAGCAGGTGGCGCTTCGGCCCACACTTTAGCGGGCTGTCAACGCGCCTGCTGAAGGCCGCGAATGCCCTGTCGTGACTCCTCCCGAACCTGGGGGGTCCGAAGGCGCGATGCCGGCGCTTGTATGCCGGCATCCTAAGAAGCATGGCCCTTTACTGGGCCCCAATCTGGGCGGACGCCCTCCACCGGAGGGAGAATGCCACTGCCATCCGCAGGCCCCAAAGGGCCATTGCACTGCGGGTGGCGACGGCTTACCGGTCGGTGGGATTCTCGGCGGCGTACGCTCTGGCCGGCACCCCTCCTTGGGAGCTCGAGGCATGGGTGCTGACCAGAGTGTACGAGTGGACGGCGCGGCGGAAGGCGCTCGGGGAGCTCCCCGCCGCAGAAGAGCGGGAGGCCGTGCGTCAGGAGGCGAAGGAGGCAATCGTCCATCACTGGACGGAGGACCTCGCCTCTGCCGCCTTCGGCTGCCGGACGCTGGACGCGCTCGGGCCAGTCTTGAAAAATTGGCTCGAGCGGTCCCACGGTTTCCTCTCTTTCCGTCTGGTGCAGGTGTTGTCTGGCCATAGGTGCTTCGGATCGCACCTGCACCGGATCCGAAGGGAGGAGATCCCGTCGTGCCACGACTGCGGCGCGGCGGAGGACACGGCACAGCACACCCTAGAGGTGTGCCCAGCCTGGTCCGAGCTGCGCCGTAGTCTGGTCGCAGCAGTCAGGCCGGACCTCTCGCTTCCCAGTGTCGTCAACTCGATGCTGGAAAGCGAGGAGGCCTGGGCAACAGTCGCCTCCTTCTGTGAGGAAGTCATGTCACAGAAGGAGGACGCGGAGCGAGCGCGGGAGGACGACCCTCTCGCAGCGCCGCTCCGCAGGCGGAGGAGGGGTCGAAGAAGACGTCAATACGAAAGTCATCTTCGACTCCTCCCAGGTGGAGGCCAGCAGGCAACGGGTGCGGGGGCACCCTTGCCTGTATCGCACAGGCCTCCACCAGTGTCGGATGGGAATGACCAGATGTTCCCGGTCATTCCCATAGCCCCCCAGTAAACTGGGGGGCATGCGGGGCCCGCCAACAAGGCGGGCATGCGCCGGGAGGGTTTTGGATGTAAAGGCTGCGCCGGTTTCCCATGCCCTCCCATCATGGCGTTGCGGGAACACCGCTGAGTTTTAGTGGGTATACTGTATGTCTAACAGGAGTCCCACATACCCCGTCTCGTCCCCCACGAGCGGGCATGCGTGACGCATTTCTCAGCGCAAAAAAAAAAAAAAAGGTTATGTTAGGTTAAAACTGTGACCTACTACGCACGAGCCGAGCGAGCGAAGCGAGCGTTGCCGCGGCAGCGGCCGGCGAGTGCCAGAAACGAATAGATTATATAGAAAAAAGAACCGAACTAGTTAGACGACGTAGAAATTTTATTTTGAGAAAAATTAATAAATGTAATAATAAATTAATTCCAACTGAAATATTTGACTACATAAAAATTGGTAAAAGTACTAGTTGGTAAACAAGTTATTGTTTAAACGTTCACATGCCAAACATTAGGCTTGCGTTACAATTATTTGTGAAGAGATTATTTGCTAAGTAATAATTTGGCAAATGAAATTATGCGGAAAATTGTTTGGGAAGTGATCATTTGGCAATTTCTTTTCGATGAAACAAGGGAGACCCAAATTTACGCAAAAACGATAACTTAATAACGGAACCTAAGCAAATAGCAAATATTTTTAATGACTTCTTTGCTTCTATTGGGGAAAAAACCTCACCAGCAAAAGGAGCCCCTGTGATGTGCCCCACAGAAAACACCATGTTTCTCAGCCCTGTCGATCCATATGAAGTAAATAAAATAATACAAAATTTAAAAAATAAAAAGAGCTATGAAGTAGACAAACTTCCTCCATTTCTACTTAAGTAATGTGCAGACGAACTATCCCTACCATTTTATAAATTAATTTACCAATCGCATGAAGAGGGAACCTTTCCCAGTCTACTTAAAAACGCACTAATAAAACCCATACATAAGAAAAATTCAAAAACTGACCCTAATAACTATCGCCCAATCGCGCTGTTACCAACTGCGTCTAAAATCTTTGAAAAGGCTATGTGTGAACGCGTATACTCTTTTTGTGAAAAATATAAAGTACTTGACGACTGCCAAAACGGTTTCCGTAAAAACAGGTCTACAACGCTAGCAGTCTACAAATACATACAAGAGGCTCTAACTATCATTAATCATAAAAACTACGCCATAGGTATGCTGCTCGATATGACCAAAGCCTATGATAAGGTGCATTTCCAAATACTATTAGACATAGGATAGGAATACGAGGAAAAGCTCATGAATGGTTTGCATCATACCTAAAGGATAGGGTACAACTAGTAGAAGTTGAATATTTCGACAACAACACAAATGAAATAATAAAAATTAGATCCAACAGTAAAGCAGTTAACGTGTCAATTCCCCAACGGAGTGTTATAGGCTGCCTTTTGTTTCTTATCTACATAAATGATCATCCTAAAATTATAAACGGGCCATGTGTCCTATGTGCGGACGATATCTCTCTGCTTACCTCATGCCAGAACAATGTCAATATAAACCAATGCCAAATTAAAGTCCCTTCTTTCAACAACTGTAAACTGGATGGATAACCATAATCTAGAAATTAACTTCACCAAAACAAAATTAATTACTTTTCATCCCCATCAAAAATCCCCACTAAAACTAAAAATGTTTAATAATGCAAAACCGGAACAAGTAAATGAATTTACTCTCCTAGGTTTGTCTATAGATACCCACATAAATTGGAAATCCCATATACAGAAAATAAGAGCAAAGCTATCAAAATTTTCATATGCCCTACGCGAAATTAAAAAAAAACTACCGACCTTCAAACTGCAATTGTCACTTACTATGCTTATGCCCAGGCATGGCTCAGCTATGGGGTCATGCTGTGGGGTAACAGTACGGATCCACAAACCATATTTATTTTACAAAAGAATTTAATTCGAATAATAACTAACATAGAACAAACAGATAGCTGCAAACCACACTTCCAAAAACACAAATTACTCACACTTCCCTGCTTATATATCTTAGAATTATGTAAATTTGTCAGGAAACACCCAGATTTTTACACCACTTGCGAAGAAACACAAACAAGATATACTTTCCGACACAACAAAAACAAAATAAACATACCTCGATCCCGACTCAAAATGCACTCAACCAGCCCTTTAGTTATGTCCATAAAAATCTATAATAAATTGCCAAATGACATTAGAGAAGTAAACAAAACAAATATTTTTATTAATAAATTGAAACAATTTCTGGAATCTAAATCGTACTATTCAGTTATGGAGTTTTTAGATGATAAATCGATTGCAAAATAAAATAAAATAATATAATATGGAATATAGAAAATCAAATATAAATAAGAAAATATGAATACATAAATAATAACATAATTTAATAATAATTAAAATACCTCTTAAGAATTTCATAATAATTACCCACATCATTATTATGCAATACATAAATTAAAAATAGCTATTATATACTATACCTATACACACAAACCTAAATACATAATCATACAACCAATTAAACACATATAATAATTTATAATAATATTGAATTTCTTGAATTGCGACTTAGCCCTCTCCCTGTCTCCTAAATGTTGCTGTGCCCGACAGGGTCCATATTGATCTTTTACTTTTATATCATCTGTGTAATACATATGGAATGCAATAAAGAATTGAGAATTGAGAATTATTTTGTTGGTGTTGTCGAATATTTTGCTATCGTTTTCTTTGACATAGTACTTTATCCGTAAATTGGCATGTTTCCAATGCTCCGTTATTGGAATTTTCGCCAGTTTTTTCATGTCGTAAACTTCAACCTTGATTAGGTGCGTTGACTGGTCCCCGTATTTACACATTTAGTTAGAAATCTAAAAGGAAATGACTCACTTACCTCCATTGCTATTGCTGTATGTTAAGAGTTACAATTGACTGTTGCACTGTTAGTAATCAAAACTGTCTTCTTTCGTCGACTCAACTATAATTATGGTTTTAACGATTGCAGGGGTTTATTTATAACATGTACTAAGTGCTTTTAAATGACAGATCAACGTCTTTAGCGAAATTATTGTTAATGCTGTGTAATGTGCTTTTAAATGATAGGACATCATCTTTAGTTTAATGTTGTTTAATCATGCTTAATCACAAGAACATTCCTATACGATCCACTTGGAAGATTGGTAGTGTAATTGGTTCATATCAATGACATAACATGAATACAATAGAAATACAGAAACATTTAAAACACATATATACTCAAGTACCAACGTATAATTGCGCAATTTGGATACCGATGATAAGCCAGGGTCGCATTGGGTAGCCATACATATTGATGAGTTGGCGTTGGCTCATATTTTGATTCATATGGACGAAAACCTGAAGGATATTATCAAATATTTTTAAAAAGGCACTGGCACTAATGGCACTGGAATACCGATAGAATCCAAAACGATTTTACATCAGTTTGTGAAGAGTACTGTTTAATATATTTATTACATACATTTTATGGATGTACAATGTTAGGTTTTGTAAAATTATTTACAAGGGATACTGTACCTATATAATGATATTTTAATAGATAAAATGTTTCATACATATTTTAAGCAATAAGACTGATATGTAATAAAGTAACGAATAAAGAAGAAGTGTGTAGTTTTATTGTGGATGAGACATATAGCATTAAGCCCCATTAGCAAACCATTGTAAAGATGAGGTATTAAAGTAATGATATGCGAGGTGACAATAATGGTAATGAGGGTACCTCATTAACGAATGCATAACAAGATAACCGAGCTAGGTCCCTAATTGACTGGCATATCTTTGCAACAGAGCATGCTGCGTAAAAAAAACCACAGATATGGAATCAGCGTACCCAAAAACCCTTTTTTTTAGGATTGACCGGTCACACCCTCACCCCACTCTCCATGTTCTGGAGTTGGTGAATCCCATCTACTGGTGGTGCTTGTAGCGTTATACAATAGAAGGTTTCGGAAACCCGTAAAAATAAAAATAACATGAAAAGCCACTTATATCACAGAAGTTGCTTTCCAATGGTTATAAGGAGATATATAATAACTATAACTATTACCAAAATCATATAGGGAAGTGCCAATCATGCTTGTACTACTGAATTTTTTAAGTTTCTTATCTCATTCAGCTATGATGATACTTAAAATTACTAGTTAATTAAATAAATCACCAAAATACATAACTTACATCGTTCCCTTTCTACAGATTCTAACAAGATGAATCCCATCTACTACCACCACCGTGCTTCCTCGCCCTGTCTATCCATGCCGACGAACGAAAAACAAAAAGAAACGTATCAAACGATCTCATGATTTGGTATAAATGGTGGTCTTTTATTAAATTCAAAGTAGTAAAGTAAAAGTTTGATTGTTAACAGCCGATCCATTCTGTAATAATCTCACCGTGAAACTTAGGTGAAGTGGGCTTTAAGAGAGCTGCCAATAGTGTCAGTACCTAGTATCAGATGGATTGACAGCCGAAGGTATTTGAAGAACTCTTGTGTAGTTTGAATAAGTAAGAAGAGTCTGACAGGTCCCCTCCGTCCACGTCCGGAGGATTATTCAGCATGCAAAAAACTGGGTATTTATTATTGGAGAAGAAAGTGACATATGTACGCTTACATGCTACGCAACGAGCGCGCTAAGGTAATTGTTGTTGATATTTTTTTGTCTTAGGAAATTGTTCTTAAGCCATGTATTGTTAATCTTGCAGTGTTTGTAATGTTGACGATCCTTAATACAATAAATTGGTAAACAAAAACGCTGTTATATAGCGTTGAACAGCTACGAGAGTTTAAGTAGTAGATACTGACAGCGTCATGCGCGCGCACGGAGACGAGCGGGTCGTCGCACACCTGCACGGTGAGTATGGGCTCGTGATGGCGCCGCAGCAGGTCCCACAGGCACAGCCGGCCGTCGTGCTGCACCAGCAGCAACAGCGACCACCTGCCGGCACAAGGGTGGTTATTGTACAGCAGGGCACGCGGCGGGAGCAGAGTGGGGCAAGGGGTGGCACCTCGTGGGACTCCAGGTGCCGTCGTAGATGCGGTGGCGCGCGGGTGGAGTCCACAAGATGGCCGAGTCGCGGCAGTCCTCGTTCCACACGCGCGCCGTCCAGTCACCCACCGTCAGGAAGTTCTTCAGGAAGCCAGGGTTGCGCTCCACGTGCCAGACGCTACCCAGGTGAGCGCTGTACTGCAAGTTATAACGTAATCATGTAGGTACCAGTGGCGAGACTTGACATTTCGTAGGAAGGAAGCCGAAGAAGAAATTGCTCAGTTCTACAGCGTGTGGTACAGACCAAACTGAACAACTGTCTCTATGGGACCAAAATTGGAATCGCCAAAAAATAATCAGCTGTCCCATACAAAACTTCAATGTGGCGGTGTTACCTACTCGTACTCGACCCAAATGTATAGATACCATACATTTACTGAATTTAACACCACCTGTCGTTAAGTAATAGATCCAAAGAGACGTTATCAATACTCATGTTTTACAGTAATAAACTCAACTTCTAATGTTACCTACGAATAATTATAAATTTTTTGTTGGAATTTAACGAATCGAATAAAATGCTTTTGAACAGGTATGTTGGGGCGTCAGTAATCTTCAATGAAACTGCCGTATGATTGTTTAATTGGATATAAACTATGTTTACGCTAAAAATATGCGGAGCGTACAAATTCGTCTACGATGATGAGAATTTTGAATAAAAACGGGAAATTATGTGTGACACACAACGCAGGTTTTCTTTAGCACCTGCAACCTAAAGTCTTTTTTGTACCTATGTAGTGTCATGATTTCCAAATATTAAAAAGATTTGTAGTGATTTATAGTAAATATAAAATTGAAAGTATGTGATTTGGTTCAAATGATTTTTGTCATGAAGTTTAAAAGTATCTAATTTGACAGTTACCGTAAAGTACTGGTTTTTTTAACACAACCGAATGGAAAACATGATATATTTGGTGTGCCGCGTAGTTGCCAAGTTAGTTCTCTTCGAGCCTCGGAATCTAAAGGTTGTCTTCAAGAAGTCTAGGTTATTATTATTTAGGCGAGTGGATCAGAAGGGCCTGATTCATTTGAATCAGGCCCTTGATCAAACCCGCAGTACTCCTCGATACGGCTCGCATCGTGAGGAGGATCCTGTCCCTGTAGCCCAAGTCTATACTGATATTATATTGAGTACTTAATTAAATCGTTTGTTAAATATTGTTATATACCAAGTTTGTATGTGTGCAAGAACATAAATACAGAAATTTTCGTACTGACAAGGCGTGTTCATTTCACTTCAGAAGTGGGATAAACCAAAAGGGTATGTTAAAGGTGAGGTAAAGGTTTAAAAATGAATTTCTTTTGAAAAACTTACCCAGAGGCTTGTGGTCAATCAACTAGGTAGGATTATTGTGTAGTTTTATAATTTTGTCTGCTATTATTTTGTCGGCTGCATGACGCTGCACATCAGGTCTGGACAACTATCTAATGGTGTGTTGTGTTGTGTTGTGTAGGTTGTGTGAAATACTCTGTGTGGGTTCGTGGCTGGCGCTACTCTCTAGCGGTACCTTAGACCGCATACTGATCGGACAAATCGTGTGCTTGATCGGGGCGACTCTCCGATAGCACAGGATGTGTTCTGGTTGCCATAATGAAACTAATGAGCGTAATTTATGGGCACTAGTTTGGGTATCGTACATTAGAGATCAGGGTGATAAGTTTGTATAAAGGATGTAAATTTACTAATATACTCGAACATCCTTTATACAAACTTATCACCCTATACGATCAAATGGTACTTACTGCATTTGAACATTATATTTATTTTAATACATTAATTACAAGCAACACAAGGTAAGCATAAAAAAAAATGTTGGTTACGATTATTCCTATCCTAGTAATTGCCATGATAAGTGAACTATGATTGTTCGCACTTGATAAGTGGACTATGGTTGTTCAGTCGGTTTTTAGGGGACGTACTTTGTGATTTCACTGGATTGTAAGTGGGTACTATGTTTCCTGCTGGTTTTTGAGTGAGTCACTAGACGTCGGATTTCACTTGTGATTTCACTGAATTTTGAGTGGGTATGGTTCTTACTGGTGAAGTAATAATAATAAAAATAATGTGTGGGTCGACTGTCAAGTTGACGGTGAAAGAAAATTTTCTCCGTGTATTTTTTTTTAGTATTATTAAACTTTACTTTTCTTGTCCTTCACTTGCTTGTGTAATGCTTGTAATGAATTCCTGAATAACACAAAATTGGCAAAAAAAAAAAACAAAACGTACTGTAAGATGCCAAGATGCAAAAACAAAATCGACTATGACACGGAGAATAGATAATATAGTACAATGCTGACGAGAAGTCGGGCACGACGATAGGTACAAAACACACACCCAACATCTTCGGGTTCGTCGCTCAGCTCCGCCTCGCAGTTACTGGAACCTGCACAAGACGTGAGTCCAGTGATACCGGCCGCTGCAGTTGCGTCGACCTCGAATGACGAATACTTCTCTCCACCGACGACACCACCACCAGTACCTCCACAGGGAAGAGGCCCACCGGCCTCTGATAGGGTCCCCGCTCACGATTGAAGTGTGCAGCGCATGAGGTGGACACAAGCTGTTAATGAAAATGTCATGCGCGCATACTTCGGGACTACAGAGGGGGGGAGTAACTTGACTGCGTACCGTGGTCGGATGCTCTCTCTGTTTCAGGTGCTTGAACCAGCTGTCAAAGTCTCGGCGCAACGACTGTCGGATCAGGTGCGGGTCATCCAGTGTAACCATATGCTGGATGACGTCGTACTAGACCGACTACGTATCGAATCACGGAATAGGCATGTTTCGCCAGCTTCGCCACTGGTCGCGGTGCAAATGCAAAATTTACCCGGTGGTTCACCGCGACCCAGCCACGCTGATGAAGAGGATGATGTTGAGACTATATCCTTGAGTTCTCAATGCAATGTACGATTGAGGAGTGCTTTAGAGGATGCTTTCCGGGAGTACCGCTCCAGACCATCTGGACTTAGTCCACGTTTACCTCGTTTGCCTATGCACAAGAAAAACAAAGCGCTGGTGTGTGATCTAGACTCGCAGCTGTCAAATTATTTTGACGACAGCAAAGACCTCACAGATACCCACTCGGTCTTATACTGTGCAGCTGTAGCGGCATGTCGTGTAGCTCATGTTATATTTCCCAACAGTGACAGAGCTCCACGACCAAAACCAGCTGTGTCAGCCTAGCAGTGCAGGATTGAGCGTCGTATCGGTGAAGCTAGATCACTCATCGGTAAGCTAATCTGCTTCAGGGAGGGCAATACTCGCCCTTGAGTGGTGCGCTTTGTGAAGCGGGCGTTCGCGGGGACTGATATTCTAAGTTCTCGAGATTATTTGACCCGCGTTACAGAGCGTATCGACTTCCTGAAGCAGAAGATCTGTGCATGGGCGAACCATATTCGTCGGTACAGGCGGAGAATGGTGCGATACACTCAGAATCGCACATTCCAGAACGATGAAAGGTGGGTTTATAGGACTAGGGAGCGACCGGATCAACGTGTGGCTGACACGCACCTGCCGGATGATGACGCCATGTGTTCCTTCTGGCGAAGCATCTGGTCCGTGCCTGTCAATCACACCGAAGGCGACTGGACTAAGGGAATCGAGCGAGCGTGCGATGTTTTACCAGAAATGGGGGCACTTAACATCATCCCCCAAGATGTAGCTCGTGCAGTCCGTCCGTTGCCTAACTGGAAATCTCCAGGACTGGACGGGCTGCACAACTTTTGGATAGAGTGGTTCCTAAGATCGCACGCCTGCTTGGCATCCCAGTTCCAGTCAGCCTTAGAGTCAGGGTCGCTACCCCAGTTCCTAATGACCAGAATAACCCACCTGGTCCATAAACCAGGTAGTATTGCGGAACCCAAAAATTATAGACCGATCACTTGTTTACCGACGGTCTATAAAGTTCTCACATCCATTTTGAGAGTTAAAATTAACAACCATATAGAAACCAACTTAAACATGTCTGCCTCACAAAATGGATGTAAGAACGGATCCCGCGGTACTAAGGAGCTGCTCCTCATCGATATTGCCATAAGCCAACAGGTTCGTCGTTCCCGAAAGGATTTGTCGACATGTTGGATAGATTATAAGAAGGCCTATGACTCCGTGCCACATACATGGCTCATGGGGTACTTATACATATAAAGTAGATGAAACTCTGCGCACCTTCCTGAGGTCATGTATGGGGCCGTGGAGAACGGTCCTTAGCTATCCAGGATGTCGACATATCCAGGGGAACAGCGAACCGATACGGATCAAGCGAGTTATATTTCAGGGCGATAGTTTGAGTCCACTTTGGTTTTGTCTAGCCTTGAATCCTCTAAGCACACTGCTGGAGGATACAGGTCTTTTTTTTTTTTTTGGTTGTGAAATCATCAAATAACTTCGCTCTAGCGCTCTAACGCTCTGGGCAGAGCGGGAGGGTGTGTCAGACTCATCCCGTCTTATTACAAAACAAGGATTATCTTCAGACCCAGGTTTAAATTATTGAGCCATTTTTTAATTTCGAACTTTATTCCGACTACGTTAAAGTTCTTAATGCCAAACTGTCAACTTAGTACCGGACTAAATTTTAGTTTTGTATAAAGAACTGCATTTCAATCACAGTAACGTTCTTATTACAAAAACTAGCTCGATGGTTTAAACTATGTCAAAAGAAATCCTTGTTTTGTAATAACACCGTTACTGACTAAAACCCACCCGTATTCCTTTCGTTGCCTGTGTTACGGGGGCCTCGGTGACCCGTTAGTACCTTCAAATCAAATCAAATCAAATTATATATTTGCTTAATACAGGTGCATGTATAAACAGATGTTACAAATAAATATAAGGTACACTGTATCATTACCTAACAAGGTGTGCAAATATTTATATTATTGACTACATCATTAAATAATTATAAAAAAAAAAACATTACAAAATTATTATACTCAAAAAGAAAATAAAACAATAATAAAATAAATTCAGAACACTGCAAAAGTCGGTTTAAAAATAAAAATTTAAATTTAAATTTGTCAGATGAATATATACATTCATCACTTAAAATCAAATAAAGTAAGTTAAAATTAAAATAATGGTCCAAGCTAAAATATAATTATACAGATGTCGATTAAAATTATTAAATCATGTCACACTATTTATATTGTCATAATATTCAGTGTCAATAAATTACTCTTACTTTATAAAGCTATCTATATTTTTATCCTGTAAGTACTCCTTAATTGACACTATAATAACATTTAGTCACCAGGAATTTGTGCAGCTTCGACTTGAATTGATGAACAGGTAAATTTTTGACATCATCAGGTAACTTGTTGTAAATCAATGATGCCATACAAATAATACTTTTATTGATTAGTGCTGTTTTCCCGCATGGTATATCAATTTCTAATCTTTTTTTGTCACATAGTTGTCTATAGTAGCTTTTAAAAGCAGTCTTATGATAATTAGGATTCAATTTAACAAAAACATTTATTTTATATATGTATAATGAAGGCAGAGTCAGAATTTTCAAGCTTTTAAAGTAGGGTTGACAGCTGGTAGTGTTGTCTACATTACACATTGCTCTAATGCATTTCTTTTGAGCTTTAAATACAGATTCCTTATCGACTGCGTTGCCCCAAGATAGAATACCATATCTTAGAACAGGTGCAACAAGACCGTGATAAGCAGCTAATACGGCTTCTCTATTAACAGTTTTTGAGAGTTTGTAGAGAGCAAATGAGGATTTATTAATTCTTTTGCAGACATATTCTAAATGTGTTTTCCATGACAGTTTATTGTCAATATTAATTCCTAGAAACTTTGTATCTGTCACAGGATGTACTAATTCGCCTTGGTAACTAACGATTATATTTGTCAGTGGAGTTCTCTGGTGAAAGTGTATAATCTTCGTTTTATCCATATTTATTTTAAGATTATTTTCGGTTAACCATTGTATTATCGTATTTAATCAAAATCAAAATCAAAAGTCATTTATTCAAAGTGGGCTGAAAATCAGCACTTTTCGAACGTCAAAGTTACATAAGACAGTCCCCCAAAAATGCCCGCCCGTCACCAAAAGTAATGTTTGGTTGACTACGTGCTCGTAATCATTTTCTTTGTCGTTTTTTATTATAACTGTGCTTTCATCTGCAAATAGTACCATTTGTTGGTTGAAATGTTTAGGAAGATCGTTGATATATATCAAGAACAGTAAAGGCCCTAGAACACTACCTTGTGGAACTCCGAATTTTATAGTTTTCGAGTTTGACTTATGTTTAATCTCATTTCGTGTTTTCTGACATATTTGTGTTATTTCAACTATTTGTTTTCTATTATGCACCTGCATTAAATTAAGCATGTATGGCATAAGAGGTAAAGCGCTAGATCTCATCTTTTCATACCTATGAAAAGATGAGATCTAGCGCTTTACCTCTTATGCCATACATGCTTAATTTTTGCATTAGTATCGTATGGTCAACTCGGTCAAAGGCTTTACTCATATCCATAAAGATAGCACATGTTGGTATATTTTAGTCCATGGCAACCAGAACTGTTTTCAGTAGGTCATAAATGGCAATATTAATTGATTTCCCTTTGCGAAAGCCTTTCTGTTCATCTACCAAAATATTATATTTTTCTAAAAAACTGTATAGTCGGCTATATATGATTTTTTCAAATAATTTTGAAAAAATGGGTATCAACGCTATGGGTCTATAGTTTCCCATTTTCCGTTTGTTGTGGAACCCTCCTTGTGTAGTGGAATGACTACAGACGTTTTAAGTTTTTCTGGGTACATTCCGTTAGAAATGCATAAGTTAATTATGTAGCATAGATGCGCTGAAATATCGCTGATACATATTTTATGACTCTGGTGCAGACACCATCGTTGCCCACGCTATGGGTATTTTTCAGCTGCTTTATTTCTCTGTCTACCTCTGTAGGTGTTGTGGGAGTAAGAAAAATTTAATTAATTTTAGTGTTGATTTTATGATTTGATAAATTATTTGTTTGGTCTGGTTCTGAAGCTTGGTCAATGTAGAAGTCGTTAAAATTATTCGCAATAGATTTAGGATCTGTTATCTTGATGTCATCTTTAAGTATTTCTGTAATAGGCTCTTTGGGAAAGTTATATTTAGACTTGTTTATAATTGACCATGTCGCTTTTGATTTGTTTTGTGATGTATTTATGTAATAATTGTTTTGTGACTTCTGAGTTAGTGATATTACTTTTTTTAAATCTAGCTGCGTATTGCTTAAATATGTTTTTATTTTTTTTTTGTTGGATGTATCCTATACTGCCATAACATTTTTCTTTTAATTTTACTACAGTTTCTAAGACCTTTAGATATCCATTTTGATTTTTTGTCTAGCGATTTTGTTATAATTTTGATAGGGAAACATTAATTATAAAAACATAAGAATAGGTCTAGAAAATAATTATAAGCTTCGTCAGGGTCATTTGTATTGTAAATGTCGGTAAACGACAAGCTTTTTATGCATTTTTTAAATTTATTCAGATTTTCAGTACTATAATCCCGTCTTTTAATACGCCAAGATTTTATCACACATGTTTTTTTGACAGGGCATTGTAACAGTTGAGCTGTGTGGTTGGATAAACCAAATTCAATTATTTCACTTTTACACCTAGGAAGATTGTGTGCAAAGTTGTCAATACAAGACTTACTGCTAAGCCTTGTAGGACGTCGCGGGAAGGTACTTATGGGTCACCGAGGTCCCCGCAACACAGGCAACAGGAAGGAATACGGGTGGGTTTTAGTCGGTAAGAGTCTGACACACCCTCCCGCTCCGCCCAGAGCGGGAGAAGTTATTTGATGATTTCCCACCCACCAAAAAAAAAAAAAAGCCTTGTAGGACGTCTAATTTCTAATTTTAAATTGTGGCTTTCCAAAATATATTTAAAGTCTAGAGCATGGCGGTTTCGTTTGAGTATGCTTATGTTAAAATCTCCGCTTAGAACAATTTTCTTGTTAGTATTGTCACATATCTGGCGTAATAATTTCTCTAAATTATCGTAAAATAGATCTATACATGAATTTGGCACTCTATATATAAAAACTATTATGAGCCCATGTTCTTTTAGTTCTATGGCGCTACATTCAATAATACCTTTAATAGAGCAGTTAGTTTTAAGTGTTGTATATTCATGTCCAATCCTAGTTAGTATACATGCCCCTCCCCTCTTTACGTCTCTAGAATAACTTGATGCTAGGCGGAAGTTGGGTATGTCAAGTGTGTTTTCCTGGTCAGTCGTCATAAAATGTTCGGTTATACAGATAACGTCTATGGGTTTATTATTTTGTGCTAATTCCTCTAAATGTACCGTCAGGATTTCAGATTTGTTAATGAGACCTGCTATGTTTTGGTGGAGAATACATATATTATTATAAAAGAAAAAACTGTGAGTTTTGGATATTCACGTCACTGGTCAAGTCACCTGGAAATAATTCCATGTCAATTTTAATTCTGTTCATAATGTCCCTAAATATGCATTGTATTCCATTTTTATTTAATTTGCCTTTTAAATTTGAAAACATGTCAAATGTTAATCCATAGTAGGAGTCAAAAAAATATGCATACTTATTATCTTGGATGTCCATACACAGTAGGTTATTAAACATTTCAACCTTATGATTATACATGAGTGCCCCACAGATATATGTGGGAGCGCATATTATTATGTTAGTGTGTGTTACATTAATTAAGCATTCTTTTATTATTTTTACTAGGTCAATAAGGTTATCATGGGCTGTAATGTCAGCCGCCCCTAATATAATTACACAGTAATCATTCATTGTAAAATGTTCGAACTTTGATTTTATACCCGCTAATAATATTTTAATGTTTGAATTTGGTGAAGTGTAACTACAATAATTAAAGGCCCTTGCAAAATTTTCTTCAATAGCTTGTAGCATGCCGTGTTGTGTTGTTACTGAGTACGCAGAGTTTTCTATTTTTTGTATCCTCTCCAGTAATCTTCTTTAAAGGTTGATTATTCTCTGTCATAGGCTTCGATATTACACTTGATGGTGCTATAGGGGTAGGCATAATATCTTTCACTTTATTTGGTGTATATGTACTCATAGTTTGTGTCTCTTTATTTTGTTTGTTAGCCGCCCGCTCACTACGAAGTGGTTGTTGTTCATGTTCCTTGATTATGTATTTTGGTGAGCAAATTCCATGCAAAGATTTGTGTTTGCGTGTCGGAGTCGCACCTTTTTTCTCTGGAGTCGAGCATATTTTCTTAAATGTGTTAACGGTCTTAATCATATTTTGTAAATCCGATTTGAGACGAAAGTTCTCCATATTTAGATCTTCTATTTCTTTATGCGCGCTTAATAATTGGTTCTTAAGTATTTTGTTTTCTTCAGTTAACTCACGAACGTCGTCGATTGTGCCATGGAAACTATCGGGAATGCTCATCATTGTTGTATCAAGTATCGTTTTCTCGCTGTTGTTGTTAGTCGTATTTTTGGTTAGGTCAGTTAGCGAACTTGATCTACAAGGTTTACGGTAGGTAATGTTGTTAATGCTGAAGTTCATCTTTACTTTAAGCTATCGTAGCGCCCTCTGGTGTGAAATTATCGAAGGAATAATTCTTCAAATTGATCGGTACTGTGAAATGTGGTATTTGCGTTATTCTGTGAGTTAATATGGAATTTTAGAATTCACAAAAAGAGGCGTGGCCATATGCTGAGGTTCGAACCGGCGATCAACGGATTGAAGAGGTGAAGTGTCGTCTTCTATGCCTCCGAACCAAATGCACTTAGGTTTTGAAGTTGAAATTATGCATTAAATAGTTAAGTTCCAATATTTGAACGAAACAAAAGCGGTAGGAATGACTATGTGATTAGATTTTTTTCACTGTCAAACACTTTGATCACTTTGTTTTTGTTTTTTAAGTTACTTATAGGTTTTTACACTATTTATGCACTTTTTTGTCTGTGTATTGGACACTGTTGATTTCTTTTTATTATTTATTGCTTTTTGTTTGTATTTTCATGTTGTTATTGTTTTCTGTATTTTGGTCTAATCACCACACTTTGTGTATGAAACTCGTAGATAGTGTTATCTACAACGATAAAACAGTGACTAATGATTCAGTGACAGTGTTGTCACTGAATCATTAGTCACTGTTTTATCGTTTGACTTATTTTTATTTACTTCTGCAGACAAAATGTATTTTTAAACAACCCGCGACCCCGGCAGGCATCGGCCCTAGTGCACCCCTACATTTGTGCTGACGACATTTCTTTGAGGCGCGCGTGGAATACGACGCGCCGTCGACCCGGGCCTGGTCCTTACCGGACGGTGAGCTATTCATTGCTCACCGTCCGCAAGCCCGCGCCTACGGTGGCCGGAAATTCGCCCGGGATTCCCAACGCTCAGGGCGTCTCCTGCGGCGGCTAGGGGCGAGAGGGCGCGAAATTTGCCTTTCCCTCAACCGTCCCGTCTCCTCCTTCGCGAGCATTACTGCTTCGCAGAAGGAGGTGACGGCTGCCCATGCCATCTCGCTCCGTACCATGGCCTGAACCAGGGCCGGACGCGAAAGATCTCTGCCGCCAATCGCATCCACGAGGACACGGCGGTGCTCTGCCCAAGCCGGGCAGACCTCCACCGTATGCTCCACCGTGTCTTCCGTGTGATCCACACAGTGGTGACACCCGGACGTTTCCTCCCGCCTTATCCGACACAGGAACCTCGCGAAGCTGCCGTGTCCGGTGAAGACCTGCGTCATGCGGAAGATGAGGACGCCGTGGCGCCTCTCTAGCCACTCCTCAAAGAGGGGTCTTATCGCCGCAATCGTGGCGTGCCTAGCACTGGGTTGCGACAACCTTACTCTCCAAGTCGCCATGAGATCCCGCCGGAGCTCCGTCCGCTGTGCCGCGATATCTCGCGGCAGCGGAGTTACGCCCCGGCGTTTCGCCTCCTCGCGCCACTATGCACGTATGGGACGTGCGCGAGGACTTTTGCCTCCAGATCCCATGGCGGCAATCCGGCAAGGAGGCTCGCTGCCTCACAGGAGACCGTGCGGTATCCCCGGACCATTCGGATGGCCATGACCCTTTGGGCTGCGCTCAACCGGCGATAGGATTCAGGTCTAGGCTATCGATTGAGGAGAGGTGGTCAGGTTATATCTCACCTCCTTTACATGGATGACTCAAAACTTTTTGCCCCCAATCCCCTTCTCCCCGGACCGCCTCAAGGTGTACACGTGCCCACAACCCATTATTAACAGTTAATATAAAATAAAATTCAATTTCAAATTAATTTAATTCGCATACAAAATAGGAGTGCATCAAGTTAGAGGAGGTTTGCTACAATGAAGAGTCACATGCGTACGTGAGCGCCGAATCATCAACCGAAAGCGCGTGCTTATAGTGCCCTGGTACCTCAACTGATTCGTTAAATACAAGGTACTGTGACTCACCGTTACATAGCTGACGGGAGCGCGCGCACGAAAGAGATAGAAGTAAAAAGCTGAGCTACGCCCCATTATAAACGTCACTTAGCAGATGACGACAGCTGGCGTAAGTGACAAACTTCTACATTTTATTGACTCCTAGTACCTCATCGTGCTACTCATATTTTTGACAAGCAAAGGATTCTGAATATTATAAATCTCGCCTTAGTACCGTACATATTTGAGATTCTTATTGTGTGCGCATGCGCCACTAACTGATATAGAGAATTGCGATAAATGTGTACACTCCTACACTTTATTATTTCCTAGTACCGGAATGAGCTACGCAAAACAAGGAAAGGATACGGAATACAATATTAAGCAGATGACGACAACTGGCGTACTTGACGAACTTCTATGGTTTATTATCTCCTACTACCTCAACGTTCTACTAATATTTTAGACGCGCAAGGAAAAGGACTCGGAATAATATAAAACTCGCCTCAGGGCATATTTGGATTCCTATTGTGTGCGTATGCGCCGGGTAACTGGTATATAGAATTGGGATAGCTATAAAACATACTCCTACACTTTCTTATCTCCTGGTACCGGACTGAGCTACACAAAGCAAAAGAAGGATTTGGAGATAACTATAAATTCTTGAGACTGACACAACCAACTGTTACACCACATACTGTTATTATACCGTGGTACTGGAAATGGAGCAGTCACTTAACAAATCATTATCTGAGTCAAACATCGCCATGTGTACTGATACTCAACATACTCCACCCAGCTATGTCTCACAATGGAACAAGCGACCGCGTGAACACGACTACGACTCTGACTTTAGCAACTTCAAAGAAGAAGTTAAAACACTCATATCATCGTTGATCACGAAACAAAGTGAGGAAATAAAAAAAATCTCTTCTACATTATTGGAAATAAGGGCTACAAATACTAGCATAGAAAGCTCTATGGCCTTTCTAACCTCTCAAATGAAGAGCTAAGGAAGAAAATTGAGGTAATCGAAATAAAGGCTAAGAAGGATGAAGAGTACATAATCCTACTAGAGGATAAAATCGAAGATCTTCAGCGGGGAAGCCGTAAAACCACGATAGAGGTAAAAAACGTACCAAAAATCGAAAACGAGACTAGAAGTGACTTAATAAAAATGGTTACACATTTGTCAAATGAGACTAAATGCCCTATCAAACAAAACGAAATCAAAGACATTTTCAAAATCTCAAACAAACGCAGTGACGTAAAAAACGGACCGATTGTCGTCAAACTAGCATCATCAATATTAAAAAGTGACTTTTTGAAATCGGCCCGCATGTACAACAGAGGAAACAAAGATAAATTATGCGCAAAACATCTAGGATTCACTTCTAATGAATACACCCCAATCTACGTATCCGAGCAGCTAACCACCAAGGGTGCACGCTTATACTTTCTCGCCCGCGATCTAGTTAAATCCAAAGCCTACAAATACTGCTGGACTTCCTTTGGCCAAGTCAGCGTTAAAAAAGATGATGCCTCGCCAAAAATAATAATAAAGAGCGAAATGCAAGTAACTAAGCTTATGCAACAAATATGACTGGTCTTAATTGATCACTACGTCACATGTATAAAATATAAGCATAATAGTCTCTCGTACTGGTATTTGATAAATTCTATAATTTGATAGCTTACTATTAATATGTTAAAATTAGTTATCATTGTAATATTACTAATTAGATTAAGGAGTACAAAGTCTATAATTATAACGCACACACACACAATCAAAACATACACTATTAATCCTTTCATACAGTTAATTTTATACATATTTCGCATAAAAACACATACACTCAAAACCCTAAAAGACTACAATTTTTTGTACCTAAGCCCTGCTAGAGACAGTTATGGATAGTACACTGGAAACAATCACTGAAATAGATAACATAGAATTAGCCCAAGTATCAAAACTTTCCCTTCGCAATTTAAGTACTACTGGATTAAAAACTCCGATTTTACGATTATTTCACAAAATATCAGAAGTATCTATCCAAATTTTACAGACTTACAGCTGAACCTAGCCGAACTAAATTTTAACACTGACCTGTTTTAAGCGAATGCAGGCTAAACCCAAATAAAAATATTCCTCAATTACAAAACTACTCGGCAGGCTACACCACGAAGCATTTAAATAAAGCTGACGGTGTCGTCGTCTTTGTTAGTAACAGGTACACATTTAAAATAAAAGAGATAAAATTAACTCACGCTTCTTGTTTACAGGTTGAAATTAAATCCGATCTCATAGTTATAGGGATATATCCATCAAAGACAAATGCAGATGATTTCATAAACTCCTTATCTCAACACTTAGCTACCCTCTCTTCAAATAGAAATGTAATTATTACGGGTGACATCAATATAAATTTGATACACAAGCAAGAAGAGCAATCATACGAAAGATCGAATCGACTTAATTATTTAAACATGTTAGCTATGCACGGCCTACTACCTGGACATACGCATTCCACTCGCGACTAAAGCTGCCTAGATCATTTCATTCTCAAGCTTAGACCTAATAAAAAATCAGCATTTATAGCAATTATCGAGACCACTATCACCGATCACTCTATGATTTTCCTAAAACTGTCTGAATTGATGAACAAACACAAATCTTTTAAAACTAAAACCTCAATTAACGTCGAACATTCACTCGAGCTCTTAAAAAGTAGCAACATTCAAGACCTCTTAGACCTAACTAACCCTAACATACTAATAAATAACTTAATAACTTTACTACAAAAATGTCTCACTGCCGGTACACTTGTAATAAAAATCCCCCTTAAAAATAGATTAATCAAACCTTGGATGACCATAGGCTTGTTGCGCTGTATACATAACCGCAACAATAAGCAAAAAAAGTTAAAACTAGAACCACATAATGAGATACTAAAAATCACTTACAGGAGATACAGGAACTACTGCAACAGCGCCATTAAGAAACAAAAACGTAAATACGATCGCGAACAGATTTATAAGGCACACAAAAACTCTAAAAAGCCAACGAAAGCCACCTAAGACACAAAACACAGAATTACTAGAATCAGCCGCTACCCCTCTCGAGGTGGTGAATAAAGTAAATGAATACTTTTCAACCGTTGGAAGGCATCTTGCTGACGAAATAATAAATAATCCTGAGAGACAGGCTAACAACGGCTCCAACATACCTACGGACGTTCCAAACCCGCCGGTCTCATCGTTTGTACTGCTCAACTCTGACGCTGAAGAAGTAGCAACCGTAATTACGAGCCTAAAATCCGACAGTGCTACTAGCCAGTAGCACTGTCGGATTTTAGGCTCGTAATTACGGTAAAAAACTTACGGGGATTTTGTCCCAGCCGGGACAAAATCCCCGTAAGTTTTTTTAAAATCTGCCAAGTTCATTATTTCACTAATAATTTCACACCTTATTAACCTATGTTTTGAACAAGGATGCTTTCCCACGGCCCTGAAACAAGCTATAATAACACCTGTGCATAAGTGTGGTGACAGAGCTGATCCGTCTAACTATAGGCCGATATCCGTCCTCCCGTCCCAGTCTAAAATTGTCGAAAGATTAATAAACCAACGATTAAATACATATTTAACAAAACATAAAATAATTTCACCCTCACAGTTTGGCTTTAGACAGGGAAAGTCTACTGAAGACGCGGTCCTAGCGCTGACTTCTATCGTCACTGACAAAGTGGACAATCGAGAAAAGTGTCTGGCCGTCTTTCTAGACATCAAAAAAGCCTTCGACACAGTCTCTGTGCCCACGCTTTTACATAGGCTAGAAGACATTGGTATAAGAGGAGTACCACTTCAACTTTTCACAGATTACCTGAGTGAGCGCAGGTACGTAGTTATAATAGGATCAGTCACTGGTTCCGAAGAAATAGTGACTTACGGAGTAGGATAAGGTAGTGTTCTCGGGCCGCCGCTGTTTCTCATTTATACATATAAACAGCCTATGTAACATGAGTATCGAAGGTGCTCACATATTCTCTTATGCTGACGATACAGCAATTGTTTTCTCGGGAGAAACATGGGACGGCGTTGGTCGCATCGCCGAACGTGGTCTGTCCACAATAGCTACCTGGCTCGATCGGAACCTTTTAACTTTGAATATTTCAAAGACAAATTACATCTGCTTTTCCATATTTAGCCGTTCCCAGCCATCACAAGATCTTTAGATTAAAATCCATACCTGCTCCAGCTCCACTAACACCACCTGCTCTTGTTTAAGAATCAATAAAGGTATCCAGTACTAAATACCTTGGTGTTATGCTTGATCAAAGGCTATCGTGGCACTCGCACCTAGAGCTATTAATGAACAGAGTTAGGAAATTGATTTGGACGTTCAAATCTCTTCGCCACGTGACCACTAAGGATCTTATCCAGCAAATTTATGTTTGCCTGGGTCAGTCTATACTGACGTACTGTTTGCTAATTTGGGGCGGAGCGTCTAAGACAAAATTTTTGGAGCTGGAAAGGGCTCAGAGAGCTTTACTAAAAGTAATGTACTTTAAACCGATTAGATTCCCTACGGAAAGTTTGTACTCAACCTCAAACCTATTGTCAGTTAGGAAACTCTATGTCCTGCAGATTGCATTAAAAAAACACAAATCTCTTCCCTTCATTGCTTCCAAGACACATTCTAGGTGGAAAAATAAAGTAGCTGAAGATTGTCCAGTGAAGACTACATTTGCTACAAGGCAATTTATTAAACAATCTTCCCGTATATATAACGCTCTCAATGAACAATATGCCATCTACTCTATGACATACCACGCCTGCAAAAAAACACTAACCGAATGGCTCAAGAGTAAAAGTTACGAAGAAACCGAATCCTACACAATATCACATAACTAATAAACACATATAATTTGTACACATATACAAACCACACGCACACATCATCGCGTTGCACATGTCACATATCTCATACACATGCCCAACAACTACATCCAGACACCTACACAAACACACACGCACACAAACGAACCCACACACATAAACACACTCACAAACATATTCTACACCCAGTGCGCTCCCTTACTGATATAAGAATTACAAAATGTTAATTAGTAATTAAATCAATTCTTTTTGCTTATTTCTCACACATCTGTAGAATGACTGTAAACTGGAGGAGCGGAACCACCTAATACAAGCAAACCTTTGCTTAAAAGGTGACTCCAAACCTAACATAGTTATATCCTTAAGTGAAGAAATAAACATTTTTATTTTTTTTTTATTATTATTTTATTTATTTGCAACTGATGGAGCTACTGAAGGCAACCAAAACTTTCAGTAGCGCCATCAGGAAAGAATATGGTGTGGACAAATGTGCGATCATGCATGTAAAGCGAGGGGGGATTGTGGAATCCGTAGGAACCCAACTTTCAGATTCCATACACCTGAGATCCCTCGCTTCAATCGAAACTTACAAGTATTTGGGTATGTCGGAAGCGTTAGGCATCAACACCACTGACATGAAACAATCGCTGAAGGAGCGCTTCTTTGGCCGCCTGAATAAAGTATTAAATAGTCTTTTATCAGTCGGAAACAAGGTGCGCGCCTTCAATGGTTGGGTCATGCCAGTTTTGATGTACTCTTTCGGCATACTCAAATGGACTCAGACGGAACTTGACGCCCTGGATAGGAGGGTCCGCACACTGCTGACCGCAAATCGGATGCATCATCCACGGATGAGACTGTATATCCCGCGGAAGTGTGGAGGTCGAGGCTTTTTAAATGCTAAGACCCTGCACAACTGTGAGATATGCAGTCTGAGGGAATACTTTTTAGAAACCGACGTGGTGATGCACCGAGATGTGGTCTCAGTGAATAAGGGCCTCACCCCGCTCTCCTTGACTGCTCTGCTGACGACAATTGGCGCAAACCTATAGTATTAGATACTAATGACCGCAGGGAGATATGGCAGAGCAAAGAGCTAAACGGTCGCTTTTACCGGGTCCTACATGGACCCGATGTAGATCTCTTAGCGTCCGTATCCTGGTTGCGATTCGGTTATCTCTTTGGGGAAACTGAAGGTTTTGGCTTTGCGATTATGGACGAAGTTAGGATGACGAACAACTACCAGAAATATATTGTGAAAGACGGCACGGTTGACATCTGTCGGGTATGCCACCGTCCAGGGGAATAAATCCGACACATTATTTCTGGCTGTTCTCGTCTGGCTAACGGAGACTATTTGCATAGGCACAACTTTGTAGCCAGGATTATCCACCAGTAACTTGCTCTGAAATACAGTCTTGTGGAATCGGAAGTACCGTACTATAGGTATGCGCCCGACCCAGTTCTTGAAAATGACAATATTACGTTGTATTGGGATCGATCTATCATCGCTGACAGGACTATTGTTGCTAATAAGCCAGATATAGTGGTGATAGATCGATTAGCGCGTCGAACAATGATTATTGATATGGCGGTCCCGCATGATGAGATCCTCGTAAAAGCTGAAAAAGATAAGCAGATTAAGTATCTTGACCTAGCTCACGAGGTTGTTGACATGTGGGATGTGGATACAGCAATCATTATGCCGATAGTCGTGACGGCCAATGGCGTAATACCCAAGAGCCTCTCAAGAGCGGTGGTAGCATGGGCTGATGTCTAAATGATAAATGGTTATGTTTCTGTAAGTGGGTTTGTACAATAGCAGTTCATGAAACTGTTGCATGATGAGGGGTGTTTAAACACGAGCGTGTGTTTGGAAACCGAGCCGTAGGCGAGGTTTTTAATAGTACCGCACAAGTGTTTTGATACCTGGTAATGTGCGGTTTCATACTTTAATTTACCTGCTCTCATACATTGGGATTGAACCTACTAAATAAAAGATTACAAGTTAATAGAATAAGAAATAGTTTATTGCTATAATAGTTTAGTATTTGTTTGTTTTTTCAATGGGCCAGTGTCGCCTGAAATAAATAGTATTATTATTATTTCGTTCATTTTATTTGGTTTTCATATGAAATACATTTTTTAATATTTCTTAAAAACATATAAAAACATTTAAAAATATAAAAAATAGTGGTCCGCCGGTGTCCGGAGCAGGTTCCAAGCTACGGTAAGGGCTCCAGAAACACGAACTTTCTCACGATGCGATCCGTATCGAGGAGTACTGCTTTCTGAATCAGGCCCTTGATCCAGCCGCCTAACGAGAGCCTCGAGAGATGTTAGTCGAGGCTTTCGGCCATCAAGTCATTGGCCGTTACGGCAATCGGCACAGTGACAACCGAGCTCTCATTCAACATGTCAACAACCTCGTGTGCTAAGACGAGAAGTTTTAGTTGATTCTCTTTATCAGCTTGCACGAGGTTCTCATCATGTGGAATGGTAACATCGACTATCATTGCGCGGCGCGCTAATCGGTCTATCACCAATATATCAGGCTTATTGGAGACAATAGTCCCGTCATCAATGATAGACCGATCCCAGTACAACGTGACATGGTCATTTTCGAGAACTGGGTCGGGTACATACTTGTAATACGGTACCTCAGAGTTCACAAGTTTATATTTCAAAGAAAGTTGCTGGTGAATAATTCTAGCCACTTGGTTATTTCTGTGCAAGTACTCGCCTTTAGCTATACGAGAACAACCAGAGATAATGTCTGATAGACTCACCCAGACGGTGGCATGCCCGACACAGGTCAACCGTCCCGTCCTTCATATTATGTCTCCGGTAGTTATTCTTCAAGATGACTTCATCCATAATTGCGCAGACAGAACCTTCAGTTTCCACGAAAAAGTACCCGAAAAGTAGCCAGGATAAGGACGCTATGAAATCTACACCGCGCTCATGAAGAGCCCGATAAAAGCGCCCGTTTAGCTCCTTGCTCTGCCATGTCTCCTTGCGATCATCGGTAGTAAGTACTACAGGTTTGCGTCAGTTCTTTTTAGCCATAGAAAGTGGGGTGAGCCCCTTGTCCACTGCGACCACGTCACGGTGCATACTCACTTCAGATTTCAAAAAATATTCCTTGAGACTGCAGACCTCGCGGTTGTGGAGGATCTTCGCATTTAAAAAGCCTCGACCCCGCAATTCCGCGGGATGTACAGTATCATCACCGATGATCATGGGATATGCATCCGGTTTGCGGTCAACAGGTCCGTACACCTATCCAGGCCTTTGAGTGCCGAAAGAGTATATCAAAACCGGCATGACTCAACCGTTAAAGGCGCGCACCTTCTTTCCGTCTGAAAGAAAACTAATTACTTCAGGCGAACAAAGATGCGCTCCCTTAACGATTGCTTCATATCAGCAACGTCCAACGTCTTCCGACATACCCAAACACTTATAGCTTTTGGATGAGGAGAGAGATCTAAGGTGTATGGAATCCGAAAGTTGAATTCCCTCGGATTCCATTATGTCCCCTCACTTCATATGCATGACTGCACATTTGTTCACACCAAACTGCATTCTGATGGCGCTACTGAAAGCTTCAGTTACCTTCAGTAGCTCCATCAGTCGCAATTTGTTGGGGGCAAAGATTTTTAAGTCGTCGTCGTGGTGGCATCGTCCGGGCGGTACACGTCTGTTACGTTTTGTACAGGTCGCTCCCAAGCTCTATATACCCACCTCTCATCGCTCTGGAACATGCGATTTTGCGTGTATTGATCAACCCGCCGCTTATACCGCCGAATACGGCTCCCCATGCACAAACTTTCTGCTTCAGGAAGTCGATGCGCTCTGTGGCTCGGGACATGTATTCTCGAGGGCTGATTCCAGTCCCCGAGAATTATTATTATTATTATTGCTTATAAAACTCGGCTTATCAACGCGCATGCACTAAAGCGGGCGCTACCACAGACAAGTCAAAATTAGAATTAAAACTTTTTGGCAATGCTATAGAAATGGCGCACCCCGCATATGGAAACTCCTTTGTTATTAAATTATTAGATTTGCCCTGTATCGTATAGGTAAAAAAAATTGTTCTATAACATTATTTTGGTAATGCAAAAGTGTTTTAAAGTAATTTGAAATATAAAGATATGGGATTGTTTATGTCAGTACATCTAATATTACCTTAAATAATTTGATCAAAAATTTTGAGATTGATTTTCATTCTTTCATAAGCGAAATTGGGTGACTTTACCCGCATGGTGGGTGTTGTACCCTAAAACCACATAAGGGTATTTTTTCACACTGTATTTGATATTATTAGAAAGGTACTGAAGTAAAGTTTCAATTAAGGTATGTACTTTTTCAATATTTATACACATTCATGAAAAAAAACTGCCTTAACAAAAAAAAGTCAAGGTGTGCGATTTTATTGCTCTCCAGTGTATATTGCAATGGCTGTTTTATGTTCAAGTAAAATGCAATGTTTTGTATATTCGATAGAATGTTATGTATGATGATAAACATGACGATACCGAAGAGAAAATCTTCTTCAAACGCGATTTCTTGTTAATTTGTTCCATCACTACAATGCTGATGCCCTATGCCCTTGAGCACATTTACTTCATCTGATGAATCTTCCATTACGCTGTAAAAAAGAGGCTAGGCTTACCACTGCGAAATCCGAAAAGTCTTGACAATAAGTTAGCTATTAATTAATACCGCGAACCAAGGTCAAAATTTTGGAAACGTAAACAAACTTAGGTCAGTCAAATAAAACCTCGAATCCGACAACAATTTATTTGGAATTGTTTTTTTTTTCATTGTACATTTAGAAATATGCATACATAAAGTGTTGATTTCAACGTATTATTCATTAATAAACATGTCATGCAAAAAAATATGTGTAATACGTGCAATAAAACACAAAACTTACCTAGAAGCCTTGCGGCTCCGAGTTACGCTTGCGATGGGTATGGCGGCACTAAAGAACTGATGCATATTCGCGGCTTTGGTGACGGAAAATTACGTTCGCGGTTTTGGATAGCTAGAATAACAATATGACCGGATAACTTTCGGCCAATATTTAAATGTAGTATCACGTATTTGAACGTGTAGAATTAAATAAATATCTGGTTTTCGTTTTCGTCCTACTGAAACAGCAAACTCCTTCAACGAATATTTTATTAACCAAGTATCTAATTCAAATCATAGCATAACACAAGAAATCCCCATTCATTCAAAAACTTTGAACTCTTTATTTATGGAGCCAACTTTACCGCAAGACATCATGCATCACATTAGGTCTCTTAAAGATACAAACAGTGTAGGTAGTGATGGAATATGCACAAAAGCTATAAAAACAGTCTCTCAATACCTAGCCCCACATCTTAGTTACATAATCAATTTAATTATTGAGAATGGTATCTTCCCGGAGAATCTGAAAACCTCCATAGTTAGTCCATTATATAAAAAGCAACACAAATGCCTAATGAAAAATTATAGACCTATTTCTTTGATACCTATATTTGCAAAAATATTTGAAAAAGTCATATATGAAGCACTTTATACTTACCTAGAAAAATCAAACATTTTACTTGACGAACAGAAAAGGTTACGCAAGAACAGGACAATTAATATGGCTATCCATGATCTGATACGTCCTATCTTATCGAATGTCGATGAAGGAAATGCCGTATGTGCTATATATATGGATCTTACAAAGGTATTTGACTATGTAGACTATAAAATACTATTAAATAAATTAGAGAAATATGGTATAAGAGGCAATATTTTAAATCTTATTGAATCTTACTTACACAATAGAAACCAGATTTTAGAAATAACAAGAATATGCCCAGGATTGTTAAATACGGAGTCCCACAAGGCAGTGTGTTAGGACCTCTGCTATTCTTAACATATATAAATGATTTGCCTAGAGAAATAAAGCATCCGATGGTATTATTTGCTGACGACAGCACGGTAGTAGTAAAATGTGATGACCCTAATACATACCAAGCAAAGATAAATTTGACATTGAATAAAATAATTACTTGGCTAAATAATAATAATCTTGTCATAAATCTAGACAAGACTGAAATAATGCACTTTTATCAAAGGATTCCTAATATGAACCTTGACATCAACTGCTTGGGGGTTAAAATAGAGTCGGCCACTATGACTAGGTTCCTTGGTGTTATTTTAGATAATAACTTGTCCTGGAAACCTTAAACGGAAGATATTTGTAAAAAAGTCAATAAATTTTCATATGCCCTCTATAAACTGGCTAAAGTTGTAAGCCTAGAATCTCTTTTAATGGCTTACCATGGCTATGTTGCATCCACGCTAAGGTATGCCATAATATATTAGGCAAATTTAGTAAATAAGGAGTAAAAACAGGCCCAAAAAAGATGCATCAGAGCTATGTGTGTGGTTTACAAAGTACCGACAGCTGTCAACCTCTATTTAAAAGCCTCAAAATCTTAACCTTGCCTTCTCTGTATATTTATGAGGTAAATATATTTGTTAAAACAAATATGAACCTATATGAAGTAGCTTTCAAAAGTCATTATAGGAAACTACGAGACAGAAATAAGTTAGAACTTAAAGTACCATATGCAGGTACGGCTTTAATGAGGAAAAGCTTTTTATGTATGGCCCAAAGAATATTTAATAAGTTACCTTGCTCAATAAAAACTCTAAATTTAGTCAATTTCAAGCGTAAATTACGTACTATATTGATACAGAAATGTTATTATTGTCTCAGCGACTACTTTGATGACAGATCTTTGACATCATTATAATTGTATAGGTACGTTCATACTACTGAATTAGATTTTTACCACTTTATAATATTAGTGTCTACAGATTAAGTAATGGATTCAATTGTACCTAATAATAATATGTATGTGACATGACCATAATAATTGAATGTGTTAAATTGTGCATAATCATTTTTGACATTTTATTATATTACTACTTTTGACATTTTTGTAAAATGACATTTTTCTTTATTGTAACTGCATTTAAAACTTTATTGATAAAATGAGTACCCATTACCCCTACCCATTACATAAATTTGCACACCTCAATAGGTTATAATACAGTGTACCTACCATACTTTTATAACAACCTATAAACATGTATTATGCAAATAAATGATTTGATTTAATGATTTGATTTGATTCGTCTAAAATGTCATATTCGCGGTATTGGATGCCGAGCGACGATATACTGTTTTATTAATACAGAATTGAATTTAAGAATTATAATTATTGTTTTATAAATTATATACATTTATTTATCAACATTGTAAAAACCCTTTCTGTTTATTTATTTAACCATTTATGTATACACATATAAAAACAGAAAAGAAGAACAGAACAGAAAAATACGTACAAAGGTGATGTTTATTTCTAATGAAATCTCTTCCAGCATACCTGCGATAGGAAAGTAGATAAAAAAAATGTAGACACCGTGTGTAAGAGTAGAAGAGAAAATAGAATACATAAAATCGAAACAAATTACAAAACAAACAATATGGGAACATAATAACATACATATATACATACATACATACATACATACACACATCTAAAATAAATATCACTAGAATATAAAAAAAAAATTAGTGTAATTTAAAGTAATAAATATATATGCCATATACCATATACTTATGTCGAAGTGGAAAGGTAGTGTTCTTTCACTCATCTTTTAAATACTGCAACAGTTTGGCAGTTCCTAATGTCCGGCGGAAGTGAATTCCACAACCGGATCGCGTGAACAGTGAAGGAGTAGGAGTACAAATCGGTGGAGTGGGGAGGGGACTTAAGAAGGTTTCTAAGATGCGACTTGCAAGGCGCATCTGAAGTATGTACGAGCGGAGGTAAAACGCTCCCGCAAATAGGATGGCGTTTTACGATTGTGAAGGAGGTTAAATAGCAATAGTCTGTTTTAAATTATTCATTATTGTTTTATTTACTTTTTTTTATTATTATTACGGAATTAAGATTTATTATCCCTATGGTATGTTTTTCGTATTGCGAGTAGGTAGGCGTATCTACAATAGTGAGTATTTGTAGATACAAATAGATAGTTATTAAGTTAGTTACTTATAATTTATCATTTAAGTATTCGCTTAAACTACATAATTATAGTAGCATTTGCTTACCAGGAAATGCTTCAATTTATTGATAAAGATGTTGTTTGAGTATATATTAAAATTCTTTATTATTTCGGGTAACTTATTATACATTTTTATGGAAATGACAAAGGTACTATTTGAGTGCATTTTAAGTCGCGGTATTGGTAAGTTTAGTAGGTATATTTTTATGGCTTTAAATAAATTTCGTTTTTTTGTCTCTCTTTTTGTGGCTAAGTAATAACAGCCGCACGGGTCGATCGATCAGGTTAAGCTACGCTTGCCGCGGTTGGTCCGTGGATGGGTGACCATCTTTACATACCAAGACCCCTCCGTGCCTCGGAAAGCACGTTAAGCCGTTGGTCCCGGTTGTCATTTATAGATCTTTGACAGTCGTTACGGGTCGTCAGAAGTTTGAAAGTACCCAGTAACTGGGTTGTGGAGGTCAGATAGGCAGTCGCTCCATGTAAAATACTGGTATTCAGCTGTATCCGGTAAGACTGGAAGCCGACCCCAACATAGTTGGGAAAAGGCAGGCAGATGATGATGATGTCCTCTCTTTTTGTAAATAATTCTGGCTACATACGGACTTACAAACTTAAAATATATAGAAACAGGGTAGGGATAAAATCTTTAGTTCCTGAAAGTGGGGTATACAGCTATCGGTGACTTCAATATTTACTAAGATTCTAATTAGTTTTTTTTTTTGCAAGGTAAATAGCGTGGGCGCGTCAGTGCTGTTGCCCCATAAGATGACACCGTATTTGAGTCATGTCTAGGCGTATGCGTAGTACGTTACTAGTGCAGTTATAAGGTCTGTAGTTTTTTTGACCTCGCGGAGGGCGTATAAGAATTTAGATATTTTTAAAGAAGAGCAAAAATATCTCCATGTTCCAATTTATTTATTTTCCAAGCCTAGTAGGGTGAATTTATCAACTGCTTCTTATTTATTATTTTTAAAGCTCAAGTTTATATTTATTTGTATTTTTTGGCGAGGGTGGAATGAAATTATTTTAGTTTTATTGGTTTCTAAACGAAGGGTGTGCGATAAAAATGTATTTCGCGTTATTTGGGATGTCAGTTATTACTACGAGTATGTGAGGGCAACACCATTCAGTATATAATTTATAAAGTTCTCACTACCAAATGTACCCCAAGTGGCTCTAAATTTAAAACTTGATGGCAAGAGACTAGATGCTATTACAGAAACTATATTTCTAGGAATTACTCTAGATTCAAAATTACAATGGGGAGCCCACATTAGAGCTCTTTCAGGTAGATTAAGTTCAGCTGCATATGCAGTAAGAAAAATTAGACAGTTGACTGATATAGCCACAGCTAGGTTAGTATACTTTGCTTATTTCCACAGTATTATGTCTTATGGCGTTCTGCTGTGGGGATCGGCAGCTGATGTAGATTCAATTTTTATCTTACAAAAGAGGGCAATCCGCGCAGTATATAGAATGGGTCCCCGTGAGTCCCTTAGAAACAAATTCAAAGAAATTAATGTACTTACTCTGCCTTCTCTTTATATCTTAGAAAGTATTTTGTATGTTCGCAAGAACTTATGTCTTTTCAAAACAAGAAGTGATTTCCATAATATAAATACACGTAGTAAACATGAAATTGTGATACCCAAATTTAGATTAACAAAAACAAGCAAATCATTTGTTATCAACAGTATCCGCTTTTATAACAAGTTGCCAAAGTCAGTTACAGAACTTAGCGATGGAAAGTTCAAAACCCACATCAAACGTGTCCTTATCAAAAACGCATATTACAAGATTAAAGACTACGTTGAAGACAAGGAAGTTTGGCAATAATTCCTTCTGCACATGTGGCTTCCCTGGTACACCAGAAACGGCATAACTATGGAAATATCTATTAACTGCTCCGAAATTACGATGTTTATTATTATTATTTTTTAGACATACATTTTTGACATTATATACCTACAATTTATATTTCAGACTTAATATTATTAATATTATTTTACATGGATTCTTGTGTACGTTGTGAATGTGAGAACGTTGTAGTCTTAATAGACTAGATCTTTTTTTCTTTAGAACTTTTCCTTTTCTCTTTTTTTTTTTTTTTTATTAAGTACTTTTCGACAGGCCTACACTGTTCTCCCATACCTAATTTGTGTAATTTGAAAACATTGTAAAAGCCAATTATTTTTAAAAGAGTAACCGTGGAGTTTCTTGCCGGCTCTTCTCCATAGGAAACGACCAATTGGAACCGTGCACCTAGCTTCTGACGTTTCATAAGTGCCCATGTAGGTTTATGTGAAATAAAAATATTTTGATTTTGATTTTGATTTAGTAAGAAAACTCAGCTGTCAACAAATACAATCAATCATGGACGACGCTTGCCTGTTTCATTTATATTTAATTTGTAAATCTTGTATAAACATGGTGTCAGCTGAAAAAAGCGTGTGTATTTTATAAAACAAACATTTTAAAGAAGTTCGATGTATGAAGGATACCTTAGTGCAAGATAAATACCGAAATGCAAGACGAAGAAAATACAGTGAGAATAAAATTGGAGGGAATCAAACCCCGAAAAAAATTGATTTTAACCGGGGAGCAAGCCAATTTTAAGGAGTATAGACAATTATTTGAAATTCATCTGGATGCAGCAAGCTCGACAACAGCGGAAGAGTCGAAGAAGATCGCTATATTTTTAAATGCAGCTGGTGAGGAAGCTGTGGAGGTTTTCAACACCTTCAAGGTTAAGCCGACAAAACTTGCGTGTCTTCTCGACCAGTTTCAGCTGTACACACAACTGAGGAAAAAAAACGTTGATAAACACGTATAGATTTCTTCAATTAAAGCAAGAAGACTGTGAGTCTATAGATAATTTCATAACTAGAGTAAAAACTCTGAGTAAGCTTTGTGATTTTACCACTCTAGAAGACAGGTTGGTTACAATGACGATCATAGTAAGAGTAAAGATAAGGTTCTAAAAGAAAACCCGTTAAGAGAGGAAGAGATTTCCATGAATGAGGCAGAAAATATATGTAAATCCTTTGAGGCCAGTAAAGACCAAATAAAATCCTTAGAAAAAAAGTAAAGAAGTGCATGCCTTCAAAAAAGCTCATACGGCCAACTAACAAGGTAAGACAAAACAAGTTCATCAAAAGTGTTCTTGGTGTGGGCAAGCACATGTAAGAGGAAACTGCCCTGCGTATGGTAAACAGTGTGCATTGTGTACAAGGTATAATAATTTTGCAGCAGTATGTAAAAGTTCTAAACAGAAGGAGACTGAGAGGACTAATAAGGCAGTTGGACAGTCAAGGAACAGGAGATTGATGTTAATGGAAGGAGAAAAGGATGAAGAAGACTGTACAGGCATTAGGATTGAAATACTGCATCAAGTTAAACTTGTTGAAAAGAGTAGATGTAGTGAAAAAGGAACATCAACCGAGGAAAGAAGAGTTTGTGGAAAAGAATCGGGATGTTTTTACTGAGTAAGTTAGGAGAGGTAGGAACTTATAAGTTAAAACTACAGCAAGATGCACAGCCAGTCAGTAAGCCCATCAGGCGTATTCCGGAAACATTAAAGACAGATTGAAAGAAACTTTGGATAGGTATGAAAAATTAGGTGTATTAGAAAGGTTTGATTGCCCTACTGCTTGGTGCAACAATATTTTCACCGTCGAAAAACCGGATAAATCCCTTCGATTGTCCTTAGATCCAAAAGAGCTTAATAATTGTATTGAAAGGAAAAGTTTTTGATTCCATCCCCAGAGGAAATTTACAGTACATTGTCAGAAAAAGAAGTGATTACTGTTTTGGACCTAAAGGATGGGCTTTTTCAGGTTTTGTTAGACGATCAGGAAAAAGTGTGTACTTTTGCCACCCCTTTCGGTGTAGGTACAAATTTTTGAGTATGCCCATTGGCATATCATCAGCCCCTGTTGTTATGAAAAAAGTAAATTCAATAATATTTAGTGACATTGAGGGGGTTCAAGTATATTTCAATGATGTTATTGTGGCAGGGAAAAATAAACAAGAGCATGATTAAATACTAAACAAGGTATTAAACAGGGCTAGAGAACACAAAGTTAAGTTTAATGAACGAAAGTTACAGTACAGATTAGATCATGTTAAGTATGTGGGATTGATAGTGTCTAAGTCTACAGGTGGATCCAGACCATTAGAAGTTTATTACAGAACTGAAAGCACCAAACAATGTCAAAAACATTTTTGGGGATGTGCAATTATTTATGTAAATTCATTCCGCTGTATACAAAAACTACTGAAGCTTTAAGGCGGTTGCTTAAAAAAGAAGTGGGCTGGGTATGGGAAGACTCACAGGCCCAAGTATTTCAGCCGCTAAAAACCAGTTATCTTGCACACCTACTTTATGTATTCTGACAAAAGAGGGTTCAGTGGTTTTGCAGACTGACAGTTCAAAGGATGGGCTGGGGGCCTATCTCCTGCAAAATGGTAGGGCTGTACTTTTTATACTTTTTGCTATACTGATTGCCAGAAAAGGTGGGCACCCATTGAGAAAGAACTTTTTGCCATATGTGCCTCGTTAGAAAAGTAACATCAGTTTGTGTATGGTCGAAAGATAATGGTCGAAACAAATCATAAACCTCTGGAATCAATTGTAAACAAAGACATAAATAAAATTAGTTCCAGATTACAAAGAATGGTACTGAAATTATTAAATAATGATATTGAGGTCATATATGTGCCAGGGAACACAATGTTTGTCGCTGATTATTTGTCCAGGCACTTTATTAAGGACACTGCTAAAGTAGATCTTACATTGCAGGAGTTGGTTCATAGTTTTGTTAGATTCAAAATGAAACGATGAATGATCCGGATTTAAGACAGATTATTACATGGTATAATGAAGGTTACCCTAAAAGTGATAGGAAGATTACTAGTAAAAGTCGAGCATATTTATTACAAACTGAGAAGTGAGTTATATGTAAAAGATAACATCATCTATTATATTGATCACACAATATGAGGCAAGGGGTTCTAGAAATCTTACACACAGGACAGGTAGGAGCAGGTAAATGTAAATAAAATAAATTATTTAAAAAACAAAAAACCCGACTGCAAAAACACATAACTGAAAAGGGAAAAACAAGCATTATAATCTATATAATTTTGTTATCGCAGGCGGGGACAATCAAAAGTTACACCATATTTCGAGTTATTCGACTGTCCCTGCCTGCAAGACCAAAATTATATAGATTATAATGCTTGTTTTTCCCTTTTCAGTTATGTGTTTTTGCAGTCGGGTTTATTGTTTTTTAAATAATTTATTTTATTTCAAGCTTTTTAGTTTTATTAATATATATATATATATATATATTTGAAAATTACTCATAGTAATGAGCTTTTATTTGATACCAATATACTTGCAATTATTTTTTTGTTTTTAAAACTTACCTTCCTTGTTTTTTTGTATTTGCAGATGCAATTTATAAATATTATATTGCCTATGTCACTCCCACAATTAAGACGAATCTAAGTACACCTCATACGTTAAAATCCATCAAGCCTTTTAGGCTACAGAGCGTGCCAAAGAAATAGACATATATATATACATACATACATACATACATACATACATACATACATACATACATACTCTCGAAAAACATTACCCTCCTGAGGCAGACGGGTAAAAAGAGCCACAAATTTGCTATATTGGCCAGGAATGTCAATAGACATTGAGACTTTTACCTTCTCCTATAATATTTATGAAAAATATAGAGTTTCAAACCCTAAAGGTCCGCTCATGTCTCATGATCTCATGAGACATGATCGATCCTTTAGGTTACAGAACGGTAGGTCAGGAATCTTCCTGACCTACCATTCTGTAAGATTGCAATGGTTAAAGAACTTTGTGTAACATTTAGATAATTTAAACCTTTATTATCTTCATTTGTTAAGCAAGAGGTTTCCTCTATTGTCATAATTTCCAATTTAAATGATAATCAATGTCATTAGTTGATGCCAAATGATTGGCTGAATTAGAAAAAAGATATGATAGCGATACTGATATCTGTCTTTTGTAATAGTAAAGATAGTACATAATAATATTATATCAATCTTTTGTCAAATACAAATGATTACCAACATAATTGTTAGTATCAACTAGATGGAATAGATAAATGATAAATGATGATAAATGATTTTTATTTCTGTTAGTAGGGTTATACAAACACTTTTACACGTCAATCATATATTTTAAACAAAGCTAGATAAGGTCGGCGTTTCCTATCTGACTACTCTGAAAAGAAAGGCCGAAACAAACTCAGAGGTCACAGTCTCTTTTAATATCCAGACATAATCTTGGTAGATTATTATTAAATGTCAAATCATGCAATGTCAAATTAATACAAAATCTTAACTTATTTTCTTCCTGTGGCAAACTGTTACTATAAGGAAATGTAAACAACACAATTTTCTTAAACTGTGATTACACAATGTTCTATAATATTGGAGCAGTTCTCTTTTGTTCACTTTTATTTATTTTTTTACCCATAAAAATAATATTGTAGTGTCCTTATTGAAGTTACATTTAATATTTTTTTTCATAATGTCGAATAAAGAACAACAGGCATACAATAATTTATTATGGAGTGTCCCGGATATTCATCTGTCAACAAGTGGCCTAAGTCCTTTCCAATTTCATCGCAAAATAATACTATATAATTTTTTACACTTTGTAAGCATGCATGGTAGATTAGGTTTATTTTTAGGTTCCCTTGTAAATAAAAAAAATCTGTATCATATAATAAAATATATCGTAAAATATTAATCAATATAATTCAAGTAATATTATTTTCTTGAAAAACAATATTATTTTAAATTGAAATTGGAGGCCAAAGCTCTCAAAATTGATTAACCATCGCGCGTTTCGCTGACCGCACACGAACAGTGATAGCTCCGTTAAAAAAAATATTTATAAATTACGAACATGAGTATTTATCATTTGAACTTAAACCAATCGAAAGATAAACGTGTGAGTGTAACGTTATCGAAAACAAAATTCAATTCAATCAAACGGTGTGTGAATAAACAACTAAATAAAAATTACTACAACAAAAGATTGTTCTAATACACTTGTGAACTCAGTGTGACTCAGAGTGATTCATCGTGACCAACCGTTTTTGCGACTCATCACCTTAAATGGTCATCGACCGAGTGAAAGTCAATTGCTAATCACTTGGATAAAAGAAACTACTATTTCGGCAAATTGACAACATAGTGCCGTGGCGCAGTGGTTAAGCAACGCGCACGTGAGTGAAGTGTATACGAAGAGGCACTGCGGTCAAAACCCACAAAATAATTACTTTTTGCATTTATGAACTTTTATGTTTTTCTTTTTAAACAAGCGGCTTAGCAAAAAAACGTCAAATAATAATTGAATTATACTGTTCTATATTTATTTATTGTCACTATGGACAATTTTGAAAATGAAAATATTACTGTCCGTAAAACATCAAGAGCAAAGTCGGTGACAATATTTTAAATAATAATTTAAGCACTAGCTCTACGTTACTAGACGCCACAATGATGAGCTTACCGAATGCTTCACTAAATGACAGCGAATATTCAAGCATTAAAGATGAAATAAAAAGACTAACAATGGAATTGGAAAGTGCTCACCTAGAGATCGACAACTTAAACAACGAAAACTGTCGCTTAAAAATGGATATAGGCCAATATAGGAAAATTATTGAAACCTATAAAAAGGTGAACGTCCTTGAAACAAAAAAGTTCTCACCAATTTCTGCACGGAAAAAATATATTTCAAATACAAGCTGTTTTTCTACCCCGACTAAGAGTTTATCACCTACGACTCAACAACCCAACAGTGTCGCGACCGGGATAGACGTGGGAGACAACACAGCTGGATCGATCTGCAGTACTGATGGAATACTCCAAACAAAGCAGCTATCGGTTAATGACGTTCAAAATTCCAGCACGTGCATGAATCAAATTGACCTCGACGCCGACGACAACGAACGAGTTAAACACATAACTTTGATCTCGGATAAGAAGTTGGAAATAAGGGAGATACAAACATCTAACGAAGGGCAAGAAACACAAAAACACCAATCTCAGTCAAGTGATATCCAGAGAGTTATGATATTTGCCGACCAATCTGGACTTGGTGTCCGAAAAATTCTGCAGTTCTATCTGGGGGAGAAATTTGCTGTGACATCATTCGTAAAGCCGAATGCAACCACGGAAGAAGTACTAAAAAACTGCGCTAATACGTGTAAGGACTTTGACAAATCTGATTTTGTAATTATATTGGTAGGTTCAAATGACACAAACCCTATGGACATTCAAACGTATTTACACCATACATTATATCAACTTAAATTCACCAATGTGTTAGTCGGGCAAAATTACAAAAATAAGACCCTAAATTAAAAAAATGTTAATAATTTGCTAAGGTTTGTGTGTTATAATTGTAAGAACTCATCTTTTGTACAATTACATAATGATTATAATATGTCAACAAAATATATCACAAAGCTGAATGCTTCTAGGTTAATTCACAGGCAAATTTGGCATGTAAATTATAAAAGTAAATTTCAAAAATATACCGAAAACTTAAATATTCAGTGCAGACAAAAATGCACCAAGGATGTTGTTGTGCAGACCTGTAGTTTAAACGAAGTTAGTGTACAAACGGATAATATAGTTACTCAAAATCTAGAAGACTTTTTTCGTGACAAAAAATGAGCCACGCTTAGCAATTCTACATCAAAATATAGCCGGGGCATTAAACAAACGTGACGAAATTTCGTTTGCCATGCTAGATTTGCTAAATAACGAGATCAGCGTAGATGTACTATGTCTTACTGAAACATTCTTGATTGAAGGTACTGAAAAAAACTTTCGCCTAAAAGGCTTTACGACTGCAGCCCACTATTCAAGGAAAACTTAAAAAAGAGGGGGCGTTATTTTTCTTATAAAAACGAAATTGAATTTAAAATAATACAGGAAATACAAAAAATAAGCGAAACATGTGTATTTGAATGTTGCGGTTTAGAACTAACTAAATACGGTATATTATTATTATGTGTATATAGAACCCCTTCGTCGAAGGTAACGATCTTTCTTAATAAACTCGAGACACTATTGTGGACGTTGTATTGTGGGAATACAAATATCGATATTTTAAAACAGTCAAAGGAAAGTAGGGAATATAATTACTTGTTAAATAGTTACAACATAAAACATGCTATTTTGACACCTACTAGAGTAACAGAAAAGACAGAAACTTGTATTGATCACATCATAACCAATATAGAAAAAGGGTGTGCAACAATACATAATTTAGGTTTATCCGATCACACAGCCCAATCATATTCTTGGGCTGTTACAAAAATACATCAACCAGTTTTAAAATGGTGGTACCAATTTAAACGAGACTATAATAATGACAATAAGGAAACATTTTTAAACTCAATCTCATGTCTATCTTTTAGTAACGTATTTGAAGAAAACTCAACAAACGAAGCATTTCACAAATTTATTGACACATTTTTGCTATTTTATAACTTATGTTTTCCTACCATTCGCGTAAAAGTTTCAAATAAGGCATTAAATAAAATAAACTGGCTCTCTAAAGGTATAAAAATAAGCTGTAAGAATAAAAGTACATTGAACTATAAATTAAAATATAAAAATAATGAATCTCATAAAAATAAGTACAAAAGTTATTGTAATTTATTGAAAAAATGCATTTTAACGTCTCGGAAAAATAATAATACCAAATACATAAACAAGGCTCAAAATAAGTGCAAGGCAGCGTGGAATGTAATAAAAAAGCATACCGGCACAGATTTAAAACGGTCCTGTATTTCGAAAATTACCATGGACAACAGTGACTGTATAAGTCCGGTTTCTATTGCAAATCACTTCAATATTTTTTTTTATTAACACGGTTTCCAATAATAGCCTTGATAATAAACAAGATTCAAGATTAAAACAACTGGATCATATTGAATCAATCAGTAATTCAATATTTTTGCATCCACTGGATAGTAGCGACCTTAAAAAAATAGTGATGTCTCTAAATGATTCCAAAGCGAGTGGTTATGATAATATTCGCACTGACATCTTAAAACTGTCAGTCAATATAATTGTAGAGCCACTACTACATGTTGTCAACCTCTCTTTAGAACAAGGAATATTTTCCGATTTATTAAAGAGATCAGTAGTGAAACCAATATTTAAAAAAGGGGATAGCACTCAAATTACAGACCCGTGACTTTGATAACTATATTTTCTAAAGTTTTTGAAAAGGCATTTCATAACAAATTAGCGAACTTCATTGAAAAGCACAAGATTATTAAGGACGAACAAAATGGGTTTCGTAAAAATAGAAGTACATCTTTAGCAGCATTTAAATTAATAAAAGAGATAACGGATTGTATTGACAAGAAAATACCTGTTACAGTATTATTCATGGATATGAGTAAAGCGTTTGATTACGTCTCTCATGAGCGATTATTGGAAAAGGTTTCCAGATATGTAATCAGAGGAACGGCATATAACTGGCTGGAATCGTACTTGTCGGACAGAGAACAATTAGTGGAAGTAACAAATTATAATGACCAAACTAAAACGTTACAATCATGCCAATCTTCGTTTATGTTTAATAGGTATGGCGTGCCACAGGGCAGTATTTTAGGGCCGCCAATGTTTTTGCTTTACATAAATGATTTCCCAAAAGTTATAAATTAGAAATGTGTACTCTTTGCTGACTATACTGCAATTATAATCAAAGGACAAGATAAAAATTCGTACGAACAAGAAATAAACATTACTCTTCAAAGAACTATAGAGTGGCTAGAAGCAAATAATTTAAAAGTTAATATTAATAAAACGAAATTTATGCAGTTTCATACCTATCGATTAAAACCGCTGGCCCTAAATACAAGATGCAGTTTTGAACCTGCAAAACCTTTCAGGAGGTTGTTATGAAACTCGTAAATAATCATATAACAATACGATACCAAGTCAATAATCAATAATACTTTTTATTTTAGATTTTAAAATTTTATTGTTTTTCAGAATAACTCTCTTAATAACCCTCTTCAAAAAAAACAGAATCACTCATTGCGATTTATCGCGCGTCATGTCACTGTGTGCGTGAATGCGATGACCAGTGACGACAGGCTGTACGAGGCTCCGCCCACATTTCTACGAAAAAAACGCGGCACGTAAGTTGAACTAAAATGGCGGCCGTTGCTATGGTTACCTACGCGCAGCCCCGCGTTGCACGCATACCGCAATTCGATTGAGACTCGAAAATCTGTTACTGCGCAATGTTCAACCAACGTGCCGCGATCTGTACAAATTGTTGTAGCTACAGCAACTTATAGCAAATAATTTAACCTTGAGATGTAGTTCGAATTTGAAAATTACAATGTTGTTTCTACATTATTGTTTTTAAAATTTGCTAAATAATAACTCATTTTTAAGCATCATAACAATGCGAAAATGTTCATCATCTGCAGAGCCTGTTCCCAACTATGTTAGGGTCGGCTTTCAGTCTAACTGTATGCAGCTCATCACATGGAGTGCCAGTGAATCACGTAGGGCGACTGCGTATCAGACCTCAACCAACCAGTTACTTGATAACACGATACCCATTTGTTAGACTAATTGTCAGACTTTCTGGCTTTTGATTACCCGTACCATCGACCCTACGACAGGGCTGTAAGTTCGTTGACCCGTACCGACCCGTGTTCGTTGACCCCCTAACGACTGTCCGAGAGCTACAAATCTATCGGAACCAAAGGCTTTAAGTGCTTTCCGAAACACATGATTTCAATGATGTCCTAAGTTTTAGAAAGTACTTACATCATTATGAATTAAAAATAACACAGTGGTACTTGCTCAGTTGCGAACCCGTAACCTCATGCATGAGAGGAGAACGCCTAAACCACTGGGCTATTACGATAAATAATAATAGTAGGAAGTAGATACTACTGCGCCAAAAAAAAGTTCACGTTGGCGTCGTTAGTTACCTATCAGCTGATGAATAAAATAATAGGCGGCGATAAATAAACCTTACATAGCACGTAAGCAGTTCCTGTTGCATAACTTAAACTAATCGCGAGCGCGTGCGCCTCTAATAATAATAAGATTATGTAGGTACTGGTAACTGGGCGCAATGCCACGGCGGGCTCTCTATGTAAATTCAGCCCCAAGGACGGTTTTCGTTTTTATTTGTAGATTAAATTGTTGATTTAAGATTTTGTTTTCTGTTTTTTAACGGGGTGAGGACCGACAAAAATACCTCAAGATAATTTGTGCTAAGTAGTTAAGTGGGTAGGTACCCATGTGTTAGGGATTTTAAGTGATTTATTTTGTCTGATAGGTATTTTTGGCGTAGTTAAAAATTTTAAATCAACTTATTTACACTTATCAAGTTGATTTAGCTAACATCGTATTTACAAATTATTGTCTATGTTCAAATGAATAAATTACCTACTTATGTTACCTGGAGGTATTGTTCAAAGTTTCCACTGTGACACTCCAGGCACAGTCTAGCACGACGTTGCACCACACAAACACATTCGTTTTTATTGTGTCGAAAGCACTGATCACTTTTTGTTTGTTATGAACATTGTAGACGCCAACTCGAGTAAATAAACACTCGTCCGTCTACAGGTGTTGGTGTCTTGGTGTTCCGGCAACCAGCGACAAAATGTAACTCGCGCGGCGTTATCAAGTTGGTGGAGATCCTGTACCTTGCGGTAATGAAAAGGATGCTGCATTTCTTTGTGCAGCAGCCGCCACACTGTGAAGTGGTGCACTCCAAACCGTCGACCAGCCTCCCGTTTGCTTGACCGTGGCTTTCGCCGGAAGAATTCCAGAATATCTTCCTGCAAGGCGACAGGCACGCCTTCGTTGTCGCGACCTTAAGCATGCTGGGGAACGTCGAACTGCCGATGATCGAGTCTCTGCGAAGCAGCCAGCATTACCCTCTGTAAGGGACGATGCCGATTGGGAAATAACTCCGCGAACATTTTGATGGCACGAGATACATTGTCTCCGCTGATGGCATACAAGCGTACCATCTCCGCCAACTACATTGGAGTATTGGTCTGTCATTTTTACAACTAGGTAGTAGGTACCTATCGCGACCGTTAATCGAAGGCGCACTTGACGGGCGGAATTTGCAAGGGTATGCACGCGCCGGCGCCATAAATCACACTAATAAATTGAACCCGATTTATGTGCTTGTGATGGCCGCGGGGGCGTGGCTAGTGGTAGTGGGAGCGTGCGGTGGTTGGTGCTTTGGATCTATGAAAGAAATGTCGGTTGCGTTTGTTTGTGTTTGTGTGAAAGCGCAGTTTAAGGACACGTACAGACTGGCCGCGTTTTAAAAAGGGGAGTTCACACTTACCGATTTCCGTAAATAAGAATAAAATGAAAAAAAAATACCTGCCCATTTTATTGTTGATTCGGGTCGAGAATTACTAACATAATTACCTCTTAAAATGTTTTGCAGGTCCAAAGCAACACCTTGTATATCTTATAAAAGGGTCGCTCTGGCAGAAACTGACTCTGTTAAGTTTCTTGGAATAAATTTAGATACATTTTGCTCATGGAAAAATCATATAAATGACATTTGTGTTAAAATAAACAGTTTTATATAGAGGCGCATTAGCTGCGAGGTGTCTAGAAATGCCGCAATAACGGCTTTCCATAGTTATATAACCTCCACATTACGGTATGGTATTATTCTGTGGGGTCGTTGTGTGGAGATTGATCAAGCATTCGTAATGCAAAAAAAGTGCCTAAGAGCTATATTCGGGTTGAATCAAATAGACTCATGTCGTCCTTTTTTTAGGAAATATAAAATACTAACTCTTCCATGTATTTATATATTAGAATCCTGTTTAATTGTTTTCAAACATAAGAGACTTTTTCAGCAAGCGACAAGCTACTATGCCCCACGATCTATGTATACGAATAAGCTATTTCAACCGAGGACTAATCTCGCGTTTACAGGTAACAACAGCTATATTATGTGCATAAAACTGTATAACAAAATACCAAATTCCATAAAAACGTTAGCATTTTCTAGATTTAAAAATAATTTGACGATGTTTTTAATTGAGAAATGCTTTTATAGTGTACATGAGTTTTTAGATTATAAATTGTAAGTTTTGTAAATTGCATGGTCATTTTAAATTATAATTGTGTGGTGAATCTCTCCCATTGTTGACATGATTATTATTGATATGATTTTTTATTGACATGATTATTATTGGCATGGTTATTTTGACATGGTTATTATTGACATTTATGATTATTATTTTTCCATTTTTATATTGATATTTATTTAATTGAAATGACTGCATGATTAAGATCAATAATATTTTTTTGTTTTGAATAAAATTTTATGTACTTAAATTTATATTATATTTGCACGCCGAAATTAAAGGCAAAATAAGAGAACAATTTTGCACGTTTTACCAACCTTCTGTACCTTATTTATGCAAATAAATGATTTTGATATTTGATTTTTTGATTTTGAAAAAATCTTCTTCACTGTAATGAATAAATTTTATGGAAAACGACATTATTGAACATGAAAAATATAGCAAATAAATTTATGGATTAAAATTATTATGACACCTTGATCGATTATGACTAATGAAATCAGTGAAAATGTTTTTATATAATTTCACGATTATAGAAACTGAAACTTTATTTCTAATGAAATTATGGCAAATACAAGTATGGTATATAAAATTATTGCATTTTAATTTATGGCAATCCATTAAACCGTAACTTTTGTTATTATTGTAACTACACAAAAATTATGTTTGATCCATCTGTTGGGGAATTTTAGGTGACTCTTCAAAGAAACTCCAAATATGCTGATTTTAGTCAAACTTGTATTGCCTTGATGACGAACAATAATGGAAGTTTGACTAAAATCAGCATATTTGGAGTTTCTTTGAAGAGTCACCTAAAATTCCCCAACATTTTGGTCCATTACCGAGCCGGATTGGTAATCCCATATGTATGTCTAATATGTATACGTTTTTACAACAATATCCCAAGCCATGTTAAAGAACTGAGCCTAAATAAATTTAAATAATTTATTAAACAGAAACTCTGTCAAAACGGTTTCTATAAAGTTAAAGATTACTTGGACGACAAAAAGGCTTGGGATTAATTAAGCTACTCCATTGTAACAAAGTAATTTTATACTAACACTATTTTTATACTAGAATGTCTTAGAATGAATATTGACATTTTAATTTTTATTTTTATTGACATGTAAGTGAGGACTATATTGATCATATATTTTTAAATTTTACTTTTTCTTAGTCAGTTTTAATGATAATCTGGCAGTTTGAGTACTTTATGTGGCCTACCCAAATGTCCTTTCTTTGGTTTTGTTCGTCGAGTCGTTGAGCTCCTTAAGTTCTGAGTTGAGCTGCACGATTACTGACAAATGCATGCACTGACTGGATAGGTTCACTCAATCTGTGTGGTTCTTTTCTCAAAAGACCATTTCGGACACCAATCTACATGGTCTTCACATGATCTGACCAAGATTATGTCTGGACTTTAAAAAAGACTGTGACCTCTGAGTTTGTTTCGGCCTTTCTTCTCAGAGTAGTCAGATAGAAAACGCCGAGCTCATCTAGTTTTTTTTTCTGAATATGATTGACGTGTAAAAGTGTTTGTACAAACCTACTTACAGAAAATAAAATCATTTCATCATCATCATCATTTCATCATTCCATTTCATTTAATTCCATGAAGTTTTGATAAAAAGCAGTGGTGTTGGATATTAGTATCGTGGAGTATTGCCGAGGAGGTTATAAGCCGGCAACGTGGCTGTTGTGAGCAAAGGACGTCAATTTAATTTACGGTGTTAAGAATATAAGGGTTAAAATATCATCACCCAACATTCGTTCAGGTAGTACCTATTTAACCATAATTAAGGATTTTAAAAGGTTAGTAGATATTGTTGTATTTACCTGAATACCTATATTGTTCAAAGTAACATATTTACCTATTTTTGAATAGTTTCTAGCACTTATCATTTATTTGATGATACTTATTTGCAAATACAATTATACGTTCTTTCTATTATTAAAGTGAAAAGTCCAGTAGATATTTTGCTACATTTATAATTGTATAGCAGTATTTAGTTAACTATTCATATTAAATAGTTATTAGTGCGTAGGTTGGTGTTAGATAGATATTACAAGTGTTTATTAATCTTTATTCAGTTAATTCAATCGTATTAGATAGTTTAATTGATTATTTGTTAGTGTATTGCCTTTAACGTTAGGTAATTAAGTGTTCAAGTTTTGAGGAATTTATCTAGCTAAAATAAAAGTCTAAATTAAAAATCTCTTTTTGTATTCACATAATATTCACAACAGGTTGAAGTCACTATTTGCAGTATTAACATCTTTTTTAAATTGTTTTACCATAGTAGCTGACCGTAGGTACCTTAAATTATTTAAGTGTTCAAAATCAAAATCAAAATATTTTTATTTCACTTATACCTACATGGGCATTTATGAAACGTCAGAAGCTAGGTGCACGGTTCCAATTGGTCGTTTCCTATGGAGAAGAGCCGGCAAGAAACTTCACGGTTACTCTTGTAAAATAATAATGTAATAATGTTTTATAAAAATATACCTAAGTTATTATTATACAAATTCCAGGTTGACTGTATTCCATTCCCAGTATGTCCAAAGAAAGAGAACTAGTTTAAAAACGAGGAAGCTTTAAGGGTCACTAAACTGCATTCATTAATTAACTTGATGCATCCAGTGACAAGGAGTTAACCAGTTGTGAGTTCAAGGAATTGCAATTACGGATTGGAAGAATCTAGTCTTTGTATCAGCATTACGACGAGGTACAGTTGCGATTAGAATTTCTGGTGGAAGATGTTAAATCTCAATCCTCTGAGCGTATTGAATTTGAGTCACAGTATTACAAAGCACTGTCTAGGTCACAGGAGCTGTTATGTAAGTATAACAACGACAATGAGTCGATGAGTAGTGAAAAATGTACCCATATCAGTCAACGTAAGCCTGTTAAGTTGCCCACGATACAGTTACCTAAATTTAATGGGAGTTTTACCAATTGGTTGGAGTTCCGTGACACTTTTACTAGCCTCATTCACTGTAACGATGAAATCGACCAAGTTAACAAATTTTATTATTTGCGAGCGTCCCTAGAAGGATCTGCTGCTGTTGTAATCCATGCGATTGAGTTTTCTGCAAGCAATTACGATATAGCTTGGAATCTAATTTGTGATCGTTTCGATAACAAAAGCTTGTTAATTCAAAATCATCTGTCATCCATATTTAACTTGAATGCTATCGCAAAGAGTCCTTTGTTGCGTTAAGGGATTGATTGACCAACTTAATAAAAATCTCCGTGCGTTGGAATCGTTAGATGAGCCCATCATGTATTGGGACACTTTATTAATATTTATAGTAACTCGGAAGCTGGATCAGTAAACTTATCGTGGGTGGGAGGAGCACAAAGGTCGTATAGACAAAAATAGCACAATAACATTTACTGCACTCATGCAATTCATTTGCTTTCGCGCTGACTTGTTAGAAACATTAGAAGCAGCACGAAATAGCAATAATCTCACTCCCGCTAAACCTAGTTCACAGTCTAATAAGATGAAATCTATGATTGTATCACTAGATTCTAATAATTCTAGCACTGAATTAAATAAGTTGTGCCCGCAATGTAAAGCTGATCACGGTTTAAGTAGTTGTTCACAATTCCTTGCACTTAGTCGAGCGTCTATGCCCGACTCAAATTAATACCTAACTATAAAGTGTGCTATAACTGCTTTCTTGCAGGTCACTTTGCTAACCGATGCAAAAACCCGGGATGCAAGATATGTAAGCGCGACATAACACTTTGATTCATTCGTCGGAGACTAAACGTACGGCGAATTCTTGCAATAATGACAACAAATCACACGGTAGCCCGTCCCATTCCGTATCAACGTCATCACCGCCGTAGCTAGCACTGATGCGCATGCGAGTGCAAATAATTTAACTTTGTCTGCGGATCTCAGTTCGTTAAGTAGTGTGCGTAAACAACGCGCTGTGTTAAGGCTCCTACATACTGGCGCAACTTGTCGCGCGACGCGACGCGACACAAAGACACCGCGTGTAGCGCTACAAGTGGTGCCTTTGTGTCGTGACGCGTCGCGCGACAAGTCGCGCCAGTATGTAAGAGCCTTTATTGTCCACCGCTCTGATCAAGTTATGTGATCACTATGATCGTGAGCACATAGTGCGAGCCATGCTTGATAGTGGTAGCACTTCGTGTTTTATGTCAGAAAGATTATGTACACTAGGGTGGATCGCTCTTGGATGGAGTTTTTTTTTAGTTGAATTTCCTTGTCGCGGTATGCGGGATAGATGCTCTGGCACCTATCAATTATGACTACCAAACATTATTTAAAAATAATGATTAGAAGTATTGCCCCAAAGTCATTAAAGTTTTTGAAAATCGAAGAGAATTGATATTTATATAAAATAGGTTTATTTTAATTACGCTAACTAATTCAAAGTTTTATTTAGATAGCATCCGTTTTTGATCAGACAATGATTGAATTGCATGAAATATCTACTTTCTTTCATACACTTTTCCCGCGTAGAATTGGTCAGAATTTTATCTAATTTACTGTCGCTCAACCCCCATCCAAGCGAGTCCCCGAGGTGTGCGGGACGCAGGTGTGAGCGGATTTTCATATTATTAGTATTTGTTTCTATCTCACAATTAAAGCACGTTGTTTTGATTTTTATACTCTGATTGTGAGTGTAACGAAAGTATAATGAGTTTGCCTAGTAATGACAAAATCCGCCCCATAATTGGTTTTGGCAAAGAACTACCTACTAGTTTGTTACCGACGTATGAAGACATGATGAAATATTTGATATTCTGCTCTAAATGTTACAACCGATATCGAATTGACCTGGAAAAAAGCGTCATTAAAGCGTATCATGATAAATATCGCGTGATCTTAAAACCTATCAAGCTAGTAAAAACTGTTAATGCTACAGAAACAAGCTGGACTGGACTTACCAGATACAACAACAGCTCGTAAAGATCTCAGCACAGACCAGTTATACTTAGTGGAAATTTGTGGTACGATCAGCGAAGGTCACTGCAGTGATAACTTAAGAAAATGGAATCCTGGTAAAATCTGCCATTCGCGATGGCTAACAACAGCCAATCGCATTCTAAGATCGATCTACGAATTCAGTCAATGTCTATAAACCTTTGGATGGAGTATTCTCCATCCGAAAGTTTACAGACATTCACTTAATTCGTACTGAATGTGTACGCGCCGATGTGGTTTAAGATAAACCGCAACCGTTATGCGTTTAAGGGTCAAAACACTTGCACGAGACAGTCGTATTGCCTCGTTATCTTCCAGAGCACTTGAAGAAAATAGTAGACCCGGTGATCCAACGTAATGGATTTTTTGAGCATTGCGAGAATATTTTGATTGCTATGTTAGCTGACCAAAAAAAACCTATAAGAGAGGTAGCGCTTCGATGAATAATTAATATCCGCGAACGTTGTTCGGGTTTTACGTCGATAAGGGTTTTTAAGCTACCGCCGTTTTATTTAATCGCAAAAGACTACATTGACATAATCGACTGGGATAAGATGTCGGAACCACCACTGACTAAACAAATAGCAGATGAGATCATTTACGAAGCCATTAAAAATCTGGACATAGTAGAAAATGAAATTTTGCCTTTATTAAAAGTGATATTTTGCGATTGATGCCATGTCACACGCAAGCTAATGAGGGATGCATCAAGTTGGTCACAGAATCCTGTTCTGCAGTTTGTGGGCCAGAAAGACGTAAAAGATGGATCAGAAACAAAGTTCGATCGTGTCATATCATTAACACAAAAAACATTACAAAACTATATGATTTCCTGAATTTCGGTTTGTTTTTTTCAAAGTTTGGTATTTGTTTTCCTCAGCTTATTGCATTTTTTATTCTTAGTTATAATTATAGTTCTAGTTTTAAGTATTAAAAAAATAACAAACATTGTACTTCATTAACAAAAATCGTTTAATTAAGCTCAGACTGAATCCTAGATTTAGACGATTAATGAAAACTTAATTGTACTTGTGGCATTACTTTCACTTAAAATATCATAATACTTTCTTATTAACTTTGAATTGTCTCCTCCTAGAGCATCTTTTCCACACCCCGCCCCAAAAATATATCAAGAAAAAAATAATCGATCCACCCTAATGTACACGGCTTAACTTAACTACTAATCTGATAAATGGTTCGGTCTATAGCATCAATAACGTAAGTTCGCGCGTAGGCAAAACATGTGTGAAAATGACGTCATTAGACAATAGTTGCTAAGTTTTATTGTTTTGTTTTGCCATCATTAACGACTGTTGTGCCTTGTCGTGAAGTCGACATTTCAGACCTGAACATTCCAGATAATATCTGTTTAGCTGACCCCACCTTTTACAAGCCTTTTAGAAGTAGATGTCTTAATACGAGTAGGAGCGGATCTCTTCTGGGACTTGGTTGGTTCACAGAGAATAAGACTAGGAGAAGGTAAGCCAATGTTATGTGAAACGTTGTTAGGCTGGATTGTTTCTGGCCCTGTAAACTATAATAATGGTAAATTAATGTCGACTAATATTTCATGCAGTTTAACTCAAACTGATTCCCTTAGTAACGGTGATTTAAATAAAATTCGCACCGATTTAGTAAAATTTTGGAATCTGGAAGAGTTTGACTCAAAATCCTCACATTATTTACCTGAGGAGAAGTTTTGTGAGGAGCATTTTGTCAAGAATACGACACGTTTAGAGAGCAGTCATTTTTGTGTCCGTATTCCTGTAAAGCAAAACCCTTCTATTTTAGGAGAATCTTTCCAAAGGGTTTCTAAGTGTCTATATTCCCTTGAACGCAGATTGAAGTCTAAGCCAGAGTTCGGTAAGTTATATGGTGACTTCATGTCTGAATATGAGACTTTAGGACATATGACCGAAAAAAAGGATAACGACAGTCCCAGTGGATATTTCATACCACACACCGGGGCACTGCGTAAATGTAGCACAACTACCAAGCTCCGTGAAGTTTTTAATGCAAATTGTACTACTTCATCAGGACTATCCTTCAATGATGTGTAGGTGGTGGGTCCTACAGTGCAGGACGATCTTATTTCTATACTTCTTCGGTTTCGACAACACATGTTCGTCTTGTCAGCTGATGTTACGAAGATGTATCGATGTATATACGTCCACCCATCGGATAGGTACCTGCAACAGATTCTGTGGCGTGATAATGCATGCGATCCCGTTAAGGTTTATAAATTGAATACCGTCACATATGGGACGGCTAGTGCACCATTTCTTGCTACACATTGCCTTAAGCAAATAGGCATGAACTATCAAACCAATGACACTATCACTTCACCATCTGTGGGTGAGTCATACTCAGCAGAGATAGGATTGCTGAAATCATCAAGCATGATTTTTACGTCGATGACCTCTTGACTGGAGGTTATGATTTAAATGAAGTTATGTTTATCCACACAGAGGTCATCAACGCACTAGCATCTGCTTGCATGCCGCTTAGAAAGTGGAGGTCTAATGTCTCTAACTTAATCTCCAGAGCTTCTCAGTCGTCATTAGATTTAGATATGGGATCTAATGAACCCAATAAGTTATTAGGGCTTGACTGGTTTTCTAGTTCCGACGAACTTGGGTGTTCAAGTTTAACTTTACCTTCTAAGGATTCTGTTACAAAGCGTGATATAGGACTAGGACTCTTATCTCCTTGTGTAGTCACAATGAAAATGTTTTTACAACGGATGTGGTTAGACAAGCTCTCGTGGGATGAGCCGTTAACCCCGGCACTTAATACCAGTTGGAATGCTATTGTCAAAACTTTGCCGCTTATTAATAATTATCGTGTTCCACATATATCGTGTTGTTTATATGTGATACATTTACCATACTGGAACTACATGTATTCACAGACGCATCTGAGCGACCGTATGGTGCGTGCGTCTATGTACGTTGCGCCAATGATCAGGGTAAGTATATGGTTGGCAAAAATTTTCGAAAAAGTTTTAAAAGACCGCTTAATTTGAATAAAGTAATTAATTTAAGACAATTTGGATATCAGAAGAATGTTGGTACGGGAGATGCTATTTATATGTTACTAAATGGTGTGGTTAATCAAATAAATTGTAAAATGAGGGTAGCTGGTATTTACTTGGATTTAAGTGCGGCTTTTGACACTATTGACCATAAACTTCTCATCACAAAAATGGACCACTATAGCGTAAGAGGTAGAGCCTTACAACTCTTCACTTCTTACCTTAAAAATAGAAAAATGTTTGTCGAACTTGATTCTACAAAACCAAACGGATATAAAAGCAACTACAGGTCATCTATGTTAAGCATTACTGCCGGTGTGCCTCAAGGGTCAATTTTGGGCCCTCTATTATACATATTGTTCACTAATGACCTAATCAATTTCGCACATAAACTTTTACCGGACATACAACTTGTAGTTTTTGCGGATGACACAAACGCTATAGTTGCTGCTAATGATATCCAAGACCTTACTGTTAAGGTGAACGTAGCTTTAGAGGCCTTTCATTCTTGGTTCAATGCGAATATGCTTATAATAAACACAACTAAAACCAAAATTATGTTATTTAAAACTACTGCTCGTAACAAAGACAGTATGGACATTGAACTAGACAAAAATAAAATTGAGCTTGTCAAGGAGGTCAAGTTTTTAGGAATTTATATTGACGAATTGTTGAATTGGAAGAAAGAATTAGCAGCACTGGATTCATCTATATCATCTGCTTGCTATGCCTTAAGAACTCTTAGAGATGAAGTTAGCATAAAACATTTAAAAATGGTATACTATGCGCTGATCGAGTCCAAACTGAGGTATAGCATACAGTTTTGGGGAAACAGCTATCATTATAACTGGCATAGGGCATTCATTCTCCAAAAAAGAGCGATCCGAACCATTGTGCATTTCTCAACGAGACACCTGTTGGCCATATTTTAAAGAACTTGGTATTCTCACAGTACCTAGCCTTTATGTAGTAGTATTGTTAAACACTTTTAAAAAATATGTATACGACTACGAAACAGACGAGAACAGGCTGGTAAGGGAATAATCACGTAGAAAAGACTTTGGAAACAAAATTGTACCGACTTTTGGAATAGTTAAGCATAGTCCGCAGTATCAGGCAGTTCAAATATTTAATAAATTACCGCTGGAGTTAAAAAGCATACTGTATACAGGCTCATTTAAGGCAAGGCTCAAGGCTTTCCTGTTGGAAAGATGTCTCTACTCATTAGATGAGTTGTAATAGTCGTATTGTTCTTGAAACTGACATGTAATAATTTTTTATGGTGTTTTATTGTGTACCGTGTTCATATGACTTTTATTTTTTTTGATTATTCTTTTTCGATTATATTGCAATTCATTTATTGACATAATGGTTTAATATTTATGTTTGCATGGTATTTTACATTTTATTTATAATAATTCCTCAGTAATTTTCTAATTTTAATTTAATTACATGTTTTCGTATGTATTTGTATATCTAATTCTATTAATGTTTCATGTTGGATTATATTCGAACGCAATGTAAATTGTTACTGAATAAATAAATTGAATTGAATTGGTTCGCCTGTTAGCCGCTTAAAGTCGAGTGGCGCCGATAAAGCCGACCACCATTCCAAGACTGGAACTGTGTGGTGCCGTAGTCGGAGATCGTTTGTGCGAGAAGGTTGTGAGTTCACTGCGACTAAAGTTTAGTCATGTTTATTGCTGGACTGACTCCACTGTCGTGTTGGGATGGTTGCAGATGTTACCTTCTAAGCTTCAGCCATTTGTACGTAATCGTGTTGCTGAAGTTTTAGTTCTGCAGAATTGTGTTGTCAATGTTTGAGTTCTAAAAATTCCTTAATACTATAGAAATTATTTCCATTCAACCAGTTATACAATTTAATTTTAAATAGTCTACAATTCAATACTTTCAATATCTTTGGTAAAGTATTAAACATACGTACACACATAGCGACACAGTTTTTATTATATTTAGCACACCTAGGCAGCTCGTCTAGTACAAGTGTGTATTGGTCACGCCGACATCGTGAACATACCTCTCCTGCTGTTTTAAACAATGTGTTTATTTACAAACATACACACCTCATATATATATAATGACGGTAACGGTAGCAAACCAAGCTTTTTAAATATTGGTTTACATGATTCATAGGACGGTATCCCGTACAAGGCTCGTATACATTTTTTTTGGGCGATAAATGCTCTATTGTGGGCGGTACTGTTTCCCCATTTTATTAGTCCATACCGCAACGAGGACTCAACGTATGCTCGATATGACATTACAGCCGTTTTCATATTAGTTACCTTTTTAATTTGTCTAAGGGCATGTACAAATTTATTTGTTTTATTGCATACATGAGCCACCTGCGCCTTCCAGTCTAAATGTTCGTCTAATACTATACCTAAAAACATAGTTTGTGTTAAATGCGTGATTTTTGGTATGTCCATTTTAAAATTAAATTTATTATTATAATATTTGTTAAATTGTAAGTATACAGCTTTATCAAGATTAATAGATAGATAATTATTATTGAGCCAGTTAATTAGAATGTCAATTGTATTATTTATGTCAGTTTCATGGTCGGTAATTGAATTAATTTTTTTGTCAGTAGATTAGTACAATTATGGAAATTTCATCCGCAAAAAGAAAGCATCTGTGATTAGTCATATCAGCTATATCATTTATGTAAAGTAAAAATAAGATGGGGCCCAATATGCTACCTTGAGGCACACCGCGTTTGACATATTAATATTCAGACGTATGCAGTATCATGTCCTTATTTCCGTCCAGTTTGGTAACAGCGACACTCTGTTGTCTGTCAGTTAGGTACGACGATATCCACTGATGTAGCAGTCCTCTGACTCCGAGAGCTTCTAATTTTTGTAATAAGTTGGCGCGTGTAACTAGATCGAACGCCTTTGATAAGTCAAAGAATAGTCCTGTTACCAATTGATATTTTTAAATTTGCAAAAGTATAAATAAACATTTCAAATTATATAAATAGTGGTGCGACAGACTGCAGTTGCAATAGTTTACATGTGTCATTATTTGTGACTCTTTGTGATAAATGTGAAAATATATATGACAATAGTCAATTAAAAGTTCAGTTTTTTTAGTGTTCAACGCTATCTTAAACAATTAATCTGTATAAACAACAACACAATAACATTTCATTTAGAAACAGTGACGATATCAATAAGTTTTAGTGAGTATTATACTTCTACAATGGAAAACGTCTAAAATAAAAACAGTTAGGAAAAGTATTTCGAAATTTGGACTTTGATCTCTGCTACTATCTAACAACTAGCGCCATATTTTCCTCAAGCAGTGAATAGACGAACTAGTAAGTACTACTACTAGTGCCATTACAGCCACAAGCGGCAAGTATAAGAACTAAAGTGTTACCATAATAAAAATAAAAGAGTACTACTAGCGCCATTACGGCCTCAAGTGGCAAGTAGAAGAACTAAAAGTAATACCACATAAAAAAATACATTTGAATTTGGTAGAAAAAGGGCAAAAATGAATTTTCTAGAAAATATTACCTTTCGCCGAACTCGGACCAAGTCGGACTCAATACTCAACATCAGTGACACTACACAGACGCCTAATGCAACAGGCAATAGTGCACCGGAACTGTCGGATGAGGAAGATGATGGACTTGTCAAAAAGTTGCGCGAACAAATTGAGAATCTCACGAAAGAATTGCAGAGCGCTCATTCAGAAACTGAAGCCGAAACAGTAATTTGAAAAGCGAGAATGAAAGCCTGACGAATAAAAATAATATTTATAAAAAAGTAACAATTACTCCAGTTAAGGTTAAGTCGACATCTACTCCAAATAAGATCCTACACAGTAATAAAATACGAAAAGAACAGACTAAAATAAAAAAGCAGGAAAACAAAATTATTGCAAAACCCACTGAAAAATCAGCAACAACGCAACCAACCATATACTTCAAGGAGCCGTAGGTGCGGAACGCAGTAAAATTTGTATCTTAAGCATAGACAATAAGAACGACATTTTTTCCATTGCAGAAAACACATTAGACAAGACCGATATTTCCCATTATATCACACCCCACGGTAATATGCATCATCAACTAAATGGAATTAAACTGAAAGTCTTGAACTTCACCTTAAAAGATTATTTGTATAATATTGCTGGGAGAAGAGGATTTCAAATTTACAAGCAGTTACTTAGACTGCGATTTTCAAATTAGACAAATTTTACAAGACATAACAAACACAAACATTATTATCTGCACCCCAACATACAAATTTTATAACAATAACTACCTCTTCAATTCAAGAGTGGAAACATTCAACAATTTACTATATTTACATACTCACTCACGAACACGCCTATTTCCTGGATAGCAATAGAAATTCAAGATACGACGACACAATGTTTGTAAGACGTACCGGAAGGGTAAATAGCTCTGGACTCCAATCAATATTCCATGACATACACAAAATGATTAAGTTTATAGGAGCAAACCTAGAAGAGCTTTATTTTATTTTATCCCTTCAAATCAAATCAAATCAAATCATTTATTTTTTCTGAATACACTGTTACAATGGTGTTATAAGAATTACATGTTTCAAGTGATTCTACCGTAAGGCATGCAAAAATTTATACAGTCATAATTATTCATCAATTAATCAAAATAGACATTGGAATAAATAAAATTAGATGAAATAAGCACGATATAGTTATAATAAGTTAAAGTCATAGTGGAGAATAAATTATTTATTAAATAATAAAAATATTTAGATTATTTCAATGTCAATGTCAAAATTAGTTATTAAGAGATACATGCATAATTCATTAAATAATTGATTTTACTTGATGTCACTGTGAGGTCTATAATTTGGCAAAATTATCATTGAGGAAGTCATTCAAGTTATAGTAGCATTTATTGGCCAGAATTTTTTTTAGACTTTTCTTAAATAGGGCCGTATTCATTGCCCTTATTTCTTTAGGTAATTTATTGAAGATTACAGGAGCCAAATGGAACACACTCTTGTACATGTTCGGGGTACATAGAGGCGTAGTGCGTCCCGTTGTTGCCTATTATTTATTTCTGATGCTAATTTAAATAGGTTTTTATTGGTTTTCACAAATAATGAGACCTCATAGATATACAGACTTGGGAGAGTCAGAATCTTATACTCCTGGAAAAACGGTTTACAGGTTTTGACCATTTGAAGCCCAAACATAGCCCTTAAGCACCGTTTTTGTGCTTTAAAAATTATGTCAATATATGTTGAATTTCCCCAGAAAATTACACCATACCTCAGTACTGAAGCAACTAAACCATGATAAGCCGCTAACAACGTATTTATATTTGAAACCTTTCTAAGTTCATGTAGGGCATATACTGATTTATTTAATCTTTTGCACAATGTTTCAATCTGGGATTTCCAATTTAACTTATTATCCAGAGTAAGCCCAAGAAATTCTGTTAATAGGACTTCAGCTACAGGTTCACCCTTATAGTTAATCTTAGGTGTACCTGCATTTATACGCTGACTGAAATGCATTATTTTTGTTTTCCCAATGTTCGCCTTCAGATTGTTACTATCTAACCATTGAATGATTGCATTTAGGCTACTGTTTATATCATGCTCGTAAGATGTTCTGTCATTACCCTTACATTTAGTTTTTTGATGTGTACTTATTTAATTATTTATTTGTTAGTAATGTTAGTTTTGTACTTAAATAAGGTTAGTATAATTGTTAGGTGTAAGGGCCGCCTTTCGCGGTGAAAGCCTCCTCCAAACCTTTCCAGGTAGTTCTGTCGTTTGCCCGTCTGGGCCATAAGGCTCCGGCTATCTCTATGATGTCGTCACTCCATCTTTTAGAAGGTCTACCCTTCCTTCTTTTTTTATATATTGGGTACCAATTAGAAATAGTTTGTGACCATCTCGCATCCATAGCTCTCTGGATATGACCTGACCATTTCCATTTCAATGTCAGCACCTGTTTGACGGCATCCCTCGCCTTTGTTCTTTTTCTTATCAATGAACTTTTGACTCTATCTTTTAATTTAATGTTCATGTAGCTCCGTTCTATTCCTCTTTGACAACTTCTTATTTTATTTAGAAGTGATTTTTTAAGAGACCACGTCTGGCATGCGTAAGTGAGAACCGGCGTAAGGCAGATGTTCATCGCTTTCGTTTTCAGTTTTGTTGGTATGGGGCCTTTGAAAATTTCCTTCATAGCCCAGTATTTGTTCCACGTATTCTTCACTCTGCGATCAATTTCTTTTTCTGTACAGGATTTTATTGAGATTAGATGTCCGAGGTAAATGTAGTCTGTGACGTACTCTATAGGTTTGGACCGTATAGATATAGTTATTTTATCACGATTGGTCATAATTTTCGTTTTGTCCCAGTTGATTTGTAGTCCAACGATCTCGCTGTGATGACTAAGGGACTCTATCATATGGTTCAGTGTGTACGGGTTTTCCGACAACAAAACTATATCATCCGCAAACCTGAGGTGTGAGAGGTACTTGCCATTTATATTTATTCCCGTATCACTCCAATCGAGATTTCGAAATATGGATTCCAGGACTGCTAAGAAAAGCTTTGGGGAAAGCGGATGGCCTTGCTTTACCCCCTCTCTACTCGAAATGTTGATCCTCTTGAGTCTAGACGTACTCTTGTTGTGCTTCTCAAGTAAATCGCTTTGATAATTTCTATGTAGTCGTGGACTAGTCCTTGCTGGTTTAGAGCCTGCCATATGGAGTCATGTGAAATTGTATCAAAAGCTTTCGAGTAATCTATAAAAGCAACGTATAAGGGGAGGTCATATTCCATGTAGCATTCGATTAGTATTTTCAGTGTGTGTATGTGGTCATTAGTAGAGAATTTTTTCCTGAATCCCGCTTGTTCTATAGGTTGGTTCTCATCAATTTTCGTGGTTATACGTCTTAGTAGGGTCGATGCAAATAATTTATACAGGCAGGATATTAGACTGACGGGTCTGTAATTGGATATCAGTTTGGGGTCTCCTTTTTTGTAAAGTAGAGCTATTTCCGAGAATGTCCATGTTTCTGGAAGTTCTTTTATTAATAGGATACGGTTAAAAAGCTTTGTGAGTGGTTTTATTAGCTTTTCTTTCGCAGCATTTAACATTTCATTTGACACTCCGTCAGGTCCTGGGTTCTTTCCTGTTTTTAGTTTTATTATAGATACCTCTATCTCGCTTTCTAAAAAAGGCGGTGCTGTTTCTTGGGCTGCTTCATAATTTTTAGTCATTGGTCTCTCAAGACTGTTATTTACACATGTGTAGAGGTTCTTGTAAACATGTGTAGCTATCGCCATTAGGTCTTTCCTGTGTGTGACGCCGTTTCCTGAGGCATCTTGGAGTTGCGTCATGACATTTTTGGTAGTTTCTAACTTTTTATAAGCCTTTTTTATCCCGCTCGTTTCTTCTATGAATTTGCTAATTGTATCTAGTCTTTTCGTTTTAATGTTTTCTTTAATTTTTTTATGTATGGTCCTGTAAAGTTTACTCAGTCTTTTCTTTTCTTGTCTTGTTTTGTTTTTCTTGTTTTTTAATATGTGTTTTTCGATATTTAGAGTTTCTATTTCTTCTGTTATAATTTCTTTATTTCTTGTTTCAGTTGTGTCTTCAGTTTGTTTTTTGTAGCCTTTTAATAAAAATGTCTCTATTTTCTTGTTGAGTTGGTGCACGCTGTCATTTTCGTATTCGTACAAGAATAGTAGGTCTTCATTTTCGATTTTGTTTTCTGTACATGCTTTTCCTCGATAGTGAGCACGGGATTTTTTGTTTTCTTCTATACTTAGGGTAATTCTAAGCATTCTATGGTCACTGCGGTGGTGCAATTTGCTCATCACGTTTACGTTTTTTGATATTTTTTGTGACATTTGTAGCTATAAAGTCAATTTCGTTCTTCGATTTTTCATCAGGTGTTCTCCAGGTCCACCGAAGCTTACCGGATTTGTTGAAAATTTTATTAGAAATTTTAAGGTTGTATTGAAGGCAGAATTTTATAAACGTTTCCCCTCTCTCGTTCCTTTTTCCGTAGCCATACCTTCCCATTACTAATTCTTCATTTTCTTTTGGGAATCCTATTTTTGCGTTCATGTCTCCCATAAATATTATATTTCTTGTGCATTTATTTATAGCTCTGTCAAGATCAGCGTAGAAGTTTTTTATTTCTTCTTCAGTGGCTCTTTTGGTAGGGGCATATGCTTGGATTATAGAGAATTGTTTTCCATGTATACAAACTTGTAATACAGCTGCTCTCTCGAATATCGCGATGAAATCTTGTACTTCTGTATTGTATTGTTTTTTTACTATGAATCCAACGCCCTTTTCTCCTTTTGTTTCCCCGTAGTAGTATAGAAGATATCTCCCCCGTCTTCAATTTTAAAGCCTAGAAGAGATTAAAATAAATTCCACGTCTGCCGTGAATAACTGTTTGGAAAAGGATCTTACACACACGATTGCTGAAAACACGGTTACTAATAACTTGAGTTTTTTCTATTATAATTATATGCACATCATGCATCAAAACATTGCTGGCTTTCTAAATAAATCTGATCAACTAACTGTACATATTGAAGAATTATACCAAAACCAAATTAACATTGAAATATTATGCCTAACAGAACACTTTGTCTGTTCTGGTCTAGAAAAATTCATAAAGATACCAAACTATAAACTGGCAGCATGCTACGCGAGAAAGCAGCAAAGGCGAGGAAGCTCGTGAATTTTGGTCAAGACTTACATCGAGTGCAAAGAACGCAGTGATTTAATGTGTTTTTTCCATCACAGGAGTTTTCGAATGCTGTGCAATAGAACTAACTAAACATAAGTTAATAGTTGTATGTATTTATAGGCCACCCTATATGGTTAACATTAGTCTTTTTTATGCAAAATTAGATGCTTTATTGGAAAAATTGTATAGTAAAACAAATGTAAAGGTAGTATTATGCGGAGACTTTAACATAGACATTTTAAAACGTAATAGACACACTTTGGACTTTGAATTTTTGCTATTAAATTACAACCTTAAGTTAATAATAAGACAGCCGACGAGACCAAGAAGTCTTACATGTCTAGATAACTTTGCCCTTAAAGCAAATTCAAAATGCACTAGTGATGTTATTGACTTTGCGATATCGGATCACGCAGCTCAAATTCTAAAAATTCAAGTTTCTAAAACATGCAAATTAAAGTATTGGCACATTCAAAAAAGGGACTTTTCAAAGGAAAACATGGTTAAATTCAATAATCTTTTAAAAAGTTTATCTTTCTCGAACGTATACAGTGAGTGTAACCCTAATGAATCATACGACATATTTATAGAAAATTTTCAACTTCTTTATGATCAGTGTTTTCCAAATAAATGGATTAGAATTAGATCAGACGATAAAATTAAATGGATTTCTAAAGGCATTAAACTTTGCAGTAGGAGACAAAGAAGCTTACTATGGAAATACAGACTTAATTCTTCGAGCGAAAATAAAAAAAAACATTAAAAACATATTCACAAAGGTTCAAAAATGTCATCAGACTCACTCAAAAGGCACAAAACAACAATTTCATTAATAAAGCTCAAAATAAATCTAAGGCTTCGTGGTAAATAATCAATAATAATAAGTCTATAAAAGAACCTATTTTAAAAATTATCAGCCAAAACGGCTCAATTGAGGATCCTAAATAAATAGCAACAGCATTTAACAACTTTTTATTGACCAAGTATAACGAATACCACATATGACATGATTATTGACCAAGGCAACAACTCTAATTCAATATTTTTGTCACCGACCGTACCACATGACATAGTTAGAGTAATCAAATCCTTTAAGAATACACGAAGTAATGGTTACGACGGTATTACTACCAGTGTCGTTAAATCTGTCAGCGATGTTATAGCTGGGCCTTTAAGTCACATTATAAATGCTAGTATTGCCGCTGGTATATTCCCTGTTAGCCTAAAAACAGTTATAGTCAAGCCTCTACATAAAAAGAATGAAAAAGAGGATATGTCCAATTATAGGCCAATAGCCTTGATCCCAATATTTTCTAAAATATTTGAAAAAATTATATACGAAGGAATAGACAATTATTTGAATAAGTATAATATATTGTGCAATGAACAAATGGGATTTAGAAAAAAAAAAAAATTCAAGCTATTTAGTTTTATGAATATACAGGGTGTCCAAGAACCTGGCGTCCAACTGGATTCCCACGATGCCCCAAGTTCTAACAGTACTCAGAAAAATATTTTAAAAAATCCACCCCATGTACTTACAGAATTATACTGATTTCAAAAAAAAAGGGGAAATGAGCACCCTGTGACATACTTTTGAATGCTGTGACTGCTAATGCTGATAATTTCGATATTTCTTGGAGGTTTTGTAATCTAGGGTATTGCTGTGTCTAAATAGAATGTAAAAATAATGTACTTATTGTACCATTTTAAAATAAAATATTATTTTAACTAAAGGTGATATGGAAAACTATTGAATTTCGCAACTTTGACCGACTGTAGTGTAAAAAAAATGTACCAAAATAGTATGGCAAGTGACGTCAAATTTTGACGCGTTTAATCCTCTTTTTAAAAAGGTATAATACTTACACATTAATTTGAAAAAAAAAATTTTGATAATATTTTTACTCAACAACCCAATTTTTACGAAGTGCCTACCTACTAACGGTAACTGTCGGACCCTTTCTTATCTTAGAAACTGTTATGTTACTACTATTATTTACTTCGGTTCCAAGAGTGAGCAAGAAGGAAATACACACAGGTAGATGGGTTCCCAGTAGAATAAAAGCAAAGAATGTTAGTTTAAAGATATTTTATTACAATAAATGTTCAAAATGTTGACCACCCGCGGCAATACAAGCTCTCACTCTCCTTAAAAAGGACCGCTTTATGTTTCGCGAGTAACTTTTTTGACGTATCACCTGCACTGCTTGTGTTATCTTCTCACGAAGGTCAGCGATGTCATTAATGGGCTTCGCATAAACGAGCTCCTTCATAGTTCCCCAGAAAAAAAAATCCAGCGGATTTAAGTCAGGTGAGCGGGCTGGCCACGGGATTGTTCCTGATCGCCCAATCCACCTGTTCGGGTATTGCTCGTCCAAAAACTCTCTAACGGATACGCGAAAATGTGCTGGACAGCCGTCGTGTTGGAACCACATATCTGGTGGGGTCTCTTCTAGTAAGTTTGGCAAATCATTTTGAAGAAAATTTAAATATGATTCGCCAGTCAAATTCTCGGGCATCTCAAATGGACCAATAATATTCCCACAGAGAATACCGGTCCACATGTTCACTTTGAACCGGTACTGGGATCTATCTTCTCGCATCAAGTGCGGATTTTCCACATGCCACTCGTGCAAGTTGTGTAGGTTCATGTAGCCATCCTTCTTAAATGTTGATTCATCTGACCACAAAATTTTGTCGATAAAGTTTTCGTCTTCTCGATGTTTTTGCAGGATTGTTTCACAAAACGCGACTCGGCTCGGATAGTCTCGAGGTAAAAGACTTTGCACTCGCTGTACGTGGTACGGATGATATTCTTCTTTTTGGAGAATACTGTGTGCTGTGCTCTTCGGTATCCCCGTATCAGCTGCTATTCCTCGCACAGAGATGCTTGGATTTGCCGACACCGCCTCTAAAACTTCATCGCGTATGAAGTCATTTACGGGTCGTCCTTCACCAGCTACTTGATTGGGGAACCGCCCGTCACATAGTGATCTGTGCACATTAATGAAAACTCGATGGTCGGGATATCGCGTAGCCCTCGGATACCTTTCTCTGTAAAGTCTCGCTGCAGCTCGTCCATTACCTCTACATTCTCCATAAATGTAGTGCATATTTGCGTATTCTTGCGGAGTGTAGGTCGCCATGGTAGCACACACAAAACACAAACTGTCCAAACACAGGCAAAGGTCGTCGTAAAGAGTTCGTTTCAAAGTCCAGAGCACAAAGAGTAATCGAGTCCAATAAACAAAGCTTTAAATCGTAGTACGTGATCAATGGTAACAATAAGAGAGAGGTGCGTAGTAACGGCAGGAGGCAGTGACGCGTACTGACCGTACTGTTATCCTAAATAGCACGATCCCAGATAGCGTCACTATCTATCTCACTCGCACCTCTAACCTTTTTCTACCTCACTCTTACCTGAATAATGGGGTACCATAAAGAAGAACCAGCAAATCGCAAAGATAGTTTCTGTCTTGCTCCCTCCTGTTGTAATAACGAATCACTATGGTGAGATGCATGCACATACCGTCCCTTACGGTCTAACCTGTTTTTTGAGAGGCCTGTTGTTATTTTTATGAGCATACAATAGTAATTCTTTAGAGGTTAGATTCAATTCGTCGTAAATTTTTCTTTCTAAGAATTCTGTAAGACATCGTAAAAATTGGGTTGTTGAGTAAAAATATTATCAAAAATTTTTTTTTTCAAATTAATGTGTAAGTATTATACCTTTTTAAAAAGAGGAATAAACGCGTCAAAATTTGACGTCACTTGCCATACTATTTTGGTACATTTTTTTTACACTACAGTCGGTCAAAGTTGCGAAATTCAATAGTTTTCCATATCACCTTTAGTTAAAATAATATTTTATTTTAAAATGGTACAATAAGTACTTTATTTTTACATTCTATTTAGACACAGCAATACCCTAGATTACAAAACCTCCAAGAAATATCGAAATTATCAGCATTAGCAGTCACAGCATTCAAAAGTATGTCACAGGGTGCTCATTTCCCCTTTTTTTTTTGAAATCAGTATAATTCTGTAAGTACATGGGGTGGATTTTTTAAAATATTTTTCTGAGTACTGTTAGAACTTGGGGCATCGTGGGAATCCAGTTGGACGCCAGGTTCTTGGACACCCTGTATATATTTGAAAATTACTCATTACTAGCTTTTATTTGATACCAATATTGTTGCATTGAATTTAAAAAAAAACTTCGCCTCCTTTTTTTGTATTTGCAGATGCAATTTATAAATATTATATAGCTTATGTCACTCCCACAATTAAGACAAATCTAACGACACCTCATACGTTAAAATCCATCAAGCCGTTTAGGCTACAGAGCGTGCCAAAGAAATAGACATACATACATACATACATACATACATACATACATACATACATACATACATACATACATACATACATACATACATACTCTCGAAAAACATTACCCTCTACCCTGAAGCAGTCGGGTAAAAATTGGTTAGGATCAGACTGAGGTGTTCTGTATAAACAAATAATTACTAAATGCTCAGATGCTAACTCTATTCCGCATGCCTTGAAAGTATTTACTGATGCATACATTTTTACAAATGCCAGTTCTGTAAAACTTATACCCTTTTTAATCAGTATGCAAGTGCCACCTCGATTTTTTTCTCTGCAAAAATTTGTTGCCATTTCGTAATCCGATAACTTGAGATAGTTCTCATATCCTTTTTTAATAAATCTTTCGGAGAAGCAAATTACATGCGGGTCATTCTGTAAATCTATCATCTCCTTTAGTGTTAATTCTAAAAGTTCTTGCTTTGATAGTACTCGCAATATTTTGGTGGAGTATCCTAAAATTGTGTGATGTAGGTATCGTGTTTTTAGGCACGTAAAAAGGTGTCGTTTTTTGTAACTGAAGAGAAGTAATATGGTATAGTACCTTTTTTAGGTTTTTAGAAGGCATACTAGTAAGATTATTTACTCTAAATTCTCTGCTGTTGCTACTTTTGAAGTAGAACGGAATGGTCCCTTTTTTGGGCTCGTTGACCGTTGTTTTTGGTAAAAATCTTAGTTTGCTACTTACTTAGTAAGGTACTTACTGATCTCGTAGCTATCTGTGAATTTACAATTTTTATAGTATTTGCAAATGGGTTTGATTGTTCAATTTATTGACATTTAGGTTGTCATTTTTCGACACATTTAAAACAATAATACTATTTTTATAAAATGTCTTTAGTACACTTTTAAGTTGAGATAATACACTTACATGTCCGACGTTACGGTCATTTTCACCCAAACATATTACGATTTTGTCTTCTGGTCGGAGTTTAAGCTTAGTACAGCACTTTACTATTTTGTCACTATATGCATATGGCATCGTTTGGGCAACGACTCCATACTTTTCATATCGTGTAGACTTTCTTGAATGAAGTAGAACAACAATCAACATCGTTTAAAAATTACTGACTTTAGTTCCACTTCAGATGAGATTGAATCTTATGGTGTAACTCAGGCTTATGTTTGCAAGCCTGAGTTGTGCACAAACTTTCTGGATAGTATAATTAACTGCGTTAAGCTACTTATTACAATTAAACATTCGCAGTGTTCATTGTAATTTTGATAGTTTGAGACTGTTTCTAGCGAGCATTAAATAACATGCGAATTAATTATCTTATCAGAATGTGTTTCCACAATGAAATACAAAAATCAGCCATCTAATAACTCAGAAGATATGTGCAATATTTTTTCTGACTTCATTAATTCCATTTATGAACCGGCCACCTTAAAATCACCGTCCTCACATATCGATTGCTCCCCTAACTGCTCGCTGATTGGTGGCATTCAATTTTCTTGGTTTTTCAAGGGTTTTGCAAAGATTTGTACACGATTAAATGTACCCTCTACTTCACAACGTTTTATTACCACAGCAACATGGTTTTGTCAAAAGGAGATCAACCGCAACGAACCTGGTGACTTTTGCAGATTATTTGTTTAACAACTTGGATGCCCGTGTTCAGATTGACACCATAATACTCGTATACTGATTTCAAGAAAATCTTTGTCAAGGTTGCCCATGAACTGCTTTTGTAGAAAATTGCGTTTAACGGGATACGTGGGGACCTCTTAAGATGGTTCTATTCATATGTTTGCAATAGAACACAGACAGTTGTTTTAAATTGTTTTTGCTCTGCCACTGTAGATATTACTTCCGGAGTACCACAGGGTTCCATTCTGGGACCTCTCCTATTCATTTTGTTCATCAACGACGTCGATACATATTTTAATCATTCAAAATTACTGATGTACGCTGGTAAGATATTAAAATATTCAAGGTCTATTAAAAGTCACCGTGATTACTCTCTCTTACAAGAAGACTTAGATGCTTTCTATGCATACTGTACACGCTATAAACTTCAACTCAGTTTATCCAAGTGTCATGTCATTAGTTTTACCAAAAATAAAAACATCTTACTATATCCCTACATCTAGAATAACGAAAGCCTAAAAAGAGAAACCCTGGTCCGTGATCTTGGAATTCTGCTGGATATCAAACTCCATTTAGATTCCCATAATAACAAAATTGTTAATAATGCCTCCCGTATGTTCGGTTTTATTATGAGAACGGCTACAGTATTTACCCGGTCTTTTACCTATTTATATCTTTATATATTGTTGGTTCGCTCTCAGCTAGAGTATGCTGTTTCGTTATGAAATCCCCACTATGGTAAATATTCCGATATGATCGAAAAAGTACAAAGGAAATTTTTAAAGGCCATGCATTTTCGTTACTATCGTACTTATGCATCCTACAATGACCTATTAAAGAAGTATAATCTGCAAAGCTTAAAGTCAAGGCAAATTATCGCACGCTGAGAATGAAAGTGACTCAAGTCAAAATTGAACTGATTGAACAAGAACTGATTGCGTCCCTTTCATTCCGGCGCAGGGAGAGTGAAATGCTCAAAGACAAAGGGACCGAAAATACCTCTATCCCTCTCAGACCATAAACGGGCTGTTTTTTAATATAAGTCTGATAGAGTGTACTTTTTTGAGTCATATTGTATATTTAACTCATTTTACTAAAATTTTGAGATAGGTCACTTTCGTTCTCAGCGTGCGTTATGTTGGAAACGATGTTCTTGTTTGATCTGTGCAATACTTATGATTGTATCGATATTCGCAATAAAATTAGTTATGTTGTACCCAGAACAACGATATGCCGTGGGGTGCGCGCAAGACCGTTATTTGCAGTGAGTTCTTGTCGTACAAACGCAGGCTTGCGAGCACCCCTTTTTTTTTTTTTTTGAGGGTGTTAAATCATCAAATAATTTCTCCCGCTCTGGGCGGAGCGGGAGGGTGTGTCAGACTCTTACTGACTAAAACCCACATGTATTCCTTCCTGTTGCCTGTGTTGCGGGGGCCTCGGTGACCCATAAGTACCTTCCCGCAACCCCGGCAGGCATCGGCCCTAGTGGACCCCTACTTTTGTGCTGACGATACCGGACGGTGAGCTACCCATTGCTCACCGTCCGCAAGCCCACGCCTACGATGGCTGGAAATCCGCCCGAGATTCCCGACGCCCAGGGCGTCTCCTGCGGCGGCTAGGGGCGAGAGGGCGCGAAACGTGCCTTTCCCTCAACCGTCCCGCCTTCTCCTTCGCGAGCATTACCGCTTCGCAGAAGGAGGTGACGGCTGCCCATGCCCTCTCGCTCCGTACCATGGCCTGAACCAGGGCCGGACGCGAGAGATCTCTGCCGCCGATCGCCTCCACGAGGACACGGCGGTGCTCTGCCCAAGCCGGGCAGACCTCCACCGGGCAGACCTCCACCGAGTCCTCCGGGCGATCCACACAGTGGTGACACCCGGACGTTTCCTCCCGCCTTATCCGACACAGGAACCTCCCGAAGCTGCCGTGTCCGGTGAGGACCTGCGTCAGGCGGAAGGTGAGGACGCCGTGGCGCCTCTCCAGCCACTCCTCAAAGAGGGGACTTATCGCCGCAATTGTGGCGTGCCCAGCACTGGGTTGCGACAACCGTACTTTCCATGACGCCATGAGATCCCGCCGGAGCTCCGTCCGCTGTGCCGTGATTTCTCGCGGCAGCGGACTTACGCCCCGGCGTTTCGCCTCCTCGCGCCACTCCCATACGTGCGCGAGGACTTTTGCCTCCAGATCCTATGCCGGCAATCCGGCAAGGAGGCTCGCTGCCTCACAGGAGACCGTGCGGTACCCTCGGACCATCCAGATGGCCATGACCCTTTGGGCCGCGCTCAACCGGCGGGCTGGCCGCAGCGCCAGAGAGCGCGCCCATACAGGAGCCCCGTAGAGGGCCATGGACCGCACGACCCCCGCGTAGAGCCTCCGGCAGGAGGCGTTTGGACCCCCTAGATTGGGCAGGAGCCGCTTCAATGCAGCGCCCGCCCGCTCCAGTTTGGGGGCCAAACGTCGGAAATGCTCGGCTGTCGAGGACGAGTCCCAGGTACATCATCGTCGACTCGACGCCGATAGAAACCCCTCCTACCGTTATTTGGGACCCCAACGGTGGCGCGTTCCGAGGACCATGAAAATACATGGCCTCGGACTTGTGCAGGGCCACCTCGAGTCCCAATTGCCGGATCCTTTCGACGATTATCGCAACCCCACGTGCCGCTAATTCAGCCGCCGCCTGGTGCGACCTCCCCTGCGCCAGGACCAACGTGTCGTCAGCGTAGCGCACTACGCTGACGCCGCTAGGGCGGTCGGCGCGCAGCACCCAGTCGTATCCGATGTCCCACAGATGCGGCCCCAGGACCGATCCCTGTGGGACACCGCACGACATCTCTTGCCGGTTCCACACTCCCTGGTGACCGGGGTAGATGACGGCCCTGTCCGTCAAATAGGCCTCGACCACACGACAGAGGTAGGTCGGCATCCGGTGATACCGGAGTGCCTCCCTGATGCAACTCCAGGGCAGGGTATTGAAGACATTGGCGATTTCTAGGGACACCGCCAAGACGACCCCACCCTGGGCAATAGCATTCCCCGTCGTCAGGGCTCGCACACGCATGATGGCGTCCACCGTAGAGCGCCCTCTGCGGAAACCAAACTGGCTCTCCGCCAAATCCGGCCCCACCCGCACCAGCTGGCCGACGAGGCGGTCTGCAATGACTCTTTCAAAGAGCTTGCCCACCTCGTCGAGCAGCACGATGGCCCGATAAGCGGACGGAGAGTCCGCAGGGCGCCCTGCCTTCTTTATGAGGACCAGTTTTCCCGTCTTCCAACGAAGCGGGAACTGGCCCCTCTCCAAACATGCGCTTAGGAACCCCCTAAGTCGAGGTCCGAGAGCCTCCAAGGCCAGGACCCAGGCCTTCCCAGGTAAGCCGTCGGGTCCTGGGGCGGTATTTTTGGCATTAAGCCTGCGTACCGCCGCTCTCATTTCTACCTCGGTCACCTCCGGAGCATCGTCGTCATCGTCGTCGTTGGCGGTGTGGTCCGCATCGGGCACCGCAGTAGGCGGAGCCATAGGCGGGGAGGTGTGAACACACCCTCGAGGGGAACCCCTCGGGAAGGGAACAGAGTGCTCACCACGTCCTCCACAAGCTGGGGCCGGAGACTCTGCGTCAGCGGGGGAGCCCATGGGCGGAGTTTATCCCGCACCACTTTGTACGGGCATCCCCACGGGTCCCTGTCCAGAGTCCCCAGCGACTCCTCGCGGGCCAACCCCCTGGCCCGCAGGATCTCCGCTTGGAGGGCGGTCTTCGCCACTCTGTACCCCTCGTACAGCTCCGCCTGAATGGCTTCCGTATCCGGAGGTTTGATACGGAGCGTGCGGTGCCTGGTGTACCGGCGTCACGCAGCCACGCACGCAGTGCGCAGAGCCGTCAGCTCCTGCGACCACCAGTACACCTGGCGCGAGGCACTTCCAGGCTGGACCCGGGGCATTGCCACGTCACATATGTCGGACATGGCCTCCCGGAACCACACCGCCTCGTCGTTGATGTCGGCAGGCCTGTCCGGTGCTGACACCCAGGCCTGCACGATCGAGGCTTCTAGGAGGAGCTCCCGGTCCAGCTGCTTCAGCACCCACCGCGGACCACTCGGGGCCCGTCGGACCGGCGCGTCCGAGGTCTGGGCGGAGACGTCGAACCGGATATACCGGTGATCGGAATAGGTCTCCACCCCCTCCATGACACGCCAGTCAACTACACGCGGCGACAGAGCGGGGCTGGCGAACGAGATGTCCACCACTGATTCACCCCGCATCCACACACACGTGGGGACAGAACCCCGGTTTAGGACGACCAGGCCTGTCTCCAGAGCCCAGCCCTCCACCATCCTGCCCCGTGTGTCCGTTAACCGGGAACTCCAAGTTTGGCTGGAGTTCTTGGCATTGTCTTGGCGACGAAATTAGGGTCACTGAGCCGCTCAGGTCCGCCACCCAGTCATCCCTGGGCGGGACAAAGTACGGCTCAGCGACCACGGCGATGTTAATCGACCACTGCGCCATGCTCTTTAGCAACAGATCCTGAGCGGCGGCGCAGTGGTTGATGTTCGCCTGGAGGAGGCGTAATGGGGCCATTAATGGCACTCCATGTAAGCCCCCTCTTGGGCCTCCTTCCCAGCCCCTGAGGGGCCTGAGGGGCCTGCCGCAGCGGCCACGGTGGCGACGGCGACGACGGCGGTGTTGGAGGCGGCAGCGGCGGTGGCAGTGGTGGCGGCTGCGGCGGCGACGGCGGTGGCGGAGGGCTTGCCTCTGGCCCTGGCTTTGGTGGGTGGGGTGCAGGCCTTGCCCCCCATCCGGTGCGTGGCCGGCTTGCCAGCCGCCGCACATACGGCACAGTGCGGCGTGGCATTGCACGAGCCGGCCTTGTGCCCGGGCGGTCTTTGCTACCGCTGCGGTCCACCTCCGAGGTGCAATTCGCCTGCACGTGGTTGCCCACCTGGCAGCGGAAGCACCTCAGAGGTCTGGGTTCCAGTTTTACCTACGCGGAAACCCAGCCCACCAAGAGCCGTTGGCCCTCCCCGGCAAATTTTCTGGCCGCTGACACGGGGCAGCTTACCATTACAGTTTGCAGCCCCGTGGAGTCAGGACGGATGGTGCCTGCCTTCACCTGCTCGGCAGAGCACCCCCCGGTTCTAACCACCGCGGCGACCACCTTCTCTTCGGTCGCGGAGTCATCCAACCCCATGATGCGCATGCTGGCGCACATGGTGGGCCTGAACACTCGGACCTCATCCGCATTTAGTGACGCCCTAAGCCTTTCGGCCAGGGCGTCAGCGGCCGGGCCGCTAGCTGCACCGGGGACCTGCACCATTCGGACTCCAGTCACCGTAATTTTCATTTTTAGGCCCCCGGCAGCGCCGAGCTTCTCAAGGCGCACCACCTCACCCACCTTCTCAAGGATGGTCTTGTAGGACACGCCCTTCTTTTCCGCATCCGGCTGTAGTGTTCTCACTACAGCTGCGGAATTCGGGGCGCGGAGCCTAGCCGCGGCGGTGCGCTTCTTGCGCTGCTGCCGCGTCTCCCTCTTTTTGGCCACCCTTGCTGCCTTACCAGCCTTCTTCTTCTCCCCGGCCACTTGCCATTCCGCATCGGCCGGAAGAGATTTAGGAGGCGGTGGAGGCCGTCTCGCCGCCAGGACCGGATCCCTCGCCTCCTGGGCTGGAGCTCTCGCCACTGGGGCTGGAGCTCTCGCCGCTGGGGCTGGAGCCTTCGCCACCTGCGCTTTCGCCGCGCCCTTGGTCTGTCCCGTCGACCCCGGTTTGGCCTTGGAACCTGCAGCGGCTGAATATGAGACGGCCTTCGACCTGCACGAGGCCGGCTGGCTCGCCGCTAAAGGGGGGCGCAGGACGATGGCCTCCAGGGCGGAGAAATGACTCCGCAAGGAAGCCATTTCCTGCCTCACCAGGGTTAGAACCCGGTCCTCCTCAGGCACGGGCCGTCCCTGTCCCTGCTGCTGCCCCCCTTGCGGCTCCATTCGCGGGCCAGCTCCTCGGAGCCCAGCCAGGTTCGCTTGGAGCTTCTCGTTCTCCTTTCGGAGAAGCTCCATGGCGGCTGTCAGGCGGGCGACCTCCGCCCGCATTTCAGACATACCGTCCGAAGGAGGCCTGACGTGAAGGGCCTCCGCTGCCGCCACAATAGAGGCCATGGCCGCGGCTATGGCCTGATCCTTAGAGGACCTGAGCCTCTTCACGGATACCGCCTTGATCGCAGCGGCCACGACCTCCGCAAACCCAGCCGCACGCTCCGACCCGGAACCGCCAGCGGCTTCCGCCCTCCCTTCAGAAACTTTAGAGGGGGGCCCCTCCTTGGCGAGCCTCTCGGGTCGCCGGGCCAACTGGGCCGGTCCGGCCAGCCCGGCCGGGCTGGTCAGCTCGACCGGGCCAGCCCGGTCCGGCTTGCCCGCCTCCTTTGTGGGGGGCACTCTGTCCACCCCTCCACCACCTCGGGCTCCACCCCGCCGGCTGGAGTGGATCTTCTTCCTCCGGCCGACTCCATCGTCGGAGGTAGACCCCGAGTTGGGCCGCTTGGAGGTCCGCCTGTACTCTCGGCTCCTCTCCAGCACCCCTTTTCGCTGCGAGCTCCCCGAGCTCTCTCCGCCTGATGCAGGGTCGGACTCCGACCCCGCATCACTCTCCTCCCTTTGACGTCCAGTTGTTGGTTTTGGTTTTAAAAAAGATTCCATTTTGTTCCCACGAGTGTGGGGGATTTAATCGGTCCACCTAGGTTCACCCCCTGTCCCTAGGTAAGTGTAAATTTATAACCCTTTCAGAGGGTCCACTGGTACCCTGGCTGGGGGTGCGCTAACGACTGATGCGCCACCTACAACTGCGAAGTTGCAGATGACACTACTCCTCAGCCATTCATATCCTCGCCGCGCACCAAAACTTGATATTAGAGGAATTTTTATAGAGGTTATCTTCCTCGCGATCCGGGCGACCAAGCCAAGATCCTCGTCCCGTTCCAAGCTACAAAACATGACTGTGGTCTCTTTACGGATTACGATTTCGACGGTTGCAGGCAGATGAATCATTCTCCCGCTGCTTGCTCGCTGCCAGGGTAAGTGCACAGCAAGCACCGCCACTCTTCGCCCACTCGACCTGCCCTCTGTAAGCAGAGAGGGGAGTGGACGACCGACGATCGAGCATGAAGCTCCCCGCCACGCAAAAATTCGCCACGGTCAATACCCTCTCCGAAACATGGAGAGACTATTGGCCGTGCCCAGGATGCACCGGCCCGACGACTGCTCTATCCCCCGAACGTATTCGCAGGGAACCAGCAGCAATCAGGCACACGAGGAGGTTTTCTGCACGCACCCCTGCGAGCACCCCTATCCCGCCTTACAAATCAATACAACAAGATCTTTGAAGACATCGACTTCTTTTCTGTCTCTGCTCAAAAATTTAAAAGTCTTATCCACACAATGATTTTAGATTATAATAGTTGGATTTCAAAATTTTTGTACCATAACAAAAATGTAACAAAAAGGAAAAATAGTAATCGTAACAAAAAAATGTAACAAAACGGAATCATAAAGTTGGGGACATATCAAGAAAAACACCAAAGATTGTATTTACTGATTCGCTTTATTTATTCACAGCAATAAAAAACTGTATCATAATCACAATCACAAGCATACCATCACTGCCGGGGTCGCGGGAAAGTTCGAAAAGTTTACCGAAGCCCCTGGCAACAGTTAACGGAAGGAATACGGGTGGATTTTAGTCAGTAAGAGTCTGACACAACCTCCCGCTCCGCCCAGTGCGGGAGAAAAAAAAAAGCATACCAGATCACATGCATAAATTGTTCATGTATCCTACGAATCAGTACGATGAGAATGACAGATACAATGTATTTACAGAATTATAATTATTAGAATCATTCATATACATATATCTCTAAGTTAGATTTGAGCCATTACATTGAATGACTTTTTCACGCAATCATGACATCGGGGAACAAATCTAACTAACTAATGATTGTAATGATTATAATTCTGTAAATACATATCTGTTATAGTCGGGAATTATATTTTAATCAAGATACAACCTGACACTGAACTGTAAATAGCAAAAAACGTAAAAAAAATATAATTTCGCGGGCTGCAGCTACGGATTCACCTTAATTAAGAAGGAAAACGAGTACAACCAAATATTTGTCGTCACGTTTATCAAGCGTTAAAATGGGAAAGTATAAAATAAAAAATATGTTTAAAAAAAATTATTGGATACAATAATTTTTTAAACATATTCATTTATTTTATTTTATTAAAAAAGTATTATTGTAACCCCACTACGGAAAAATAAAGTGATCTAAAAAGTATAAAACAAAATATTTCAGACAGAAATCAAGACAGGTACAAAAATGGTCAAGGTAAAACCGTGGTCGCATGTATACCATGTGGATGCCAGGAACACATACAAAATTATAATGGCATCCGACAACGGCTTCTCCTTGACCATTTTTGTACCTATGTCCTGATTTCTGTCTAAAATATTTTCTTGTGTCGTACTTTTTAGATCACTTTTATTTTTCCGCTGTCGGGTTACTGTTTTTTTAACTATTTTTTTTATTATCAATTTAAAAAAAATTACCTTTTTCTTAAATAAAGTACAAGCTTCTAAACTTTAATCACACACTAAATCAGTCAAATCACGTATTTTCATACGTGGTTTAGATATCTTTTAAATATCGGCATTCTTACAAGATATCTAAACCCAATCTAGATGTATTTTAAAAATACACTTTTTATTTTGCAATTCATTTAAGTTAGTTTAAAATGAAATGTTTTAATTGATTGTTTTTGTTCTAAAAAAATAAAGCTGGCATTTGTAATCACTATACGGCGTATAGTGATTACAAAAGCCGGCTTTAATTTTAGTTTATTATTTTCCAACTAAGCCAAAAATAGAGACAGAGATAGAAAATGAGAATGAGACTCGCGATGACGAAGGCATAAACGCAAAAAAAAAATCCCGACGTGATCTCACAATTTCAGCCTGAACTATAGGTACGCAATATTTTTTTTTAATTAAGAACGGCAGTACAGCTCGTTCACCAGGTGTGACTCCTGCCTAACAGTTCATTTTTGTTATGTAACAAAAATAACTGTAACAAAATGTAACAAAAATTAACAGAAACCACATGTCTAACATAATCTAAAATTCATAAACTGGGACTCATGAATCAAAATGTAATCAGTTTTCGAACATGTAATGACTATCTTTTATAGCTCAAAATAGCAATTAAAACAACTAAATATGATACTTACTTTTGGGTGTCCGAAAAGATGACATAACACTAAAAATTTGTCTAAATTTTTAAAAGCACTGTCACACTCTCGCATCTATCGTACACAAAATGGCTGCAGAAAGCACTGTAGTGCCATCTACTAGTCTCGCTTTAATTCTCAGTGCTACCTGTACTAAGTGATACATTTCTACTGAATTTTATGGTCATTATTATAACAAAATAGAATAACAAAAAATAAATTGGATAAGGGACATAATATTGTATTTTTTTACTCTAGCTTTTAGATAGATTATTTAATGTCTCTATTTTTGTATAAATATGTATTTAATATTACAAGTGAAAATATTTTTTTTGTTCCGTTTAAACTATTAAAGTATATTTAAAATCTCTAAAGAACCGTCTTACCTATTGGGTGGGACAAAATGTTTTGTATGAAATTAAGTTACACTGAGACCCAATTTAATTGATAATACATACGTCTCTTACATCTTAACTATATAATTAATTGTAGAAGTATGTAATATATTTTATTCTATCAATATTAGAATAATGTGTTCTTCTTTACTAATTATTAAAAAAAAGAACAGCTTGGGACATAATTTTAATTAAAATGTACATTTTTTTCAACTCATTCTCTCTCCCTCTCTCTTTCCCTGTTGTTTGCATGCCTGTCTATGTTCAAGTTCACTACTAACTACTTTTCTGTTTTAACAGCTTAGCCCTGCCGCACACGGGCCACACGCGACAGCCACAAACGCCGCCACAAGAGGCAAGAAACTGCCACAAAAGTAGCTGAAGCGCGCGACAGCGGCGCCAACCGTGTGCGGCGAGTCCATATAAAATGTATGAAAATTACAGGAAATATGCCAGTGGCGGCGTTTTGTGGTTGTGGCCCGTGGCCCGTGTGCGGGAGCCCTTAGAATAGCGCACAGTTAGATATTTTTTTATAATTCTTGTGTATTGATAACTTCGTATAATATTTTAATGTATAATTGTTAATTTTCCCGAATAAATAAAATAAAACAAAATAAAATGTCGGTTACTAACCTTCATGGCGATTCCGCCACTTAAGGGTTATGCTGTGAGCTTGTCTAAGAATCAAAATTGTACGGATCACGTACAGGCAAATTGCTAACGCCGCGACCTACTTTTCGCTACTCGTTTTATTTACTTGTATAATTATAATTATTTAGTTGACCAATAGCTGCCGTAGCGCTATAACCGCGGATTAGCATCCAACGGAACATTCGTGTAACTTTTACGAATAAACATAGTTATCGTGAAGTCTGTGGTCTTCGTCAACTCACATCCAACAACTCAACTGTAACTAACTTGCTACCTCTGAGCCATACATAAAAGTGGTCCTTCGAGCCGGATGAAGCTTGCGGAAACTTCGCAACTCTGGTGAACTAGTACCTGCGGTGATACAACTCTACTCTACCGACGGTCAAGCCTAACTATAACTAATAACAATGGTTCAGAGTGTAACGGAACTGATAAGCCGTCAAGAAACTCTCTTCAGAGATTTGAAGCTTATTTGCAGCAACTACAAGAAGGACAGTCCCACCAGGAAGAACTTGGCGTACCTGGAGGAGCGTCTTTCTCGGCTGAACAATAACTGGGAGAAGTTTGTTCACAACCATCAACTACTGGAAGAGTCTGGAGCAACAGACCTTCAATACTTCAACGACGATATTTTCAACAATACGAAGAAGATATATGAAGAAGTGCTGCAAGATATGTTGAAACGTAAATCGGAATTGCCGTCTGCATTTACTAGTAAGACGGAACAACCACCTGCGACGCCTACGCAAGGTAAGGGACAATCGAAATTTACTTTCGATGATATCAAATTCCACATACCTCCTCGGGGAACAAGCGAGTCGACGGAAAAGCAACAAGATCTTTTACGTCAACAATACTGCAATTTTAGAGCGTTCGACCGCACTGTGAAGAAGATTAACATAGCATTGGCGGTACCGATGGAAAAATGGGAATTAGAAGACAACGTAAGCACCCTGAAAACTAAATGGGAGCATATCGAAAAGGCAAATTGGGAACTAGACTACGTACTGCAAGATGAGGACTCAATTTATCAACAGAAATACAATACAGCAGAAAACCTTTATGATGACCTGAAAAGGAAACTACAACACAACATCTGGAACAATGCACATTACGAAAAATCTACGCCAAAAATTCAAATACCGGATTTTCATGGAAACTATAACCAGTGGTTGACTTTTAGGGACCTCTACCTCGAAAGTGTACACAACAATCCGACACTTTCGAAGGCTCAAAAAATGCAACACTTGAAGACAAAACTGAAGGGTGAGGCGGAGAAACTGGTTCAACATCTTGGCATCAGTGCTGAGAACTACGCATCTTGCTGGGAGATGCTGACCCACCGCTACGATAACAAACGGCTATTATTCACATCATACATGAACACGCTCCTGAATCAACCTAGTATTCAGCAACCAACCACTGCAAGCATACGGAAGCTTCACGACGTCATGATGGAGTGCTTGAACGGACTCAAAAACATCGGGCTAGACACCACCAATTGGGATCCGATCGTTGTTCACCTATTGATTCAAAAACTAGATAGCGTTACGTACAACGAATATATAAAGGCAATCAAACATCCCAGGGAATTTCCTGACCTGGAAGAGTTCGCCGAGTTTTTAGAATCAAAATTCATGTCACTGGAAGCTCTGCAGGGAAATAGCCAAAAATTATCGTCACCAAACAAACCATGGAAATCGGAAAAGCAGCCTCATAAGGGATCAGAAAACCGAAATAACAGCTACAAGAATAAAACACACGGGTCATCGTACTTTAACAAGTCACAAAACTCACCAAAAGCCTTCTTCACTACAGCAAAAACATGCCCAATATGCAAAACTAATCACGTTTTGATGAATTGCGACCAATTCTTGGCTATGAACACAAACAAACGGAATGACGCAATTCGCAACTTGCATATTTGTAAAAACTGCTTATTCAGCCATGGAGAAAAACAATGCAAATCACGAAAGGCGTGTAAATTGTGTCATAAGGCACACCACACACTTATGCATGAAGCTGAATCTGAACTATCTAGCAACAAACAAGCAATAAGGGAAGAAAACCCATCGTCCACCCCTTCCACTTCCTATGGGGTCAACAACATAACGAACGTAGGAAAGGAAGTGTTGTTGACAACTGTACTTCTGAAAGTCAAAACAATTGATGGAAACTTCACCAAGGCTCCCAAGTGAGCCTAATAACAGAAAACGCGGCACAGCGCCTCCGATTACAGCGACATAAAGTGAGCGCTGTTGTATCGGGGGTTGGAACCCTTAGCGGCAACTGCAAAGGGGCAGTGAACTTAGAATGCCAGTCAATACATTCAGACTACAAATTTAACTTTGAAGCATTAATTATGAAAAAACTCATAAGCAACTTACCTACCGCATCGTTTTCAATCAGGAACTGGGACTATTTGGAAAACTTAAAACTTGCGGATCTACAGTTCAACTTGTCAGGCCCGGTCGATCTGCTCTTGGGCGCGGACATCTACTCAGAACTTATCCTAAACGGCGTCATCAGGAGTGATGAGAAATACCCAGTAGCTCAACAAACCAAAGTGGGCTGGATTCTATGCGGGAATGTAAAGACATTCAACTGCTTGGTGACACTTAACGATTTCGAAAACATGGCAAGATTTTGGGAAACCGAGCAAATTCCAGACATGTCTTCATCAACTAGTGAGGAACAACACTGCGAGGAATATTACAATGCAACTACCACAAGATTGGCGAACGGACAATATGTGGTACAAATGTCTATGAAGCCTAACTTCGAAACAAACTTAAAAAACGCAAGGTCACAAGCCTTAGCACAGTTCCTTCAACTGGAAAGGAAAATGCTAAAAAACAAAGAACTCAGTTACGAGTACAAGCGTTTTATGAACGAATACATCGCTATGGGACACATGAAACCTGTCACAGGAGAAAGTAGGGGCCAAGTCTACCTACCTCACCATGGCGTGTTGAGAGCTGAGTCCACTACAACAAAACTAAGAGTAGTGTTCAATGCGTCGTACAAGACAAAAGGAGACAGCAGTCTCAACGATCACATGTACTGCGGTCCTAACTTACAAAAGGATATACTGACACTACTAATTAATTGGAGAACGTACAGGTACGTCTTTACGGCAGATGTAGAAAAACTTTACCGGTTCATCTGGCTGAACGAAAAACAACAACATCTGCAAACTATAATCTGGAGATCTTCCCCTAACGAGCCTCTACAAGATTGGCAGTTGGGCACAGTAACTTACGGAACGAAAAGTGCACCTTATCTGGCAATGCGCACTCTACATAAACTCGCAGAAGATGAAAAAGATACCTATCCGGAAGCTGGAAACATCCTGAAAAACTATTTCTACATGGATGATTTGGTTTACGGGCAGGATACTATCGACGCATCGAAAACACTGGTCACACAGCTAATTGAGTTGCTGAAAAAGGGAGGATTTAACTTGAGAAAATGGAAAACGAACGAACCGATTATCTTGGAAGACTTGCGAGATGATCAAAAGAGCCGCAATACGAACATTGACTTTAGCCCAGAACAAACAACAAACTCAAAAATGTTGGGCATGAGGTGGAATCAAGACAACGATAGCTTCACATACCATTGGGATCTACCAATCCAGAAAAACCAAACAAAACGCGTACTACTGAGCGAAATAAGCAAGTTATACGACCCACTTGGATTACTATCGCCATTTACAATAAAAACCAAGCTTCTGTTCCAGAAAATCTGGATAAGCAAAATCAACTGGGATGAAAGCTTACCCGACAATCTCGCTACGGAATGGGAAACTATGAGAAAAGATATCACGCTTTCCATACCACGATGGTTACAATCACAAGAAAACAACCTAGAGATACACGGGTTTTGCGACGCAAGCGAAAAAGCTTACGCATGCGTCATTTACAGCTGAGTGAGGAATCAAGCCGGCGAATACAAGACGACACTAATTACGGCAAAAACAAAGGTTGCACCAATCAGCAATAGGATAACTGTACCTAGAATGGAACTTTGCGGGGCAGTTTTACTAGCCAAACTGCTAGAAAAGGTTCAGAACACTCTCTGCAATAAAAACCTACATTTAAGGTGCTGGAGCGACTCTAAGGTCGTTTTAGCCTGGTTGCAGGGCGATATAAACCGATGGGAAAAATATGTAGCTAACAGAGTGAAACAAATAAACAGCATTATCTCGGCAAACTGCTGGAACTATGTAAAGTCAGAAGAAAATCCCGCTGACTGTGCAACTCGAGGGCTCACTCCTTTTCAACTCCTAGATTTTAAACTTTGGTGGAATGGGCCAGATTGGTTAAAAACAAACATGCCAACAATCCATCAAGACAATCGCCTGACCTACACAACAAATACTGAGTTGCAAGAAATAAACTGCTGCGCAGTCACATACAAGCGTTGCGAAATAATTGACACATTACTGAATAAAAACAGTAATTATAAACGCGTAATTCGAGTGCTTGGATGGATTTTACGACTGAGCAACATTCGTAAGCAAAAACGCTCATTAAACTCAACGAATAACTTAGCCGACTGCGGTAACGAAAAGGTGGTTATGTATTTGTCACCACAAGACATTATGGGAGCAACAGAATTGGTCATCAAGAGCGTGCAAAATGAAAACTATGGCGACGAAATTGAATGTTTAAAGAAAAATCGACCAATACCAACAAAAAGCAACTTGCTGAAGTTAACCCCATTTCTTGACTACAGTGGAATACTGCGCGTGAAGGGGCGACTAGGCTACTCAACTTTATCTCCCGAAGCTAAACATCCTATTATTCTTCCGGCTACAGGAAGGCTAACGGAGCTTATTATTCAAGAGGCTCATCGCGCCCGGCTCACTTTGGCTCATTTACGTCAACAGTTTTGGGTCATTGGAGGTAGCAGAACAGTCAAGAAGGAGCTTCGACAATGCGTCCGATGTCATCGTTTCAAACCGAACCGAAACGTCCAACTGATGGCAGACTTGCCAAAGGAGCGTGTAACTCCATCAAGACCGTTCACAAATACGGGCGTCGACTATACCGGACATGTTGATGTGAAAATCAACAAAGGAAGAGGAGTTAAAACTTGCAAGGCTTACATAGCAATTTTCATATGCATGGTGACCAAAGCTGTGCATTTGGAATTGGTGTCGGATCTGACTACGCAAACGTTCCTCGCTGCATTCAAAAGGATGTGTGCCCGCAGGGGTACACCCCGACGTGTATTCTCCGACAATAGAACGAATTTTGTGGGCGCAGCAAAACTACTTCAAGAGGAATTTGAACAACACAATACGTTTAAGACTTCTGAATTCTTCGATGAGATGAGCCACTTACAAATTGAGTGGCATTTCAATGCACCACTTTGGCCGACAGCTGGAGGCCTGTGGGAGGCTGCCGTCAAAGCCATGAAATATCACCTACATCGAGTACTGGGGGAACAGAAGCTTACTTTCGAACAATTCACTACTTTACTAAATCAAATTGAAGCCTGTCTTAACTCTCGTCCGCTGTGCCCATTAACAGAGGATGTCAAAGACTTGGAATATCTAACTCCCGGTCACTTCCTCATTGGCGGTCCCCTACTGTCACTACCACAAGATGAGCAAGATTTTGCTGAGCACGATCTAAGAAACAGATGGAGGCTTGTTGAACAAATGAACGTGCACATCTGGAAGCGCTGGTCGAACGAATATCTACATCAACTGCAAATCCGAAGCAAATGGCAGCACCCAAAAGAAAACCTGAAACAAGGAAGCCTGGTATTAGTAAAAGATGAACATTTACCTCCTGGTCGCTGGGCTATAGGAAGAGTTCAGGAACTACATCCAGGCGCCGATGGTTGAGTACGGGTTGTTACCTTAAAAACTAGGAAAGGGTCACTTAAACGACCAATAACGAAGCTATCACCATTACCGCAGAAACTCGAAAAACCAAGAATAAACGAGAAGGAAGAGAAAAGGACACCTACTCTTGAAACTAAAAAACGGGGACGCACAACAAAAACCAAGAACAATTGGCTGTCACTTGTTCTTCTATCCATACTAGCAATGACAGGATTTGCACAGTCAACGCCAACGACGAATAACTTGAAGGTTACACCTATACCGAGCAATCATCCGGTTTACTTCAACGAAGCTGGGAAAATACAACTCATACATGACGAATGGACCTTATTGGTTTACTACAACTTAACGTCATACTGGCAAGCAACTGATCGGATCAATGAATATGTGAACCAAATAGACAAACTATGCCAAAGAATATCACATGAGTACACGCCTTGCGAAACAATTGTCGGCCACCTACGTCATGAACTGAGTCACCTAGCCGACTACAACTCTATGCTGCTCACTCAACACTCAAGAACAAAACGAGTTTACTTTGATGGAGTTGGGAAATTAACAAGAACTCTTTTCGGAGTGCTCGACGCAGACTTTGCTGAAAAGTACGAAAGGGACATACAGAATCTACAATCAAATGATAACTACCTACTACAACTTATGAAAAACCAAACATTAATTGTAGAGGCTGAAAACAACATTATAAAAAGAAACACTGCGTTTATGGATGAACAGTTCAAAACATTGCGCGTTTACATGAACCAAACTTGCAGCGAAATCACAAAAATAGTGAACAAAGCGCAAATGCTATTCACGATGAATGACATAAATTCCGCTGCAGTGACGTCAACTCTGATTTTAAATGATTTAAATCGAATATTGGAAATGCTGATAAATGCTATCGCCAACATTTATAGAGGACATTTAGATACCCATTTATTTCCGGCTAACCAACTGGTTGAACAGCTAAACATAATATCCGGAAGGTTGCCACAGGGATTGTCGTTACCTGTAAAGGACATTCAAACGGAATTGAAAAATATCTATGACCTTATCCATGTGAAAGCTCGAATTACAAACAACTATATGCTATTTGAAATACACATTCCCTTGCTGAGCGATGAAGACTACAAGATATATCGAGTCATACCAATACCGTTCCTTAGACAAGGACACTTAAAACTCGTACAACCAAGTTCAAGCTTCATCGCAATCAACTTAGTAAAAAACTCTTACATAACAATGGAAGACCAAGACATGCGCCAATGTACTGCATACGGAGAAGACGAATTCATTTGTGTCTCACGTAATCCTGTCTACAACATGCATGATAAAGACGCCCCATGTGAGGCCCAAGTCTTCAACCAACAAGAGTCTTTATCATGCGTCCTCAATGACGTAACATGCAAAGAAACCTGGACAAAGCTTCACAAATCGAACATGTGGCTATTTACATTGTGCGGAAAGCAGCTGATGCGCGTCATATGTAACGATCAAGTTACGCCAGCGGTCATTGACGGGACTGGAGTGATTTCCTTGAAATCAAAGTGCTTACTGCAGAAAAAGGACGCCACAATATTTACACACAATCAGCTGGGAAGTAGCTTTAACATGGAACCAGATATAGAAATACCCACCATAAATTCAACAATTAACAACATCTTTGATCTCGGCTGGAATAATGCAAAATTAAATATAACACAACAAGAAACAACAAATGCTGTAGAAATAAGAAAAATAGACCAGCAGTTGGAATTCCAGAAAAACAGAGAAATATTACCGAAGGCGTCTGCCATGTCAAGTCACGATATCTATCTCTACTCGGTTACTTCTTTGTTGTTGGGAGGAATCGCTGTGCTTGCCCTCTATATTCTCATTAAACGATGGTGCAAAACAAAGAAAGGCGCCAACCCACTCTCTGTCAAAACAAGAGTGACACCTAGAGGAAGGGATAACTTTGGAGGGGACACCGAGCTACAAGAAATACATTCGACAGCAGCGGAGCCCGTTTACAGCGAAGCAAGACAGCCGAAGAAAGCGTTTCACTTTGACGAATTAAACTGAGTGTTATACCTATACTTTTACATTTATACTTTTACACATTTACTTGTTTACTATTTAACTTTAATTATTTACTTTACACTTCTCTTATACTATTATTTGCTTTGTAATGGATGCTCATCCCACTTTTCCCTCGGGAGCATGTACGGATCACGTACAGGCAAATTGCTAACGCCGCGACCTACTTTTCGCTACTCGTTTTATTTACTTGTATAATTATAATTATTTAGTTGACCAATAGCTGCCGTAGCGCTATAACCGCGGATTAGCATCCAACGGAACATTCGTGTAACTTTTACGAATAAACATAGTTATCGTGAAGTCTGTGGTCTTCGTCAACTCACATCCAACAACTCAACTGTAACTAACTTGCTACCTCTGAGCCATACAAAAATGATGGTGTCATAGTTTACGTAAGAGCCGATCTGCCTCACCTTGTAACAGAACCCCAGCTTTCAGATGTTAGCTGTTGGCAATGTCATCTTAAAAATGTTGATCTATCTATCTATATATCTTATTGCCCTTTATCGTTCACCATCTGTTAGGAATATTTACAACTTCCTTATTGGATTAAATAACTTGCTTAAAGGTATGTCAGCTCACAAATATATTGCATTACTGGGTGATATTAACCTTTTTTTATTTTATTTTTTGTTCCGGGGTGGAAAATCCTCATGGATGTCCTCCGTCCTGGGGCAGGCGGAGGGGTCTGTCAGACTCTTACTGACTAAAAACCACCCCGGTGTTCCCTTCCCACACTTGCACCGGGCATCATGGGATCTAGTGCGATTTCCACGATCCCCGGCTGGTGCCAGCCCGTCATTGCGGGCCACCTCAAGCTCGCGGGGAGAGGTAGCTGTAACTCCCCCCACGACGTCCAATAGGGGCGCGCGTGGAATACTACGCGCCGCCACCTCGGGTCCTGTTATGTAGGGGGCGACGGATGTCCCCGAGTCCTTCGCCCCTGGACCGATTTAGGGGGGCTGGAAGAGGGCGTTGTCCGCCCTCCGCCAATGCGCCTGCTGCAGGCAGGGTGAGAGGAAGAGATCTCCCGTTCCTTTTCCGCAGCCTCCTTCTGTGACATGACTGTTTCGCAAAAGGATACCACCGCGTCCCAGGACTCCTCGCTGCCGACCATGGATTCGACCACGGCTGGCAGCCACAGGTCACTGCCTCCTTCTGAGACGAGGGCATGGCGCGGCTCCTCCCAAGCGGCACACTGCCAGCGTATGCCGCACCGTGTCCTCCCGGCAGTCGACGCAGTGGTGACACCGGGCGTCCGGCTAGCTGTTTATGCGACACAGGTACTTCCCGAAGCAAACATGTCCTGAGAGCACCTGCGTCACCCGAAACGACAGGGAGCCGTGTCTCCTCCCAAGCCAGCGCTCGAGTACCGGCCGGACCGCCTCAATGGTGACGAGGCCGGCGGTAGGGCGTGAAAGCCTGTCCCGCCATTCCGCCAACAGGGCTGCGCGAAGTTGCGACCGACGCAACTACATCGAGGCGAGCAGCTGATGCAGCGACATAGTATGTCGCTGCATCGCCTCGCGCCCTCACTTCCTCGCGCCACTTATACAGTAACGCAAGTACTTTCACCTCGAGGTCCCAAGGCGGGGATCCGGCCAGTACACAAGCCGCTTCGTTGGAGATCGTGCGATATCCCCTAATGACTCTGACGGCCATCGCTCTCTGCGGCTTTCGCAAGACAGCGATGCTGCCGGCCGTCAGGTCAGCCGCCCAGATCGGGGCCCCATACAGGGCCATCGATCGCTCGGGCCCCCCAGATTGGGAAGCAGCGTTGATAGCGCCCCAGTCGCGCCCAACAACTTGGGCGCCAGCCGCCGAAAGTGGGGGCCGAAGTCCCACCGGCTGTCGACCACCAATCCCAGGTACTTCATGGAAGACTCGACAGCGATTCGAGCTACGATGTGTGATCCGGGCGGAGGCGCCCGTCGGGGGCCTTGAAATACTATGGCCTCCGACATGTTGAGGGCCACCTCCAGGCCTAGGCGCCGTATGCGTCTCACCACTTGTGAGACCGCAGCCGTCGCCAGCAACGCTGCCTCACTGTACGAGCTCCCCCGGGCCATGACCAACGTGTCGTCCGCATAACACGTCAAGTCCACGCCCGGCTGGAGCTCGCCCCGCAGCACCCAGTCGTACCTGATATTCCACAGGAGTGGGCCCACGACCGAGTCCTGTGGAACACCGCACGACATGCGGCGCTGGTTTCCGCAATAAGGTCCCGTGAAGGTGACATACCTCTCCGCCAAATAAGCCCCAACGATGCGGCGGAGGTAGGGAGGCACTCGATGGTATCGCAGTGCCTCCCGAAGACAACTCCAGGGCAGGGTGTTGAAGGCGTTGGAGATGTCCAAGGACACCGCCAATATCACCCCGCCCCGGGACACTGCTTCTTCTGCCAGGACTCTCACTCGCGATATTGCGTGGATGGTGGAGCGCCCATGCCGAAAGCCGAACTGGCACTCGGCCAGGTCAGGCCCCTCTCTGCACAAGTGGCCGACGAGGCGGGCAGCGATTATCCGCTCCAAAAGTTTCCCTACCTCATCTAGCAGCACTATGAGCCTGTACGCGGACGGTGAGTCCGCAGGGCGCCCCGCCTTCCTGAGCAGGACCAGACGGCCAGATTTCCACAAAGTGGGAAACTGGCCCTGCTTAAGGCACGCTGTGTAGAGTCCTCTGAGTTGGGGCTCTAGCTTCTTCACGGAGAGGGCTAACATGCGGTCGTGGATTCCGTCGGGCCCCGGAGCCACGTTCTTGGCCCGGAGCCGCATCACGGCCACCCCCATCTCTGCCTGTGTCACCTCTGGGACGATGATGGCGTTCTCTTCCATAGGCTCTGCGGCTGTGGGCAAAGCCATCGGCGGCGGAGTATGCTCCGCTCTTGCCGGGAAAAGGGCTGAGACTACCTATTACCGATTAACCTACGTCAACAGGCCAACGAATATTTAAATTTAACTGCAAGTCATGGTCTTCTTCGCATCTGTTTCCTACTCGTGATACAAACTCTTTAGATCATATAATGGTCAACCCCTGACTTAGGAACTGTTACTCTAGTTTTTTATACATATATTACTGCTGATCACAAGCCAACACTTCTTAACATAAAATCCAGAGGTATTATCCCTTAACCTCAAATCAAATCGCTTTGTAGTTGATTACCCGTCTGTAATTTCAGAAATCTCAGATATGGATTTCAATCCGATCTTTAATGTGCATGATGCAAACATAACAGCGGACAGCTATTGGCTCGATCATAGAGAAAAATTCTGAATGCGTTCGCATACCTTCTAGGCTCAGAATCATCAAGCCCTGAAACCTGTTAAAAAATCCCAATAATCTTACCCTCAAACTCACTTACACTAGATATCGGAATTTCTACAACAAGCTACTAAAAAAGAAATAAAAGGTGCCTATGAAAAAAACAGAATTACAAAAAGCTGGAACAAACCACAAAGCTGCTTGGAAAGCTATAAAAAAAACATAACAAATATGCACCAAACAGTAACTTCTCCTATGGAACTACTTACCCTGACACCTGATAACTTATCGTCGATCAACTAAGTGAACAATTTCTTCGCAACTATAGGCGAAAGTCTAGCTAAAAAATGACTCCAACTAACCTATTAGAGAATCCATACGTGACGCACTAGCCAAATCCTTCGTTCTCTTGCCCACTGACGAAGCGGAGGTTGAAAGAGTCATCTTGGGATTAAGGTCAGATGTAATGGGATGGGATGGAATACCACCTCAACTTGTTGCTCCTATGCACTTGTCCCGATTGTCACACTTATTTGCTACTGCTCTATAGAATCAGGTTGCTTCCCCAAAGCTTTTAAAAAAGCCCTTGTGCGTCCAATTGTTAAGAGTGGCGACAGACACTATCAATAATTATAGGTCAATATCTATATTACCTGCTCTGTCAAAGATATTACAAGAAATTATATATGTTCAATACAATGTGAACATATATATATTTTGACATTCTGAATTATTATAAATTAATGCAATTACACGTTAATTGCAGTGATTTGTAATAATTCAGAATCAAATTTATTTTTATTACTTTTTCTCTTGTTTTTTATGTGTGCAACATTAATATTCGTTAGAATATATTTTATGTTATGTGGCAACACAATTAATTCCTTTTTTTCACTTCCGTAGAACACGTTAGATTAACTGGCTAATTGTATTTATTATTACTAATTAAAGTGAAATCTATATTTTACTGAGTCTTTGTTTTACTTCGAACAAATGTGGTCCTTCGAGCGTCAGTATACGTTGTTCTTCGAGTGAAAGTGATTTTCGGTGCATAGTGGTGTATGAGGTGCTCGCGCTAGCTTTTGCAGGGTGGGACGATGTCTCAATGCCCCGGCGCAACCTCACCCTGACGATATTCTGGGTGATCCGCATCGAGTCACGAGGATTTTATTCCGGTTTCACATCGGTGATCGTGAAGCATCGCAAAATTGGTGCGATTTCGGAGTTGGAATTTGGATAATTCATCAACATTTTTGTTAAGTGGGTAGATTCTCATACCCACTCTGGTATGTACGCCAATTTATTCTAGCAAGTTCAATATTTGACGTCATCATCGTTCTTCATTCACTCGTCGTGAAGTTGACACATGTCAATGCAAACCATCAAGTGTCACTGTCATACTGCATGAACGTCATTTGAGTTTGACACTCGTGACGTCTTGGCACATGTCATTCGACTTTGACACTTGTGACGTCTTGGCACATGCCATTCGACTTTGACAGTTCATTGAAGTAAACAGTACCTAAACAGTGTTACATTCATAACAAAAAACCGGCAAGTTGTGTGAATAAAATAAATAAATAAACAAAACCAAGTGATAAAAGTGTTTGTGCGGTATATTCATACTAAATACGAGCGGATAATATAGTATAAGCAATAAAATGGCTGATATAAAGAAACTGAAACTGTCGCGAGCGTCATGCAAAGCAACTTTGACGCGTATTCAAAACTTTGTAGAGGATCCGATAAACCTCACTTCGGCTACAATAGACCTTTTGGAGGCAAGAAAAGATAAACTTATTACTTCATTAAAACAGTTTGAAGCTCTTCAGTTAGATATATTAAGTTTGGATGAAAAAGATTCTGAGGATGTAGGTATGTTTGAGGAACGATTTTTTAAAACCCTTGCTAAAATCAATGAAACTATACGTATGCTTACCCAATCAGAGTCTTCTCAATCCACATGTACTTCAACTTCTAAGTTACCCACTGTAGAAATTCCTACTTTTGATGGCAAGGATTTTACAAAATTCAAACCCTTTTATGAACTGTTTATAGCGGTAATAGACAATAACCGTACATTGACTGATGTCCAAAAGCTTTTTTATCTGAGAAAGTATCTAATCGATGAAGCTTTGTCAATAATAGTTAACCTACCGCTAGTCAGTCAATCTTATAAGGAAGCTTTAGATTTGTTGAGAAAGCGCTATGATAATAAGACACGCTTAATATGTAACCACATTAATTTAATTTTGGATATACCAACAATGCAGAAGGGAACGGCAGT